>JBBBDQ010000330.1:7927500-8032451 GCA_037127315.1 Ascarosepion bandense
TTTTAAAAATTCAATTTAAATTTAGGTATCGAAAATGAGTGTAAATACATATAATAATTAATAATAAATATTCATTGCTCTACTTTTATATTGAGCACTGATTTAAATGAATGTTTTGAACGTTTGAATTATTTCCTTCGTTCTTATTCATTTATATATATATAAATATATATATATATATATATATATATATATATATAATTTTCAAATATAATTTCAAATATATATATATATATATATATATATATTTAAATTTTTCTTTTGAACGATACTAGTATTTAAGTAGATATTCTGTTTATAATCTAACAGTATATATACTTATTCTACCGGCCTGATTGACACACATCTTCGTAACAAAAAATTATCGTAAATAATCAGGCCAGTATAAACATAAATATGTACAGAATGTCTACTTATATATATATATATATATATATATATATATATATATATATATATATATATATGTGTGAGTGTGTGTGTGTGTGTGTGTGTGTGTGTGTGTGTGTGTGTGTGTGTATAGTTATGCGCAGATATATTTATTCCTTTTCGTATTTATATACGTGCTTTTATTTTAAATACTTTTAAAAGTAAGTCATGGGTACGAACAGTGGTGATTTAACGGGGATGAACAGAAGGGGCTCCGCCCTCCCTGAATTTTGGCTGGCAACTCGGTTGACCCTCCCACTTCTATAAACTTAAAATATTTATAAAACTGATCAGTGTGTGATTTTGATAAGATTTGATTTTCAACACTTTTGCCTCTAAGCTTTCTTTTTCATTTAGCAATGCCGGCATTTGGTAAAGAATCAAAGAAAAGGGATTGATAAAAAAAAACAAAAACAAAAACAAAAAAACAAAAAACAAAACAATTTAGACCTCCTCTTTTCCTATTTATGCAGTCACTACTAAACACCGAAATGATTTTTGATTTCTTTACACATATGTAATCATTCAGTGTCCCTTTTAAAGATCGAGTTTGAATCCTTGTTGCCATTCCTCCTTGCTTTTCCTCACTCTTCCCTACCTTCTGTAACAATTTCTATACGCCAGTCTTCTAACATAATGTGCTTTCTCTTTTTTTTACCCTCACTCTCACTTTTCTTTCTTATTTCTTTCCTTTTCCTTTAAGTGAACCCCCGGTGTATGAATCTCTTTTTGATTTTTTTCCATAATAAACGGTCGCTGACGGAGCGAACTTATTTCGCACAAATGATCATACAATATTGGTGATTTTTGAAGTTTCATTTGTAATATATATAGTCATCCACAGACAGATCTGTTTCGCTGTATCACAACTCATCAGTACGGTTAGACAGCCAATTGCTTTTTACCCAGGATTGAAACCCAACCGAATTGGCGTCAGTTGGCGATTCTACCTCTGAGCTACAGGCGCTTGGTAGAAGGAGGCGGACTTTTTAGCGTGTATAAAACATTATACACGCCTGATAGCTGAGAGTGTTCTAATTCATTGCTGAATGAACGATGTGTAGATGCCAGAGTAGCTACTGTTTTTCAAAGTCTACCATTCTTCCAGAGTACTCAATCAGGGTGTGAGTGCGTAAATGTATGTATGTATCTATCTATCTATCTATCTATCTATCTATCTATCTATCTATCTATCTATCTATCTATCTATCTAATAGACCGTTTAATAAAATTTAAGGAATAAAAAAAAACAAGAAAATGATACCAATATTGACAATAAAATTGATATTTTTTTTATTAATTAACTTTTTGATTAAATTGAAGAACGAAGATTTTAAAGTCGGAATTTTCGAACAAGCCTGCGTTCTTTTTTAATGGAATGAGGAATCAACAAAGAAGTAAGATTCTGTCTTCGCAGGAATGGTGTTGTTACTTTGAGGTCTCTTCCTCCTTCAATAAATTCTAACCTGCGTGACTTCCGGGGAGGCAGTCAAAAGGCAGTCGAGACGCAGTGTAACTGGACAGTTCGGACGAACACAGTTCGGTTATTCTAATACACTAGTTGAACCTACCTTCATGTTTCTGTGTCTTTCCTCCTGGCCCTAACAGCCCACAACACTCAGCAAACTCAAATTCCCTTTTAATCCGTCAATTAATATATTCATTTCAAAAATTAATTTAAACTCTGATCTGTGTCTTTCTTGTTGGCTGTTTAATTAAGACGCTATAATCACGCGTCAAATGTCATCAACGCTATGAAACGGTTGGTTGAAGTGTGAAGCAACAGATAAATTCTTTTAATTTTATATATATGTTTGTGTATGTGTGTGTGCGATTGTAATTTTTGTCTCTCTGTGCATTTGCGTATGAAGTAATCCACCAACATGACCTAAGACTTGCAAAGAACAAATGTGTACGACTCAGCCTGGCTCCAGTCGGCAGCTCAAATAAAATTATTGTTTCTGGCGTCAATTAATTTTTTCAGTTTCATTTTTTTCGATGCAAAAAATATGGTAGAGGAGAAAAAAGTACAATTGACGCCGATTCATTCAATTTTGACGGTAAAATCAAAGACGACCAGACAACAAATTTACTTTGATTTGTTGCGAGTCGTGATCCGACAATAAAGGAAGCTAAAAACCTTTGAGAGAGATTTTCTTATTTTTTTGTTCTTTGAGGAGTAATATTTTTGTATTGTTATTATTTTTGTTGGTTATTGGGGTTTATTTCATTTTATTTTTAAGTTTTTGGTTCGATTTTATAAACTGCGTGTTTGTATGTGTGTATTTCTTGCGCATGAGCTTGTTGGCGCATGAAAGAGTAAGAGGGGCGAAAACTATAGTGAGAGACATAAAGAGGAAGGCCAAGGGACATAACGGGAGAAAGAAGGACGGACAGAGTGGAGTGGAGAGAAGTAAACATAGGTATAAGGAGGGAAAGGAATAACGAGAGAGAAAGAGAGAGAGAGAGAGAGAGAGTGTGAGAACGGGATAACAACAAAGAAAGATAGAGAGTGAGAGAAGGAGAGAAAGAGCGGGAGGAATAAAGAAAGATAGAGAAAGGGAGAGTGAGATAGATAGATAGATAGAGAGAGAGAGAGAGGGAGGGTGTGTGAGAGAGAGAGAGACAGAGAGAGGGAAAGATAAAGATATTATTCTAATGATAAAAGAACTCTATTTAAAAAAACATTGTTCAGAGTCCTGAAGATAATCGGTTTCCTTAACACAGACGTCACATGCACATAAAGCTTCACACACACATGTGCACGCGCACACACCCAGTATATATATATATATATATATATATATATATATATATATAATTTTGGGGAGTTCCAGCTGTGCGTGTGTTGTATATTGTGAAATAATATTGCGTAGTGCTCCCTTTTCATTTGTTTTTGGCTCAGATCAAATTCAGAAAATGTATGTATGCATGTATGTATGTATGTATGTATGTCTATCTATGTATGTATATATATCGATCTCAGTATGTTCATGTCTATCTATCTATCTATCTATCTATCTATCTATCTATCTCGGTCTGTTCCTATCTATCTATCTATCTATCTATCTATCTATCTATCTATCTATGTGTGCGCGTGTGTATGCTTTTGTATTACTTCAAATGTTACTTCTAGTGGATACTAGTATTTGAGTAGACACTTCGTTTTTTTAAAAAATATTATTTATTTCGTCTACCGACTCAATAAAAAAAAAATAAGGAAGAGGTGTCCTCCTTCATGATGCGATCTTGAGCCCATCTCCTTACAAGACAAGCCACCGTCAGATCCGGCGTGCTTTGACGGCTCGCCTACGGAGAGCTTCACCGTTCAACAAGGTCAAGCATTAAGGCAAATCGAAACTAGTTCGTCCCCGTGTCTACTTGCTTTAAAAACTGTTTTATGTGTAGGCTATATATGACATTACTTAATAAATTGTCATAATTTAAAAGAGAGCGTAATTTGCTTCTTATTTGTGGTACAGTGGATATCGGCTCGGAACGAGAAACCGGGGAGCCGAGTTCGAATTCCAGTTGTAATCCATTGTATTCACTTACGCGCAAATACCCTTGGGAAAGGTATTAATCCGTCTCTTCCTTCCAGTTATGGGTTAAATAGCAGGACAGATTGGGTTCTATAGCCTTGGTCGGCAACCAGTCTACCGCAGAAAGCAATGGCAACCTACTGCGGGATAATCTTCTGCCCAGTCAGTCATGTCTCTTTGGAGACATGATCGTCCAAGCGTGTATCACGTATGGCACTTAACTGATTGACCATTAGTACAATTTCATTATTGTTCAAGGTCTAAAACATGTTTTATAGGATAAGTTCTATTCAACTGCAAGAAGACAGAAAGTATGTTCATCATCAAGAGGAAAAACCGAGGATGCGAGTTAGAAATTACAGCTGTCAAGTTAGTACAGAAGTTAAAACATCTCAGAAATGTTTTAACAGATGGAAAATCAGTTAAGTGCCATACGTGAAACACGCTTGGGCGATGATGTCTCGAAAGAGACATAACTGACTGGGCAGAAGATTATCCAGCAGTAGGTTGCCATTGCTTTCTGCGGTAGACTGGTTGCCAACCAAGGCTATAGAACCCAATCTGTCCTGTTATTTAACCCATAACTGGAAGGAAGAGACGGATTAATACCTTTCCCAAGGGTATTTGCGCGTAAGTGAATGTAATGAATTAAACTGGAATTCGAACTCGGCTCCCCGATTTCTCGTTCCGAGCCGATATCCACTGCACCACATGTGCGTTGGAAAATGCGACTCCGAAATCCAAACACACATCGGACTAACAAGAAAGGTATTCTAGAATCTAAGCAAAATGCTGAAAAACAGGAAAAAGTCGTGAGAAACAAAGAAAAGGATGCTCGATTGCTATGTGATAATCTTTTATGGAAGTGAATGCTGGAGAAACTCCTTTCAGATGAGGAGAAAACGGGAAGAAATAGAAAAGTTGTTCTACAAAAAGATACTGAAAATTTCATGAACGGTACATAAGCAACGAAAAGTCTTGAAAAAATGCCAACAGAAAGAACACTTTTACTTATAATCAGTAAAAAACAGCTGAAATTCCCTGGACACATAGTGAGGAAGAAGGATTTGGAGAACCCTCATGACTCTTATATCGAGGGCAAGAGAGATAGGGTAAACACTGCTAGCCACTGCTTGAGATTTCTTTTTAATCATTTCATTTCAAGCAAGGCAATAAAGCAACTAAGACTTGAGGGGTTACTGAGTGTTAAGAGAGTCTGAGACAAAATACTATTAAGGAGGGGTAAGAATGGATGTGTGTTGTGGTGCAGTGGATATCGACTCGGAACGACAAATCGGGGAGCCGAGTTCGAATTCCAGTTGAATTACTTGCATTCAAATACCACTGAGATAGGTATTAATCCGTTTCTTCCTTCCAGTTATGGGTTAAATAATAGGACAGATTGGGCTCTATAGCCTTGGTTGGCAATCAGTTCACCACAGAAAGCAATAGCAACCCACTACGGGATCATCTTCTGTCCAGTCAGTCATGTCTCGAAAGAGACATGATCGCCCAAAGCGTGCATCACGTATGGCGCTTAACTGACTGAATAATGAAAGAGCAAGTGTTAAGGAGACAGAAGATAGCCTTTGACATTGAATTTACAATTTTGAAGGTCAAAGTTGACAGGGAAGCAAGAGGCCGGAAGGAAGTTCCACAAGTGAGAAATGCGGCGGAAGAAACTGTTAGCATAGAACTTACAGTTACATCTAGTCATTTCAACTGTAAAATAACAACACCTTGTCGCCAGTTTAGTACTGTGTTCAAATTCATAAATTATAGGTACCATAGAGGAAAATTCATCAGAACAATTTCCATGAAAGTATTTATAGAAAAAGCGCAGTGAAACTACGTTATAGCGATGGGGAAAGTGACTAAAGCTGAGATGCCAGGTAAGGACCAATAACATTGCAGATTGGATTTGATAATATCTATTAAAAAAGGCACAGGGGAGGTAATGGGACACAAATGGCGGATGTTAGTAATGATCGAACAGACTACAGTAGTATACTGTTAGGAGACCAGCTCGCTAACCATAGCGCTATATATATAAACGGTTCTTAGTTTTTTCTAACATTCATTTCATATGAAAGGGAAATTTTCGGGACTGCAATTTCCATTTCTTGTCGACATCATAGCAACAATTTCCTGTGTTTTCTTCTCCTTTTTGAAATAAAGAGTACCAAGACCATTAAAAAAATAAGAAAAAAAAAATTGAAGTAGAAAAAAAAATAATGAAAAATACTAAAATATAAACAGTCTTCTTCAAAGTTTTAGAATCAATTATCTCCCTTTATTATTTTTTTTTCCTCGCCAACATCTGTGTTTTCTTTTTCTCAGCCTTTCGTCATCATCATTATTTCGTCTTACGATGTTTGACGTGTTCATGTTTGCAAGCTCCTTATAACCCACCATCTACATCGTTACATCTGCCATTCTCTCTTTCAATTTCAACACTGTCCATTGTCACTTAAATTCAGCATGGCTACCGTCGCACGCACACATATGCGCACGTCCAGTCGCGTAGAGCACGCAGGCACGTGGGCACTTGCGATAGCTACATGTGGCACGGCTCGTCCGGTCGACTTATTCAATTTTCATCCAATCATTTGCTTGTAAACTAACAAGGAAATTCGAATTTCCAAGCTTTGATTAGGAAATCGGAGACCAACAATGCGAAACTTCGTTATCCCAGCGGAAAAAGAAATGGTAGAAAAAAAACCCCAAAAAAAAACAAAAAAACCCCAAAAAACAAAAAAACCCAAAAACAAAAAACAAAGCAAAAAAATAAAACAAAAAACAAGCAAAAGAGAAAAAAAAATACAAACTAATTCGCTCTAGAATATAATGTTCTCTGTTTATATTATTTTATTTTCACTTTAACAAGTACATTTTATTGGGTTTTATATGAAGTTTCAGGTCGTAATGTGTGTTGTTTTAGTTCCCATGAGTTCCAGTAAACACACACACACACACACACACACACACACACACACACACACACACACACATTATATATATATATATATATATATATATATAAACTTATTTATAAATGGAACTTTGTGTATGTGTGTATGTGTCTGTGTGTGTTTGTGTGTTCGTTACTTATAGACTCTGAAACGGTTGAACCGATTTTCTTGAAAATTTATACAGTTGTACTATAAGCGTCTGCGAGTGTTCTAAGCTAGGTTTTGTGTCGAGGTACCCCCGATAAATATCAAAAATCGATAATCGAAAAAATCGGGTTCTAGAAGGAGTGGTCCGATTTTAATCAAATTTGACACACTCATAGACAAAAACATAAGAAACGATATTCAGAAGTTTCAAAGTAGCAGTTCTTAAAATATATATACATATATAAGGCAAGATGTTTGTATGTGTTTCAGTTTATCTGTATGCATGTTCTTTATACAAATCCACAATTTTTATCCGATTCTCACCAGACTTCACACAAATATTCTTTAGGCTGAGTCTGAGCTCCAGGACCATGGATTAGTTTTAAAGCTTTCATTACACTCGAGCAACGCCGGGCTATACTGCTAGTATATATATATATATATATATATATATATATATATATATATATATATATATATATTCGGGTTTCAATCCTGGGTTAAAAGCAATCGAAGTCTAACCGTACTGATGAGCTGTGATACAGCGAAAACAGATCTGTCTGCGGATGACTATATATATATTCCATTTTTAAACGAGTTATTTCGCTACCTAGGTTTCTACCATGATTGGTGTCTTCAGGCGATTTTTAATACTTTTTATATATTTTTATATATATAATATATAGATTTTCTAAACATATACTGTTAAATATAAGAGACAATGAATGTCTATTATGTTTAATCATGAGCCGTTCTAAACGTCGTATTTTGGCTTTAATTTTAGTTGAAAATAAAGACAAAAATTCTCCAACATTTGGATAATTTTTTATTAATTTGGTTCTAAGCTTTCGGCTCACATGAGCCATCTTCAGGGAGGTTATTAAGACGGTAACACAATAACATCCACCATCACCGACGATTTTATTTATTGGAGATATTGGAGGCCATGTACATTAAATACAAACAATCCACACTTAATAAAATCACGTTTAAATCTGGTCATAACACATGACATTGCATCTAAATATATGGTTCTGTTATCATTTCGCGCTATCACCCGGTGTGACGTCATAGAACTTCATTGCAAATTTGCGAACAGCGTTTGTTATTTTTGGTAACTATTGCTATTGCCTAGCGTAGTTTTATGTCAACACAAAATAAAATTGTCGCTGATGGTTGATGTTATTGTGTTACCGTCTAAATAACCTCTATGAAGATGGCTCATGTGAGCCGAAAGCTTAGAACAAACTTAGTAAAAAATTATCCAAATGTTGGAGAATTTTTGTCTTTATTTTCAACCGAAATTATAGCCAAAATACAATGTTTAGAACGGCTCATGATTAAATATAATAGACATTCATTGTCTCTTATATTTAACACTATATGTTTAGAAAATTATTTGCTGCCTCGATACACTATATATATATATATATATATATTTGCAAATTAGAAAAGGTTTTGTGACGCTTATCATCCTTTAAGAGTTCTTCGAACTGGGTTTGTTGACGTTGTTGTGACTACGCATGCGCATGACCAAGAGACGCTGGTAGTTTAACAAGAATTGTTTTACAATAACGAAACTGACCACAATTTTGATATAAAAAATGATACTCTAATTAAAAGAAAAAATGATTCACTGAGATAAAGATGTCTAGAAAGTACTTTAATGGCTAGTTCATCCTCAGTAAATTTACGACCAACGTTTCACCATTCTTAGCGGATTTTCTGTTATTAAAATGTGAGATATTTAAAAATAAAGATGATGGAAAAAAAAAAAGAATATATATGAATTTGGCTAGATTAAAAAAAAAAATCTTTAAAATTTTTTATCTAATAGCGTCTCTCGTTCATGTTTATATGTAGTTACAAGAACATCAACAAACTTCTCGCCTGTCCGAAAAGGGAAATGAACACAGACTTTATTAGTTAAGTAGTAAAGTACTAAGACACAGGAAAATTTCACTAGAAACAAAGAAAAGTGTGCTGGATTGCGATGTGATGTCAATACGGCAGTAAATTCTGGACAATATTATCGAAAATGAGGAGAAAACCGGAAGCAGCGGAAATGTGGTTCTGCAGAAGGATGCTGCGGATATCGTAGACTGAGCATGCAAGCAACGATGAGATGTTGGAAAGAATGGCAACAAAAAGGAAATTAATACTGAGCATCAGGAAGAGACAAATGAAGTTCCTGGGACACGCAATGAGAAAGGAGAGCTTGGAGAACCTGATACTGACTGGCCAGATAGAAGGAAAGAGAGACAGAGGAAGGCAGCGGATAACATATTTGCAGGGCCTGATCAGGTGGATGACGGAACGGGGGTTGCCAGGAGTAACAGGAACAAACATACTATGAGCCACAAGGGATAGGGAGACATGGAGAACCATGATCACCTATATCCTGAAGAGACACGGCACATAGAAGAAGAAGAAGAAGAAGAAGAAGAAGAAGAAGAAGAAGAAGACTGATTAATCTTTTTACACACACGCATTCTGCTACTTACTATTTGCTATTTGAAACTTTTCCCTCTTGTCAGTTATTTCTCGCTCACATTCTCTTTTTCACCTTAAATTAATCCACCCTTACACAAACACAAAAAGATACAGGTATTACTCTACTACTCTTTTGAATTACAGACAGCGAAACATAGACACTTTTTTGTTCAAACCATATTCACTCAAATCATAAAGACATTTTTTTCTATTAAGCAAAATATAAAAAATATAGAAATTGTTTATTCTGCATGCATGTTGTTAAATATACTATTTTCTAATTTTATACAAACATTTCTGTTACGTCGGGTAACAGAATTATGTGAAATAATACAAAACAACGTAATAGTATAAAAGTAGGTGTATTGACAAGAAAGAGAAGTATTTACAAGAGGTGAGGATTAGTAGGATACAGAACAAGGTAATTAGTACACAGTATCGTTGTAGAGACGTGATAGATTGACTAGTAGAACACTTCCGGTGCAATACCGGAAATACCCAACTGATTCGCTCACTCGACTTCCTTACTCGACTTACTTCCTCGAGGTATAATCACAACTATTTTATATAGTGATTTCCGTGGAAAGGTGGAGAGCACCCCAACAATTTCTTGTTGCTTTGTCTTGAAATTTGTGTTGTATTTTGTGGACAGGCTATCCCGCATTAAGTTCCCCCTTTTAATCCGGGTGTTCTGTACCCCCCACCATATATATATATATACATATATATATATATATATATATATATATATATATTGTTTAATTACTTAGTTTTTGGTCATAATAAAATTAGACCCGCGCACATTTGTATTAAAAGTGTTCAATACAATTATATTGTAGAACTTTTGAATATTTTCTATTTGCAAAGTTATTACGTGACCTAGGTTTCTACCATGAGGGACATCTTCAGGCAATTTTCAGTAACACACACACACACACACACACACACACACACACACACACACACATATATATATATATATATATATATATAAAGATTTGATTAATGTTACAAAATTCTATAACCGCCATAAAAAAGCGCAATTTACGAGAAGGATTTAGAAATTTTGAAGTGAGTGAAAAAGATTTCGATCTCTAGAAAAAATACACGAAAGATTTTGAAATTTTGAATGGATGCAAAAAAGTTTTTTTATATTTTGAAATGGTGGTAAGAAAGTATTTGAACAATCGTATGTTCGCTAAAGAGAATTTAAAATCACAAGTGGATACAAGAAAGATAGTTTAAAAGACAAAGAATAAAAAGAATACTAATATCCCAGGAGGTTTCTAACAGGAAAGATCGTTTGCGCATGTGCGAAAAAAAAGTGGGTTTGGGCGCTAAATAGTAACCAAGGAATCTCAGTCTTTTTAGTTGTAACACTAAACAGGACAAGACGTACCTTTTGTTCGGGAAGATTTTTACCCTCAAAAAGGTAGTCACTTCCTCGTGAGTCTCCGTCTCCTTTTTTCTTTGTCTGTTTATTTTCAGCGATGAAAGTAATTCAACACGTTTAAGTGAAAGAACCAAAAACCAGCCAAGCAATAACCAACCGATTCATAGAATGCAAGAAAAGCTTTGAAATCTCGAAAGGATAGTCAGAAAGATTTTGAAATCTCGAAGGGTTGCAAAAACATTTTGAAATCTGAAAGGAACACGAAAGCGTTTTTTATTTTTATTTTTTTTTAATCTCGAAGAAATAGAAGCTTTGGAACAGATCAACTACTCCTGTCCGGTCGGTAGGTAATTTTATCCGGTTTTCTATAGCTGTGTACGTCGTCGGTAAAAATCGCATACTTCATGTGATGCAAAAGGTTTCAATGTTTGGATTAAGACATTTAGAATCGCTGAGAATCATCCATAAAATAGTGTGATAGTATAAAAGGTAATGGAGAAAGAAATGCGTAAATATTCGCTAAGCGATGCTTACATACCCACTTTCTTTTGCAAACATCGATTCGTGGCCTTTTGATTAGCTTTTCTGGTCTGTGTGCGAAGTTCATTTTTGAGTTTTATTTTTTATGTTTCATTTTTTTCTCCTTCCGAAACTATTTCGACTTCGTTTTTCCACCTTTCGTTTGTGGGTCGCATTAATGGAGGATCGTCGTAAAGCAAACGTGCCATGCATAGACGTGTCAAAGCAAAGGGACTTGGATTTCTCTTTGCACGTCACTTCCGGCGATTGCTGTTCAAAAGGGAATTCCCTCCCCTTTCTATTTATTTATTTTCTTCTTTTGACTCATTCAGCGCGTTCTGAAAAAATATTTGACATTTACCATCCAATCAAAGAGTGCGTTCTGCTCTCTCTCTCTCTCTCTCTCTCTCTCTCTCACACACACACACACACACTATATATATATATATATATATATATATATATATATACAGATTTCCCTGTATCTTTCTCTCTCTAGCCTCATATTTATTAAACAATGTGCATGACATCTATCAGACTGACCAGCCGAGGGAGACTCTGGTTTGAGTCTTGCTTAAGACCACATTTTTTAGCAAGATGTCTTGAAAGCGCAGACCGATAAACGTAATACACACTGTTTAATAAATAAAAATGGGGCGTTAATCTCAAATACAAATGAACTGTAATAACGTTTAAAGTAATAAAAAAGTCGGATTAAAACTAAAAGGAATTATATATATATATATATATATATATATATATATATATATATATATATATTAGAATTAATGTGACCAACATAAATATTATTTAATCCGTTGGAGATACATTATCCCAAAGAGACTTGAATCTGTAAACTATGTTGATTTTTTGCAAATCACTAACCGGGGTAGTGTATATATATATAAGTCATCCGCAGATAGATCTGTTTCGCTGTATCACAGCTCATCAGTACGGCTGGACGTCCGATTGCCTTTTACCCAGGATTGAAACCCGACCGAATTGGCGTCAGTCGGCGATTCTACCTCTGACTTATAGAAGAAGGAGGCATACTTTTTAGCGTGTATATTATCATTATACACGCCCAATAGCTGAAAGTGTTCTAATTCATTGCCGAATGAACGACGTGTATATGGTAGAGTAGCTACTGTTTTTCAAAGCCTACCATTCTTCCAGAGTGCTCAATCAGGGTGTGAGACAGATCTGTTTCGCTGTATCACAGTTCATCTGTACGGTTAGACAGCCGATTGATTTTTACCCAGGACTGAAATCCAACCGAACTGGCGTCAGTCGGCGATTCTACCTCTGAGCTATGGGCGCTCGGTAGAAGGAGGCAGACTTTTTAGCGTGTATATTATCATTATACACGCCAAATAGCTGAGAGTGTTCTGATTCATTGCTGAATCGACGATGCATATATATATATATATATATATCACTTTATAATAGCATCATTTAATTAATGACACAAATATAGGGACTTAAAAACTGAAATTATTGCATCTTATTCATATATTTTGTGAATTCCTTATTCTTTATTATTTTATTCAAATAGTGAAACTAACTTCTATCTGTCTGGACCTTAGAAAGTCTTATTAAAGAAAAATGTATCTGTCAGCATTTACTTTAATAAAATGTTTGTTGATCTAGGCCAGTAGATGTTAATTTAATTGTAAATAAAAATGTCTACTCAATCACATGTACTAATGAAAATAATGTTTATATTAATAAGAATTATTGTCGGATTAAGCAAAAAAGCAACATTAATTACAAAAATATTTATATTTTGCTTTGGGCTTGTAACATGTGGTCCGAATATAAGTGCAAGATCCGATCCAAGGGTGAGCCAATAAACGGTGATCTCACTGGTCATTTAAGCAAGGTGGTGGCCTGAAATAACTGCAGAAAAATCAGTACAAACATGTTTTGATTTTGCTTTGGGCTTGTAAAATGTGACCAGAATATACGTGCAAGACCCAGTCAGCGGTAATCTCACTGGTCATTGAAGCAAGGTGGTCGCCTGAAATAACCATAGAAAAATAAGTACAAACATATTTTGATTTTGCTTTGGGCTTGTAAAATGTGACCCGAATATACGTGCAAGACCCAGTCAACGGTAATCTCACTGGACATTTAAGCAAGGTGGTCGCCTGAAATAACCAGAGAAAAATCAGTACAAACATATTCTGATTTTACTTTGGGCTTGTAAAATGTGATTCGAATATACGTGCAAGACCCAGTCAACGGTAAAATCGCTGGTCATTTAAGCAAGGTGGTCGCCTGAAATAACCACAGAAAAATCAATACAAACATATTCTGATTTTGCTTTGGGCTTGTAAAATGTGATTCGAATATACGTGCAAGACCCAGTCAACGGTAAAAACGCTGGTCATTTAAACAAGGTGGTCGCTGAAATAACCACAGAAAAATCAGTACAAACATATTTTGATTTTGCTTTGGGCTTGTAAAATGTGATTCGAATATACGTGCAAGACCCAGTCAACGGTAATCTCACTGGTCAATTAAGCAAGGTGGTGGCCTGAAATAACCAGAGAAAAATCAGTACAAACATATTTTGATTTTGCCTTGGGCCTGTAAAATGTTACCCGAATATACGTGCAAGACCCAGTCAACTGTATTCTCACAGGACATTTAAGCAAGGTGGTGGCCTGAAATAACCATAGAAAAATCAGTACAAACATATTTGGATTTTGCTTTGGGCTTGTAAAATGTGATCCGAATATACGTGCAAGACCTGATCAACGGGAGAGCCAGTTAACGGAAATCTTTCTTGTTTATTTTTCACGTAGAATGCCATGAAAATCAAACCTTGGAATATCAATAGGAATTGCACACAGGAGATGATTTCTCCTCTATAAAGCCGCGTATATCAACACGGGTCGTTAACGACTGTTTCCTTTGCGAGTTTTATTGCCTGGAAGCTCTCTTTGAATTCGTTCGATTCCTAAACATTGGCCGATTATTTAAAAAAAAGAATTTACTCGCTTTTTTTCCTTTATGCGATACGTTTCTCTCAAAGGGACACAAGAAACATCCTTTCTTTATCAGATAAGACCGCACATATTTTCCAAGAAAAAAACAAATGCTGATTGCCTGGTATATTATTCCGTGTCTAAGTAATATAATCCCTCTTCTCTCAGTCTCAGTATTCTTTCTTTCTTTCTTTCTTTCTTTCTTTCTTTCTTTCTTTTTTTCTTTCTATTTCAGTCTGTTCCTATCTATCTATCTATCTATCTATCTATCTATCTATCTATCTATCTATATCATTTTCTACTAGTATCTATCTATCTATCTATCTATCTATCTATCTATCTATCTATCATTCTCTACTAGTATCTATCTATCTATCTATCTATCTATCTATCTATCTATCTCATTCTCTACTAGTATCTATCTATCTATCTATCTATCTATCTATCTATCTATCTATCTATCTATCTATCTATCTATTCAACCTGTTCTATTATCTGTCTGCGAGAATGGGCTGAAAGGTTAATAGGCTGACTTTGAAGGAGTGATGCTAGATCTGTGAAATCTTGCATACATTCATTTCAACTCTTCCTATTTAAAAAAATGTTTTAATCATTTTACCCCAAGCAATGTGCGTTGTGGTGCAATGGATATCGGCTGGAAACGAAAAATCTGGTAGCCGAGTTCAAATTCCAGTTGAATTCCTTGCATTCACTTACGCGCAAATACCCTTGGGAAAGATGTTAATCTGTCTTTTCCCTCCAGTTATGGGTTAAATAACAGGACAGATTGGGTTCTATAGCCTTGGATGGCAACCAGTCTAAGTAATGGCAACTTACTGCGGGATAATCTTCTGCCCAGTCAGTCACGTCTCTTCCGGGACATGATCGCCCAAAGCGTGTATCACGTATGGCACTTAACTGTCTGACCCCAAGCAAGGCAGCCTCACCACCACTGGTGCGCAGGGGTTACGTAGGAGGAAAATGATGAGAAAGAGGGACAGGTTATAGGAAGTGGGTAAGAGAAGGATGAGAATACTGGTGTGATGAGAGTGGAGTGGACGGAGAAAAGAGCACGAGGGAAAGAATCAGTGAGATGGGAGATGACTATTTAAAAATTCTTTTAAAAAATCGCACACATACTAACTTTACCGACTCATAAAAACACACATTCATGCGTAATTCTCTCATACCCACACATTTATACATGGTTCTCTCATTTTATCTTGAAAAAAAAAATCGTTCATCAAGTGACCCTTGTATGCATTATTTCGCTACAATTTTGAACTGAAATGTATTTCGTTTTCCCATTCACATCCATACTAACGTTACCGACATATAAACACACTTAATTCGTTTATAGTTTAAATTCGCTTGACACATGCATTATTTTCGCTTAAATTTACTTGCATTCAAAATAAAGATCTATTGTTTTTTGATGACACGTGGCCCACACACTTTTCTACACATTTGAAATATATATCCATTACTTTATTACACGTGATACATATCTGACTAATGAAATCAAACCTCAATCAACATTTGTCTTTGTGGATTTTTAAAAATTACAAAGTTTTTTTTAAATCATTCGTCTTTAAAAAATATCTTTGAAATAGCGTGTTAAAAGGAAACATGTGAAATTAAAGACACTTTTTTCCTACCTGTTCTTTACTTATTCTATTCATCTTGTCGGATTTTGATCCATATATTCAACACACACACACACACACACACACACACACACACACACACACACACACACATATATATATATATATATTTTAACGAAACTTGGTTATAAACAACCGACAATTTGAAATGAATTGTTTGGAAATTATTGAAAAAAAATAATGTTCAAACAATTTATTTCATATATATATGGTAATCAATAGAACTATATATATATATATATATATATATATATATATATATATATATATATATATATATATACATAAAGAATCACAAGATAGCCAAAACCTACCGCGGTTTCACACAACGGCACGTCAGGGCAAAGGCAAATCAAAGATTAACCAAATAAATAGACAACACCAAGACAAAGACTAACGAACCAGACCACCAACCAAGGGGGGGGGGTAAAGGGAAGAAGAAAAAAAAACAAAAAAAACCCGATCTACGCTAACACCCTAAGCAAGAAATTTAATTTTATGGAATTTACATTTGTTCAGGATTTCTGTTTTAGCATTAAGTAGATTATGGGCAGGTTCGAACCTAGCTATCGCTAATTTCTCCTCATTCGAGATATCTAATGCAACAGCTGGAGCTTCGCCGTTCTTATTAAGAGCCTGTTATATACATTCAGCGATGGTCGTCAGCCAATCAGCAGTAAACCTGGCAAAACGGAAGCCATATTGTTTGTCAGAGAGAAGTTTGTGAGTTGTGAGAAGCTTCACTATTTCGGCACTGATAATAGCCTCGAATAACTTCCAAAAAGAGATAAGAGGCTTATAGGCCGATATTACAGGGGTCAGAGGAACCACAGAGAAGGACTTGAGCCAATAGTTATAGAGTTTTTGTCGAGGACAGGAGCCAGCTCAGGAGCACATTCCTTTAGGAGGATAACTGGAATCCCATCACCTCCGCTTGTCTTATGGGAATCCCGCTTGGAGATTATGTTAGAGACCAGAGACTGGGTTATGTATATATTACTCAGTTAAGCCTCAGTTTTAGGTGGGAAATTGGGTGTGGGTACTTCAAACGTATCATGTGTGGAGATATATATTTAAGGGTGAGAACTGAACAATTTTCGGCCGACCTGAAAGGTATTTTAAAAAAATCACTTTTGGTAATTCCTTCGGATATTGGTAAATGGACCAGGTGAAAACTTTTCATCCTTACTCGTGTATGTAAAATCCACCCGCATTTAATATGAAACATATGCAAATCCACCAGCATTTGCATATGTTTCATATTAAGCCTTGGCGTGTTTTGGAACAAAGCCGCAAGATCAGAGGATATTAGTGTAAATCGAATTCACCACACGATTGTAATGGACTTCATCTGTGAATATTCGCATTAATCTATTTAGCCATACATCGTTATGTAGCTTGAGGTTTGCTCCTATCTATCTATCTATCTATCTATCTATCTATCTATCTATCTATCTATCTATCTCAATGTGTTATTATCTAAATATATTCTTATCTAAATATATTTATGTCAGTTTATTCTTTATCTATCTATCTATCTATCTATCTATCTATCTATCTATCTATCTATCTATCTATCGGAATGGGTTATTATCTAAATATATTCATATCTAAATATACTCATATCTAAATATATTCATCTTTATGTCAGTTTATTTGTTATCTCTCTATCTCTCTCTCTCTCTCTCTCTATCTATCTATCTATCTATCTATCTATCTATCTATCTATTTTAATGTGTTCTTATTTAAATATATGCAAATCTAAATATATTCATATTTTTGTTAGTCCATTCGATATCTATCTATCTATCTATCTATCTATCTATCTATCTATCTATCTATCTATCTATCTACTCCACTCTGCTCACATCTCTATCTCTATCTATCTATCTATCTATCTATCTATCTATCTATCTATCTATCCACTCTGCTCATTCTCTCTCACTATCTATCTATCTATCTATCTATCTATCTATCTATCTATCTATCTATCTATCCTTGCTATTCAGATCCGATAAAATTACTAACATTGCCAGGTGACAATTTCAAATTCTACCCGTCAATTTTGTTTTATCTTGTTCAATGCATTCATTTCATTATTTTCCCCTCTTTATTTCGTTTCTTCTTCTTCTTTTCCTGTTATTTTATTCAATTTCAACTTCACCTTTCATTTCTACATTCACTTTCAATTCGCTGTCGGCCAAGGCCTCTTTTCACGCTACACCAGTTCTCTCGGAGTTCCCTTCCGACCTCGCCGTTATTGTGTACCAGATTCTGGCGTTGTTGGCTTTCATTCTTCGCGCCAACAACCACTGTCCTCACTCATTCCATCTCAATTGTATCCTCTTTCTCTGCAGTGCTTTTCGCGCCGCGAACCGGACAGTCGGTAAATCTCCCTTTGAATTAAAACCACTCGCTGTAGTTCGTTGTGCATCCAAGCGTGTCAGCATGTGATCAGGAGCACGCATGTAGGTAAGTGAAGACAGGAAGTGTCGTTTTTCTCTTTTTTGCGCGAGAGAACAGGTATATACGAACGCAGACACAGAATCGCAAATAGCCACACTCACGAACACAGTCCCATTGACACGTAGACACAGGCATTTACAAAGACACTCAAGCACACACACGTAGAAACAAACAGGCACGTAGACTGACACACGCCAAATTTCTAAGGAATCGTTTCTAGGTTCACGTTAGCAGATTTGCCAAGCCCTAAAACTTGACGCAGGCACGATGCTTTACCAATTATCTGAAAGATCGCAGAGTCGTTCCAGTGCAACGTTGCAAAAACCCTGATAGGAATTTATTAGGAGATATTACGAAGTCTGTTGGCAGACTGACTCAGTAGTCTGGGTATCAATGAGCATTCTCTATACGGGTATTTCCGTTGAACAGGACACCCACAATCTCAATTTGCTCATATCTATCTATCTATCTATCTATCTATCTATCTATCTATCTATCTATCTATCTATCTATCTCAGTCTGTTCATTATCTATCTATCTATCTATCTATCTATCTATCTATCTATCTATCTATGTCGAAGAAAGGATTAAAGATGGATGGTATTCAAAGAGACTGAAGATCATAATTGACGTTGCCTTTAAGCTTTTAAAGATTGTATGCTATCGGAGAAGCAAGTAAACGGAAAGGAATTCCACAGGCGGGAAATGTGAGAGAAGAAACTGTTAAAGTAGAAGAGGTGTTACATTACGGTAAAAGGTGAGACATAGATGCTAGTCTAGTAAAATTCATGTGGCCGTGGCACCATGGAAAAAGCACGTCACAATAGTTGCCATGAAAATATTTTGTATTTATTTCTGAGATGAGTAATTTTTCAATAATCTTGGAATTATTTCGAATTTTTGTTCTCACCTTGATTGATATAGGTGTTATAATAGACACAACGTTTCGATCAAGTACCCTCTGGTCATCATCAGGTGTCCATAGATATCATTTTGGACGTTGGCATAGTGGATATAGTAGTTGGTTATGCATATGTGTTAGTATCATCTAGTGGTCATGAGTTCGATCCTTGGACTTGGTAGTGGGAGAACCAAACTTGGTAGTAAGAGTATCAAATTCCAACATGAAAGAACAATAATTGATTTTACGCAATAATCAACGAGATATTCCACGTCAGCCAATCTATGGATACCTGATGATGACCAGAGGGTACTTGGTCGAAACGTTTAGTCTATTATATCACCTATATCAACCAAGATGAGAAGAAAAGTTCGAAATAATTCCAAGATTAATGAAAATATTTGTAGAAAAGAAGAGGGAAGCTACATCACGTCGGTGAGAAAGTTACTTAAGTCGAGATGCCAAGTCAGGGTCGATTACATTGTAGATCCTTTTTGGGATTTTGTCGAGAACCTCGTGAAGAATAGCAGCAGGACCCGACCAGATATGACAACCGTATTCAATGCATGAACGAATTTACAAATATTCAAGAAGGACTCTGACGAGAAAAATTTTCTGGCCTGACACAGTGACCCAATCTTCCTTGCAGCTATAGACACGATGTAGTCTTTCCATTTCAGGTCGGTTCAGAGAGTGAGGCCAAAAGAGATGCAGTATATTGCTCTGTAGAAAGTAGCCTCATCCATTCTGATGGTAGGTAAAAAAGGTTCTCTATGTTGGTTAAAGGAGAGCAGCTTCATTTTTGTAGGCATTATGAGCCATTTCCTAACCCAGTCCATCACAAATTAGCGATCCTTTTGAAAAGCATCAGGCAGGTTTACTTTGTCAGCCTTGGTTGATTTCCTATTTAAACAGGAGTAAACGGTGGTTTAATTTGCATAAATGCTTACATGGGAACTGATTACGTCAGGAAGATCATTGATGACAATCAGAAAATGAGTAGGACCGAGAATAGGGCCTTGAGGGACGCCCGCGTTCGAATTCCAGTGCAAATGCCCTTGAGAAATGAGTCAATCTCTTCTCTCTTTAGCTACAGTTTTGAGGAGGTCAACTCTGACTTAAAGACTTGAGGTTGGTCGGCGACCTTATGGCACGCTGGGCACGAGTTCTCTGTATTCGGCTCTTCCAAAAAGTTGGTACTGCACCAGCCCGTACCACTATTGTCAAATCATATGTGCTATTAGTCTGGATGTTCGTTTTTATGAACTGAGCTGCTAGACTTCTATACATCAAAATACGACGAGTGAGAGACACTTTTCTCTCTCTCTTTAACTCTGGTGCACCCTCCATAAGAATTTACTCGTGCAACCAAACTGGCAACAAGGTCCCACCCTTTTACATTTAAATCAACCAAATGCAGTCGACAATTCTACTCCATCAACTTCTTTTCTCACACTTCTCGCCTGGAACTCCCTTCCGTATACTTGATTTCCTGACGGCCTAACCCTTCAGGAATTTCAATTCTCATCTCTTATCCACTTGACTCCAGTTCTTTCTACATCACCCCGTGTATCTTGTTCTTTTCCTTTCTCTCTATCTTCACAACTGTCTTCACTCCTGTGTTCACGTCCTTCTTTTGCCCTTTCTCTGACACCACTGTAACTGGTTCGTCTTTGTCTTCACGGTAATCCTGCCTAAACTTTTACTGTTATATAGCCCAGCCCCCTGTGCCATTATGGCGGTACCGCCTTGCTTGGGGTGAAACGATATATATATATATATATATATATATATATATATATATATATATATATATATATAAGGGAGAATGGCAAAAATTATCAATTTCATAAAAATAGAGAGCTCAATAGATATTATCCAGAGCAAATATATTGAGAAAAAATTTCAACGCATAACTAAACGGTTATAATTCCAGAATTTATTTCAGCAATCTAAAGAAAGAAAAATCGTGCGATGGGTAACTTTTCGCCATTTTATGGTTTTAATTTCGCGCACGCACGTTGTTTTCTCTTTGATTTTATCGACTGCACTGTATAGTAGGGTCAGCTGGGCACCGCCTGTGAGTAAAAGAGCACTATGGCGCAATCCACTTTGCCAGAAATTTCCAAACGGCATGCCGTGCTTCTTGGAAGCTCCAGTATGAACATTTAAGAATATTTGGGTGTCAATCTGAGGATAGTGCAGATGATTCGGAAAGAGTTGGATGAGTCTAATGGTAATTACGAAGGTACAGCAGCATGGAAAATTCACTCTGATCGTTCTGATGAGAAAATAACTCGAATTTGTTGGTCAAGAACACACACTCAATACAGAGGCCTACATCAAGGTCATTGAGAAGGTAGTGGTGTCCTGGGTCAAGATGGTGGCTGTTAGAATATTCTATATCTGGCAATAGAACTCTGTACCATGCAGGAGAACCAAATCATGGTTGTTAGTCAATTTTCCCCATTACACTCCCTCTGAAATATGGCCACCTAAATCACCAGACTGCAACACCCTTGATTATTAGGTGTGAAGCGCAGTTGAGTGAGAGACAATCAAAACTCATAGTAACACCAAAGATGAACTGAAGGCAAGGATTATGGCAGCATTCACCAACTTAAACAAGGAGACCGTCTAGAAAAGCTGCTGGAGATTCCGAAGTTGTCTGGGGGCTGTGGTTAAAGTCAATAGCGGTTTTATTGAATAAATTTACTCTTTAGTCTTTCAAGATGTTTTTGTGTAATTTTGGGAACTATTTCTGTTAAAATGAGATGTCAGTGCTATTTTCATTTTTGTGTCATTTAGACGCTAATTCATTCATCGCACCCTGCATGTCTGTTAAAATGAGATGTCAGTGGTATTTTCATTTTTGTGTCATTTAGACGCCAATTCATTCATCGCACTCTGCATATCTGTTAAAATGAGATGTCAGTGTTATTTTCATTTTTGTGTCATTTAGACGACAATTCATCCATCGCACCCTGCATATCTGTTAAAGTGAGATGTCAGTGTTATTTTCATTTTTGTGTCATTTAGACGCTAATTCATTCATCGCACCCTGCATGTCTGTTAAAATGAGATGTCAGTGTTATTTTCATTTTTGTGTCATTTAGACGACAATTTATTCATCGCACTCTGCATATCTGTTAAAATGAGATGTCAGTGTTATTTTCATTTTTGTGTCATTTAGACGACAATTCATCCATCGCACCCTGCATATCTGTTAAAATGAGATGTCAGTGTTATTTTCATTTTTACGTAATTTAGACGACATCTCATCCGTTGCACAACGTATATACTTGTTTACTCATATCATAAATAATGGCGTGTGAGATTTTGTGTGAGGAGTGGGTATTTTGTGAGTGCATATATGCGCGCGTGTGCGTGTGTGCGTGTGTGGATACGTTTAATTTGCCTATCTCGTAATTCATGTCTGCATTTCCACATCTGTTTCAAATGCACTTACTTTAAATATACTTTATTCATCTCCACTGGTTGTGGTCTTCAAGAACGGAAACAAAGATTTTTAACAGCCGCCTCTAAAGATAGGAATCTTTCAAAGACATTCTTATACAATCTTCTCACTCCTACCATGTATTCATCTCTGTTTGGTTGAGTTTATATATCTGAAATTAGTCGTGTCTATCGACGATACGTATGTTTTTTTTTTAATTCTGATATTCCACATAAAAGGACACCTACATATATTTTCTTTTTCTATTATTTTAAACTCTATCTTTAGTGGATACCCATATTTGGGTAGACACTCAGATTTTTAAACAGTGTCTATCGCTCCACCAAGAAAACTTAAAGAAAGTGTGTTCTCTGGCAGCATTTTCTTTATTAACATTTCTTGAGCATGTAGGGCGGTAGACGATAACTGTTTACAAAAAATAAAACATTACAGATCAGAAAATAAAATACAGCAATTATATATACATATAAGGTACTTGGGTACTTTAAGAAATGAACGAAAATAGTATCTGTCAACGTTACAGCTCATTTCTGACATCTTTTGATTGTAA
Organism: Ascarosepion bandense; assembly: GCA_037127315.1. Lineage (NCBI taxonomy): Eukaryota > Metazoa > Mollusca > Cephalopoda > Sepiida > Sepiidae > Ascarosepion > Ascarosepion bandense. The sequence continues at coordinate 7,951,051 of JBBBDQ010000330.1, forward strand.
TACGCGAAAGATTATCCGTGAGTTGAACGGATTTTATTCAAAATAAGCAGACATAATGTTTGCAATTTATTTAATCTGACATGTTTAAAAGAAAATTTGCTGCCTAAATACACAAATTTTAAATTATATATAAACAACCGACAATTTGGTTGTTTATAACCAAGTTTCGTTAATTTTCGCTAATTTCCGTAACATGTTTACATTTGTTGACATTATGATATATTTCAGAGCAGATATGATTGTTGCGATGAATCTAAAATTCTGTTATATAGGCCATAATAGAACCTCGTTTAAACTGGAGGTCATTGGTGGTCGAGAGGTCTCAGGCGTTGCCGGATCAAATGGTAGCTTCCCCTATGTGGATAGGGGTCGCAGTTTCGAATTCTGCCGAATGACGCACATTTTCGTAATAAAAAATTATCGTAAATAATCAGGCCGGTAGATATTTTTATTTTTTAATCATATCACCCCGTGCAAGGCGGTAAGGCCACTGGTGTGCAGGGGGCTACGTAAGAGTGAAAAGATTGGAAAGGAGAAAGCCGGAAACCACATTCTAAACCGGGAACAAGGGATGAGCCTCTTCACCTGTTCAATAGATGTGGGTGGAGTGTAAACCGGGCGATAGTTCAGTCTATCTACTCCAATTGAAAAAAAAAAAAATAGACAAAAAAGAAAAGTGAAAAGATTGGAAAAGAGAAAGCCGAAAACCACATCCTAAACAGGGAACAAGGGAAGAGCCTCTTCACCTGTTCAATAGACGTGGGTGAAGTGTGAACCGGGCGATAGTTCAGTCTATCTACTCCAATTGAAAAAAAAATAAGGAAAAGTGAAAAGATTGGAAAAGAGAAAGCCGAAAACCACATCCTAAACAGGGAATAAGAGATGAGCCTCTACACATGTTCAATAGACGTGGGTGAAGTGTGAACCGGGCGATAGTTCAGTCTATCTACTCCAATTGAAAAAAGATAAGGAAAAGTGAAAAGATTGGAAAAGAATACTGTTTAATTAAAAACAGAATATCTACTTAAATATGAGTATCAGTCAAAAATAATGTTCAAACAAATCATTTCAAATTGTCGGTTGTTTATAACCAAGTTTCGTTCATTTCCGTAATATATATATATATATATATATATATATATATATGTTCTCGCTGATTTTTCATTAAATTAAACAGTATTTCTTCCGTATACTTACTTCCCTAAAAGCCACAATCTCCAAGAATTTAAATGCAAAGTCAATTGCGATTTCTTATCTTCTTGACTCACATCCTTTCTATGACAATTCTTGTATTGTGTTCTTCCTTTCCACTCCACTCTCATGCAGCCGCACCTGTATTCTCGTCCTTTTCTTACTCATTCTCTGACTCTCCTGTAAGTTGTTCCTTTTTCTCATCACGAACCTCTTCTGAAACCCCCTGCGCACCAGTGGTAGTTCTGCCTTGCTTGGGTGAAATGATAAAAAAAAGAACATACAACTAAGGAAGATATCTGTGATTATAGGAAATAATGTTATCTATCTATCTATCTATCTATCTATCTATCTATCTATCTATCTATCTATCTATCTATCTATCTATCTATCTCAGTCTGTTCATATCTCTCTATCTACACTCGTGATCAAAAATTTAAAACCACTTAAAAATCTTTAAAAAGAAATTTTTTTTACAGATAGATTTTAAACTCCTCCCACTTAAGGTTACCAATACTACAATCTAAAAGGTTATGGAAACAAAAAGCTACATTCCAAACATTTTATTTAGAAATTTACATTTTTATAAAATGAGGCGATTTACACATGATCAAAATTACAAGAGCAGAGACAAAAATTCTACAAAATTGTACAAAAAGTGTATGAAAATATTTAACAACCAAATTTAATAATGAAGTCTACCTCCACTGCTTTTGATGACTTCAAAAATTCTGTCGGGCATGCTAGAAATAAGCGTTTCCATTAAGGTGAGGGGGATGTTGCTCCAGATTCTGAAGATGGCTTCACAAAGTTAATTTTTTGTGGAATATTGTTTGCCAATTCGATAAACATCTCTTGTCATCCGTCCCCAAACATTTTCAATTGGGTTCAAGTCCGGTGAGCATGCAGGATGTCCCAAGAGATAGACCCCATTTTCTTGTAGAAAGGTCAAGGTCCGTCTTGCAGCATGGATTGCAGCATTATCCTGTTGGAATAACCATCCATCCCCACACAAACGGTAGCCCTCCGTCATCAAAGATGTTTTTTTGTAGCATGTTAACACAACCAGCCGCTCTCTGACGACCCTGCATCACCTGGAGCTCCATCGTCCCTCTGTAAGAAAAGGCACCCTATACCATTAGGGACCCTCCACCACTATGACGTGCAGAGAAAATTTCAGGAGGCATGTTTTTGTTATACCAATATCGTTGGAAGCCATCAGGACCATCGAGATTGAATTTTTTCTCATCAGAAAACAGGATTTTCTTCCACTTCTCAACGTCCCATGTTTGGTATTCACGACCAAACTTTAAGCGGTCCAACTTGTGACGTGGAAGCAGCCGAGGAATTTGTTTACGCTTTTTATTTACCATGCCTTTTTGTCTTAAGTGTCGTCTGATGGTTACGGGACTGCAATCAGCATCTGTGACTGCCTTAATTTGACTAGAAGAAAGTCCCCCGTCTTTCATAACAACCCGTCTTATTCTCCTACTCAATGCAGGAAAAATTTTTTGGGGCCTACCAGAGGATTTTGCTTTTCCATAATGCTCACTGTTCTTTAGAAAGTTGCAAATCACAGTTTTAATGCGATTTACCTTAGCTGCGATCGTCCGCTGTGACAAATCTTGCTTATGGAATTCTAGAATTCGAGAAAAATCAACTTTGGTAAGTTTGCTTTAGGCATGGTAACACCTTTACGCAGTGATTGCTAATCTCTAACTGAACTAAAAACATTGGAATTGCCATAGATCTAAGAATTTATACCCCTGGTCTTATAATTTTGATCATGTGTAAATCGCCTCATTTTATAAAAATGTAAATTTCTAAATAAAATGTTTGGAATGTAGCTTTTTGTTTCCATAACCTTTTAGATTGTAGTATTGGTAATCTTAAGTGGGAGGAGTTTAAAATCTATCTGTAAAAAAAAAATTCTTTTTAAAGATTTTTAAGTGGTCTTAAATTTTTGATCAGGAATCAATCTATCTATCTATCTATCTATCTATCTATCTATCTATCTATCTATCTATCTATCTCAGTCTGTTCATATCTATCTATCTATCTATCTCAGTCTATTCATATCTACCTGGGGCACCTCGGCGTGGTTTAATAGCAAGCTTGTCTCGCTAGAAATTGTTACAACTGAGTAATGTGTTCGATCCTCATTGGGTTCTCCATACTTTCGGCCTTTTACCACAACTTAGCGGCGCTTAGAAAATGCACTATCTATCTATCTATCTATCTATCTATCTATCTATCTATCTATCTATCTATCTATCTATAGCGTTTGTGTGTGTTGAGTTGTGATGATGCTTACTGCCAAGATTGGGGTTTTTTTAGTGTTTACTGAAAAAAATAGTTTAACAAGCAGGTTCTTTGTCGTAAAGTGCTCGCTATCGAGATAGCATTAACAGGATTAATATGGAAAAGTTTGTCATTTAACTGAGCAGAGTCATATTATCTCCGAAGTTTCGTGATGATGTCTTCACTTGTCAGGGCTTAATAACTTACTGTTGTTGTGTCTCGATTTTTTCCTTATCTATATGGAGCTTGGCGTAAATGAATATTTTGGTATGTGAGTGGTTCTACCGGTGGTTAATTGTTTTTAATTACTTTTGTTGTGGTGACTTCTTTTTAATGTTGTATTATTTGAAAGTGATTTTCATTTTATTGCTTTTTATTGTGTTAGTTTCTTTTAGTGCGCATGAATGGGTGTCTGCTTAATAGCCTTATAATGGGTTGGTTTCTTCTCATCATTTTGGTTGACCTCTTTTTATTATGTTAAGCTGACATTTTTCTTCTCGTGTTAGGGTATGTGACTGCTTAAAGGCTTTTTTTTAGGTTATAGTTAAGTGTTTGTGTTTTTGTGTACATTTATACTTGTGGGCTTTATCTGTGATATATATATATATATATATATATATATATCACTGTGATAAGCGAAACAGATCTGTCTGCGGATGACCATTTACGTTCTCACACCCTGATTGAGCACTCTGGAAGAATGGTAAACTTTGAAAAACAGTAGCTACTCTAGCATCTACGCATCGTTCATTCAGCAATGAATTAGAACACTCTCAGCTATTGGGCTTGTATAATGATAATATACACGCTAAAAAGTCTGCCTCCTTCTACCGAGCGCCCATATCTCAGAGGTAGAATCGGCGACTGACGCCAATTCGGTCGGGTTTCAATCCTGGGTTCAAAGCAATCGGAGGCTAACCGTACTGATGAGCTGTGATACAGCGAAGCAGACCTGTCTGCGGATATATATATATTCATCAAAATATTTAAAAGAAATGATGTATTTCATACTATTTTTAGTATTTATTGCCAAGTGGATAATTCTAAATGAAAATAGAAGGGTTCTTTTGCTATTATTACTTTGCAAAATTTTACAAGGCAAGTAAGCAAAGACGAACTCGTCCGAATCGCCCTAAATTTTCTTCATTCTTTTATTGATGAAACTGCAATATAGGTAATTATTAAATATTTATAAATTCATTTAATGCACGTGTTATTGTGCAGTATTAACAAAGGAACCAGTCTATTTTCATTTACAATTATTCATTTGGCAATAAATACTAATATATATGTATATATATACATATTAATAAATACACATTAACCTTCGTCTGTATCATGACTAGGAGTTTCATGCACTATGCAACAATCAGGTGCATATTATGAACTCATAATAAGCACCTGATGATTTCATAGAGTATGAATCTCTGAATCATGATATAGACGTAGGTTATGTGTATTTAATAATAATAATAATAATAATAATAATAATAATAATATATATATATATATATATATATATATGTATATATTGGTGTGTTTGTATATGTGTGTGCGTGCATGTTGATAAACTTATAAATAGGCATACATATATATTGATATATATTGAGATATACTCGTATATTTCAAAAGTAGATATAGTGACGCATACCGATGCCTGTGGTTGTTAATTCTTTTCCGATTCAACCTGGCAGGCATCGCATTTTCCTAAATTCGATTCAACTTCCTGTTCTCCTCTTCTCCCTTGTCACGTCTTTTTTTTATTACTCTCATCATTTACCCTCTTTTTTCTGCTATTGTCTTTCCTGTTTCCCCTTTCCGCGACACTAACCACTCGCACCATTCTTACTCGTGCATACAAACGACAGATCAATTACCCTGCGATGTATCAACAAAACCAGTCCTTTCTACAAACACAATCGCTGATGTTTCGAACCGGAAGTTCAGAGCCGCCATCTTTCTAACACTACTAGTTTCATTATCAGGAACTGTTATGACCAATGCCATTAACAGCACAAACACCCTCATTCTTTCCCTGATCCCAACATCATTCAAAGCGAATTGTAGTGATTATTTTAAAGCTCACAGTGTGGGTTAGGTTCTACGATTGAGAGATAGGCAATGAATTCAGAATAGTGGAGAATCGATGATAACTTTTTTCTTTTTTAATTATATTGCTATTTATCGTATTATAACTAACGGCCAGTTTGTATAAAAGGAAGAAGCAGCGAAAGTTCGAGACGGAGTTGCATGTTTTAATACTGTGTTCATTGTTGCAGAGAGAAGCGTTATGATACTGATATGAAGTACAAGGAAAGAGAGGTTAGTATTAAAAAAAAATGAAAAAGGGGATGAAAAGATGTAAGGTTGAGTCGATAAAGAATGAGACTGCAGTGAAATTAGTAAATATCGTAGATACATTTAATGATAGAGATGGCGAGATAGGTATAGAGAGAAAGAATGACAGAATAATATTATTTGATCGTGGAAGCATTGGAGAATGATATGCAAACAATTACGTACATTTAAAAACAGCATATTTTATTACCGGAGTGAACGAAATAGAAAGAGTACAAAAAGCGTATGCATAGATATACCCCTTTTCGTACGTACATATGTGCGGGCAAAGTTCCCGTGGAATTGTGAGATACTTAAGTATAGTGAAGTTGGCATTGTTGATTTAGTAGAATTAGGTATCTCTGTAGTGAAATAAGCTTAGACCATTGTGTGATAGGAACTTTCTGTGTGTTCAGTGCCACATTAGGATCGTTAGTGGCCAAAAGAGAGAGAAAGAGAGAGAGAGAGAGAGAGAGAGAGAGAGAGATAGAGAGATATAGAGAGAATGATTATGATACTGATATTGAAGATACAAGAAGAGAGATATTAGGAAAAAGAAAGAATTGAAAACGAAATGAAAAGATGTAAAGAGAATGCAGTGAAATTAGTAAATGTTGTAGATACTTTTAATAATAATAATAAAAAGAAGAAGAAAAAGAAGAGAGAGAGAGAGAGAGAGAGAGAGACAAAAAGAGAGCTAGAGAGAAAGAGAATTTTGAACCTTTTTATTACATACTGATTTTGACATCGCCATCTTCCGGTCGTAAGCAGAACTTCTTTAGCTGAGAAGTGGGGTAATCCAAGAACAGAAATAAAAGAGAAGAACGAAGGATTAGATTGGATGGATGAAAGGAAAGAAGGAAAGGAAGGAAGGGGAGAAGAAAGTTCTTTGGCAGACAAGTGGGGAAATCTAACGACAGAAAAAAGAAGTAAAGAAGAAAAAGGTAGGAAGGATGGAAGGATGAAAAGAAAGAAGGAAGGTTGGGAGGAAGAAAGTTCTTTGGCAGACAAGTGGGGAAATCTAATGACAGAAAAAAGAAGTAAAGAAGAAAAAGGTAGGAAGGATGGAAAGAAAGAATGAAGGTTGGGAGGAAGAAAGTTCTTTGGCAGACAAGTGGGGAAATCTAACGACAGAAAAAAGAAGTAAAGAAGAAAAAGGTAGGAAGGATGGAAGGATGAAAAGAAAGAAGGAAGGTTGGGAGGAAGAAAGTTCTTTGGCAGACAAGTGGGGAAATCTAATGACAGAAAAAAGAAGTAAAGAAGAAAAAGGTAGGAAGGATGGAAAGAAAGAATGAAGGTTGGGAGGAAGAAAGTTCTTTGGCAGACAAGTGGGGAAATCTAATGACAGAAAAAAGAAGTAAAGAAGAAAAAGGTAGGAAGGATGGAAAGAAAGAATGAAGGTTGGGAAGAAGAAAGTTATTTGGCAGACAAGTTGGGAAATCCAACGACAGACAAAAGGAGAGGAAGGAATTAAGGAAAGAAGGTAGGCTGGAATCAAGGAAGTTCTTTGTCAGATAAGTGGGGTAAATCCAACAACAGACAAAAGGGGATGAAGGAAGAAAAATGCCGAAAGGATGGAAGAATATAAAGAAAAGAAGGAACGATGTAAAAAGGTGATTGCTATCCAATAAACTGTAATGGCACTGTTAGCCGTTTCTTTCTAAGGAAACATTCGGAATTCTTTGATCAACCAGCCAGTGCTACTTTCTTTCTAAATTTATAAAATCTTTGCAATAAAACACATTTTCAGGAAAATAGCTTGTAGTAACTGATATATCAATTCCCCATGTATGTCTATTGATCGAAAGTTCAGTCAGTATTTTAAGTGCCATGCGTGATCCAAGTTGCAGCGATCATGTCTGTTTCCATCCATGACTGACTAGGTTACAGTAGATTGCTATTTTTTTCTGCAGCAGATTGGTGGCCAACCAAGACTATAGAACCTAATCTGTCTTACTATTCAACCCATAGCTGAAGGGATAAGAGAATGGCTATTACATTTCCCAAGGGTATTTGCGCGTAAGTGAATGCAACGGATTCAAATAGAATTCGAACCCGAGTCTCCGCTTTTTCATTATGAGCCGATATCCACTGCACTACAACACACAAGAAATAAATAAATAAATAAATGGTAAAAAATGGTGGAAAAAGTCTTCGAAATATTATTGTAGGAGGTTAGAAGTGTAGTTTATGAGAATATATGGGAAAGATTAACTTCATAATCAAAAAGCTTTAGAACTTTAGTGGTCGGTAAAGCATTCTCTCGGGAGTCTGCTTTACAAAATAATGGTTCGTGGGAAGAAGTTCTATGAGTTTAACTTCCTTCTTACTAATGGGATACGAAGATGTGGCGCTGTAAATTTCCACACCCAGATTTTCGGGCAATTTGGTCATATTTAGGGAAATGAGTTGAGCTGAGTATTTTCAACGCCCCATAATATGGATATACTTATCCTTGTGAACATTTCCGTTGTATGTGTGACGTATATCATTGACAATTTGCACCTGTTCAAAAAAAAAAAAAAAAAAAAAGCAACGCAGGAAAAAAAAAATCCAGTGCAACATACGCTTAAAGAAGACCAGTAGATAAAACCATCTTTAGAATTTTCTTTCAAAACTGGCACATCTTTTGCTGTTCCCACCAAATAATTTGTTCTTTCTGTTTTTTTTCCCTTCTTCATGTGTGCATCTCGTGCGCCTGCCATTTTCAACACTTCCTTCGGTTAAAAATTTGAACTCAATTTACGAGCCGCGAAAGAGGCTGCTTACACGCAATGACAAATAGAGACATATACACACACTTGGAGACAGGAAAAAATGCACACAGTCTGTTGAACACTCTCCTTTCGATACACGACTGTATAGACTCGCTTTTTATGAAACCAGACGTAATGAGGTGAAAAAAGAAAAAAGAAACAGAAAAAAAAAATTGACAAAATTGAGAGAGATAAATTTAAATCACAGACTTAACACATTCGTGCCAAAACTCTTTTCTCTAGTTTTTTAGATGACAGATTTTAGAGGAATAAGAATGTAAGATTCGTGGTTTTGAAAATACAGGGCCAGTCAAAAAGAAAGAGCAGATTTCGAAAATTTTGATAACATTAAATGCTAAGAGACAGAAACACTTTCAACATATTACTGGATGGCGAACGTTTCGATTTTTATTATTTTAAAGTTACACTTCGCAAATTTCAGTCAACAAAGCAACTTTTCTTGTGGTGTGACGGTTTTAGGGGTTGACAAATTTAAATTTAAAGAAAATCTGAAAAAAGTTACCCCCCCCAGAAACATTTAAACTCGATTTACAAAGGGATTATTTAAGAAGCTATCAACGTTTTCTTTCTGAAGTGTGGGTTGAGCAAGGACCATATATATATATATATGTATATATATATATATATATATACTCCCGGGCATAATTATTAGGCGACCGCAGTGTTAAAAAAATGATGTATTTCATACTACTTTTTAGTATTTATTGTCAAGTGAATAACTGCAAATGAAAATAGAATGATTCTTTTGTTAATAATACACAATAACATGTGCATCAAATGAATTTATAAATATTTAATAATTACCTATATTGCAGTCTCCTCAATGAAAGAATGAAGAAAATTTAGGGTGATTCGGACGAGTTCATCTTTGCTTCCTTCCTTTGCAAAACATTGCAAAGTAATAATAACAAAAGAACCATTCTATTTTCATTTGGCAATAAATACTAAAAATAGTATGAAATACATAATTTTTATTAAAAAAAAACTTGGGTGACCTAATAATTATAGCCGGTAGTGTATATATATATATATTGTTGAGTTGTGATGATGCTTAGTGCCAAAATTGTTGTTTTTTTCAGTGGTTTACTGATAAAAAGATATTTTGGCAAGCAGGTTTTTATCGTAAAATGCTCGATGTAGAGACAAAGATAGAGTGTTAATAGAATTAACGTGGAGAAGTTTGGCACTTTTTCAGTGGTATATATATATATATATATATATATATATATATATATATATATATATATATATATCCGATCCAATAATGATAATAATGCTATCTATTGATATACGTAAAATTATATAATTCAATGTATATTAAAGTAAACAGAATGTCTGCCAATAAAGTCTTCACTATTTGTTCAGACCAATAATTACTTAATAAAATAATAAGGAATAATAAAGTTCACAATTTCCTTATTTCTCACTTATTAAAACTTCGAACAAGGCCAATTTTACAAATGTATATATATATATATATATATATATATATATATATGTATATATATATATATACTAGCATCATAGTCCGCCGTTGCCCGTGCAATGTTTACAATACTCACACAAACATCAACAATGTAAACAACATTGCGTTTGTATTGGTTTCAAAATTACAGGTGGAAATACTTACATTTTTTGTTGACTAAATGAATTTTTAAAACGTCGGAATAAAAATTCAGCAACCATCTTAGATCTTAGATGTTTTACAGAAAAAAAAAACATCGGAATAAAAATTAAATATACAGGGTCATTTTTTTTATTAAAAATATTTTAGTCCCGTTTGACACGTGTGATTCGATTTCTGTGACGTAATTCAGCAACCATCTTAGATCTTAGATGTTTTACGGAGAAAATGTAAACAATCGGCCCCATTGGCCAACAAGTGCGACAGCGAAAATTGCTGAACTTACAGCTCAAAAAGTATGTGTCGACCTGACTTCCCTGGAGATATGTATCCCTAGAAAGTTTGAATGGCGTAGCGTAAAAAAATGTAGGCGTGCATAGGGAACAGTCACACACAGACTCACAGATTGCCTTATATATATATATATATATATGTATTAAAATTTGTGTAATTAAGCAGCAAATTTTCTTTTAAACATGTTACATTAGATAAATTGCTAATTTTACGTTTGCTTATTCTTAATAAAATCCGTTCATACTCACAGATAATCTTTCGTGTGTTACTATCAAAAGTTGTCAGAAATGAGCTGTAACATTGACAGATTGACAGATGTTATTCTCATTCATTTTTTAGGGTATCCAGGTACTTTCAACCTCTTTCTGATATCAATTATATATATATATATATATATATATATATATATATATATATATATATATATCCGTCGCTTGAGCACTCTGGTGAGGAAAATGGTAGACTTTAAAAACAGTAGCTACAAACGCTATATACGCATCGTTTCCTAGCAATGGCTTGAGCACTGTTAGCTACTAGCGTGTGTTTACATTGTGTATATAACACGCCTACCTCCACTGTGCGCCGATAGCTTAGAGGTAAAATCTCCGACAAATCGTTCGGGTTTCAATCCTGGCGAGAAGCAATCGGTCGGATGTCTAACCGTACTGATGAGCTGTGATATAGTAGAACAGGACTGTTTATATATATATATATATGTGTGTGTGTGTGTGTGTGTGTAAACTTTGTCCCTTAACTGAGCATAGTTATGCCAATTTCAAAGTTTCTAGAAGGCGCCATTATGACGTCCACAGGAAATCTTTTCAATCAGATTGAAAATCTGAGCAGTGAAGCTTAAATTTAAATGTAAGGTCAATAATTATCTCCTATATTCTTTTATTTACTTTCGTTAATAGTTTTTTTTTTGTTTCATATTCTCTAACATTGAGTAACTCCTTGCGTCTTTATTGCTTTGACTGGGATGAAATGATTAAAACATAAACTTCTTCTGTGAACCTAAATCTTTATGATGTATTCAAGGTAGGTGTCCTCACTGCTTTCATTTCAATTCCAGACCATAGTTTATATTTTGGTAGGGTTTATCTTGAGTCTTATTGCTGGTAATGGATGTTGATTTTTTGTTTCAAGATTATCCTTTTTCCAGCTATGAATACTGATGTCACTGGCGTAGCTCTTTTCAGTACATACGCCTCTTAAGGGAAACTGCAACGAAGCTTTCTGTTTCTACATTTCACAGCAATAATGACGGACGCAAATCATCTCAAAGGTTCGAATGGTTCGAATGGTAGGGATAATTCGACCGTAAGAAGTTCTGAAAAGTAAAAATGCGGTTTAATTTTTATGTTTTATAAAGAAAATATCAACGAAATATGATCAAGCTTTCAATTTGAAGTGAAATATACCCGCTTCCTTAAATTAAGCGAAGCCAACACGCATAGTTTACACACAGCCTTATCAGTTTGGATTACAAGAAGCAAATTGTGCTAATTTTGAAAGCATCCCACGCACATACATATATTTGCACTAAACATATGCAGAAGCCTTACACGCTTCTTATATATATATATATATATATATATATAACTTAATTATTCTTATATATTCTAAATAACTTAATTATATATATATAGAACTTATATATTCTTAATAACTTAATTATTCTTATATATTCTTAATTATATATATATATATATATATATATATATATATATATATATATAAATAGAACTTTGTGTGTGTATATATGTGTGTGTGTGTCTGTGTGTGTCCGTCACCAACAGACTCCGAAACGCCTGAACCGATTTTCTTGAAAATTTACACAGTTGTATTATAAGCGACTGCGAATGTTCTTAGCTAGGTTTTGTGTCGAGGTACCCCCGATAAATATCGAAAATCGATAATCGAAAAAATCGGCTGATAGAAGGAATGGTTTGATTTTAATCAAGTTTGATACACTCATAGACAAAGACATAAGAAACGATATTCAGAAGTTTCAAGGTTGCATTTCTTACAATAGTGCAGAAAATCGATAATATATATATATATATATATGTAAAAGGCAAGATGTTTGTGTGTGTGTGTGTGTGTGTTTATTTGCCTCTATGTCTATTTTTTTCAGCCCTTTTATTTTAGTTTTTGCTTCGGGTTTGGCTCTAAATAGGTATAATTGTAGTTCTTAGTCTTAGCCATGATACCATTTACTCAGAGGACTTATTTAGCCTTCAAAATTCAGTTTACGACGAAAAAAAAAAACTTATTTGATATCGATACCAGGAAATCAAAATTTAACTTACATCCATTCATTTGTCTTTCAGTCTCCTGTTTCGCTTTAACTGGAAACAACTATTGCTTTTTAGTCTTTCGTGCCAACGTCCAAAGAGTCTGAGCTCCAGGACCATGGATTAGTTTTTAAAGCTTTCAACACCGGGCTATACTGCTAGTATATATATATATATATATATATATATATAAAATGTAGAAAAATATATTCGTAGGAGGAGTAGGCTCATTAGTGATTAATAGTCCTCAATATGGAAATAACAAATCGAGTTCAAATTTCAACTGAGGGACTGACTCTTTCGGGAAAGATTAACAGCCACATCACGTTTAAACACCAGTTCCCGTACCATCACTAAAGTTAAGCAATGTAGAGCCTGGCCAGTACCTAGATGAGTGATCGCTTGGCAATAACAGTTGCTGTAAGATTGGAGTGCGGGTGGTGTAATGAATTACGTCCTGAATTATTAATCGTGAAGCTCAGTTATAATTTCTGTTGCGTTCGTTATTCACTTACGCTCAAATAATCTTGGGAAATGTATGAATCTACCTCTTTCCTTAGTTATGATTTAATTAATAAAACTAATATCACTAAATCATCCTCTGAAAGAAATTTCATTACAATCTAAAAAAGATTTTCTGGTTTTGAATAAGTGAAGTGTTGATAAGCCGTAAAATCTCTCACTCAACAATTATTTATTTCAAATTGTGTTGATTAGATTTACTGGTCTGGGCATTCAAGAAATTTACGGTCTGAACTCTCATTTATGAGTAAAAGACCGTCTGATTCGGTCTCCTTTAAAGCACTCGACCGCAGAGAACATCTCAGCCCAGGAAGGTTCAATGATCTTTTAAAGAATGAACGTCTCGTTCAGATCCTCTGAAGCCCATATCTGCTGGAAAGTACATGTCTACTAACATCTTATTTATTAAGTCTTTCGAATGGGCAGGCCGGTAGACGTAATTTATGCAGTTTAAAATAAAAGCAAACAAAAAACCAGGAAGGAATAGATAGATAAGAGGGAAGAAAGAAGGATAGATAGATAGATAGATAGATACGAAAAGACTGAGATAGATAGATAGATAGATAGATAGATAGATAGATAGATAGATAGTGTCTACACTGTCCATAAACCCTGTACCTACAAATACTCTCTTTCCGATGTTAAACAATCTTTCCTCATTAAGAACATTTTAATCAGTATAAAACACACACACACACACACACACACACACACACACACACACACACACACACACACAAATATCTTCAACACACGCATACCTACACAGACATATAAACACACACATAAGCACACATATGTATGTGTGCGTGTGTTGGCAAAATAAGAACATCAGGTATATGTTAACATGTGCGCAAAAGAAAATTGCAGTTGAAATCAAGAAAAATCCGAGTCGCTTATGTTCCCATTTCCCGCCATTTTCCTTTCGTTTTCCCGCCACATTTATTTCTGCATCCACCACCCCGGACGCACACAGAATATTTTGAGTGCAAACGAATGGCCCCAGAACCCATCTCCATGGCTACTTACCACAAAAATCAATATGAATTTACGTTTCTTTCTCTTCTTTTTCCCTCCCATTACTCGTGCGGACATGCACACGCACCCCACTCTCTCTCATTCTCTCTCTCTCACACACGCATACACCCCCACACACGCATATATATATGCATACACATCTGTAAATATATATGCATATATAAGCGTGCTTGTGTGTGCTTATGTTATATCTCGAATTAATGAAATTCTTCTAGAATCTGCAGTTACACACACACGCACACATATATCCATTATCAGTTTGTTTTAGTAGCTTTCGAAAGATACCATATACATGACTGGATATATACACACAGGTCTCAAATTATTAGCCACTTTATATTTTATCGATACATAAAATAAATTCTTATTGTTATCTAACGGATTATAATGGTTGAAATGATGTCAACATCACTTTGCGTATTACGATGAAAGACGGCTCATCCCGAGCAGATGTAAGTGGACAATAAGTATTTGTATAAGATGTCTTGGAATTTCGTTGTTTCAAATTAATAGCCACACAGCGACATTGAAACCTTAACAGGTTGAGTTGGTGGATAAAGAGAGCTATTTAATAACTTCAGAGCTTGACAAACGCAAGACAACTCTAAATATTGCAAAAACGATCAGCGATTATCGTCGAATTGTGAAGAGTTTCGTTGCCGATCCTGGCCGATTCCAATGTAAGATAAGATAAGAGCAAACTGAGGGTTTTATCTCGCTGAGCTGCGTCAAGAGAAAAGTTACAAAAGTAAATAACTCTTCTTTGTTAATCTGTGAATTTTGTAAGCGTTGTGGCGGCACTGATGAAGTGTCGAAAGAATATAGTCATTTTTATAAGCGCAGCTTCGATGTAGCAAAACGGCCGAAAGTATGGACTACCCAGCTAGGATCGAACTCACTAGTCAATTGTAATGATAACTAATAAGACAAGCTTGCTAACCATTATACCATGTTAAGGTGCTCAAGCATATGGGGAAGTTAAAAGGTTGCATGTTTGTGTGTACTTATATGAATCATTATAAAAAAAAACCACTGAACTTTCTACTGCGGGTCGTTTATTCTTTTTTTACGGTGGCTGCAGTGAAATAAAATTCGTAGTGTCTCTTGGTTAGGTCCGTTTTCTTTTTATTACACAATTTTGGTAAGCATTGTATTAATGGCCAAGCTCAATTCGACCTTGCGTAGAGTTTAAACAATCAAAAGAAATTTTGTACTTACTTTTTCCATAGGGGGTTTAAACGTGGTTATGGGTGTTGGAGTTTTTGGGTAATCCTGTATACTAGTAAGCCAACCATGAGCTGACTCATTTTATGGGTCACCAATAGAAGGGTTAACCAATCAGAAGGCTCAAAATATTCAATGCGACGTGTATAAAAGGCAACCATATTTTCCCGAGTATTGGCGATATAGTCCAATTCAGTAGCGTGTCTGACTCGCGAGCTTTAATCTTTGACGTTGTTT
Source organism: Ascarosepion bandense (assembly GCA_037127315.1). NCBI lineage: Eukaryota > Metazoa > Mollusca > Cephalopoda > Sepiida > Sepiidae > Ascarosepion > Ascarosepion bandense. Next base: position 7,966,893 of record JBBBDQ010000330.1, read on the forward strand.
CATTGAACAGATTACGTACTGCGCTGCATTCTATATTCATAAACCATGATAGACATGGTCAAAAATGGGATGTCAGCTTTCTTTTTTTTTTTTCCAGATGCCAGGATTTGTCATCGGAGGCCACAATTTGAACAACATACGCAGACCATACAGTGCTGATTGCAAACACAAAGAAGAAACTACAAGATCCCCTACAGAAGGGAGCTGAAGAGAGTGACAAAAAAGGATTACAAATAACTTGTAAGAAAACCGAATGCATGGTCATCAGCAAAAAGAGCAACCCAAAATTCCAAATGCAGGAAGGGGATATTAAAATCAAGCAGGTACAAAAATTTAAATACCTGGTAAGTGTTCTAACAGAAGACGGAATGTGTGACACCGAGATCCAAAGGGGGATTAGCATGGCGAAGTACGCGTTTCAGAAGCTGAGTAAAGTATTAAGACACGGGAAACTTTCACTAGAAATAATGAAGAGAGTACTAGATTGCTATGTGATGTCAGTTCTTCAATATGGCAGTGAATGTTGGACAATATCAACAAAGATGAAGGAAAAACTAGAAGCAACTCAAATGTGGTTCTACAGAAGGATGCTGCGGATATCATGGACCGAGCATGTGAGCAATGATGAGGTGTTGGGAAGAATGGAAACGAAAAGGAAATTAATATTGAGCATCAGGAAGAGACAACTGAAGTTCCTGAGACATGCAATGAGGAAGAAGGGTTTGGGGAACCTGATGCTAACAGCGCCTGAGGAGGTGGATGACAAAACTGGGATTGCAAGATGTGACAGGAGAAAGCGTACTAAGATCTACCAGAGATAGGGAGATGTGGAAGGCCATGATCGCCTACGTCCTGAAAGGACAAGGCGCATAGATGAAGAAGAATTATAACCATCATTAGAATGGTCGAACTCAAGTTAACCCCGTGCTGAGTTGGAACAACCGAAGAGAAAGCTTGATTTACTTCATAAGTAGAGGTCTTTGGAAAGCACATACGATGCGTTGGAAAGTTAAAAGAGAGTTCAGTTGTCAGTTGACCAGGGAAAACTAACATTCCTCAGTAGGAACACAATTACCACGTGGTTGTACATCTTGGAGCAAAGAGGAGAAAAAGAATGATCAGGAAAGGTTTGCTTTTTTATAGATTTCAACAGCGACATGAAATTTCTGGTTTCTTTACTCTAAACATCATGGGAAAATTTATTTTCTTTTTTTTTATTCGTTTTTATTATATTATTTATCAATTTTTTTTTCATTTTTCCAGAAGGACAGTTTGTAAGGCCCCAAAGAAACATGTACAAACAATTTCTTCTTCTTCTTCTTCTTCTTCTTCTTCTTCTTCTTCTTCTTCTTCTTCTCTCAGGATGTAGGCGATAATAACTCTCCACAACTTCATGTTCTTTTTTTTAATCGAATCTATAGCTGCATCTACTGCCAGAAAGGTGGGGTCACTGTGTCGGGTCAAGAAGTTTTTGTCGTCAGAATCCGTTTTGCACATTTATGAATCTACCAATCGTCCATGCATTGAATCAATCAGTCAGTCAGTTAAGTGCCATACGTGATACACGCTTTGGGCGATCATGTCTCGAAAGAAACATGACTGACTGGGCAGAAGATTATCCCGCAGTAGGTTGCCATTGCTTTCTCCGGTAGAGTGGTTGCCAGCCAAAGCTATAGAACCCAATCTGCCGTATTATTTAACCCATAACTGGAGGGAAGAGACGGATTAATACCTTTCCTAAGGGTATTTGTGCGTAAGTAAACGCAAGGAATTCAGCGCATAAATACTGCATTGAATACCGTTGCTATATTTAGCCGGGTGCTACTACTATTCACCTTGGGATTCAAGAGGGGATCTGCAATATAATTGATCCTAATTTGTATTCCCGACTTCAGTCACTTTCTCAACAACGTGATATGGTGGACTCACGCTGTCCTTTCTACAAGTATTTTTTTTATCGCAACTGATCTGTTGAGATTTTTTCCTTATTCACGCGTGTCTACAAGATTGACATTTACTGTCGAAATAGCTAAATGTAATACTCCAACAGTTTTTTTTCTTGCACTTCTCGTTTGTGAATTCCCTTCGATTTGAGTGCTTCCTTGTTACGTACAATCTCCAAAAGATTAAGTTCGAATTCCAGTTGAATACCCTGCATTCACTTAAGCACTGGTACCCTTGGGAAAGGTATTAATCCGTCCCTTACCTCCAGTTATGGGTTAAATAAAAGGGTAGGACTTGGGGACCCTGCCCTTACAAAACAAATCCCAATGAATCTTGATACTCGAAAAGAAAAATTATTACTAGACACAAAACTTATATAAAAAAAACAACAATAAATTGTTGAAAGAAAAATGTATTACCAGCAATAAATAAAAATTTAGTTGGCAATAAATGACCCGACGAGGTTGATATACCATAAAATAAAACAAAACCAACCAACCAACCAACCAACCAACCAACCAACCAACCAACCAACCAACCAACCAACCAAAACTTTAAATGCAACGTCAATTACCACCTTCTATTTCCTTGATTCCTATTCTTCTCTTTCTTTCTTCAAAATCCCTTGTACCTTGTTTTCTTTCTCTCACTGTAACCCCCTGCGCATCAGTCGCGGTCCTGCCTTGCTTGCGGTGAAATGATTATAAAAAAAAGCTTTCAATAAATTTCTCCAAAATCTTTACCGGCATCCATTTAGTGAAATTCGTCAAGAATGACAAGATTTGTTTTCCTCTTGCTGTCAATCTAGCATATGAGTATCAGATTTTTCAAGCCCTATTTTCTCATTATGGTCCCAAGAACTTTCAAGTATCACTTCCTGATGTTAAGTATAAGTTTCCTTTTTGTTTTCATTACCTATAGATCTTCTTCGTTGCTCACGTATTTGATCCATGGTATCCTCAGCATTCTTCTGTAGAACCAGATTTCTGATGCTCACAATTTCTTTTTCATCTTTGAGGAGCGTCTCTTCAAACATTCATAAGAAAAAATCTAATGAAGTTACCAACATAAGACACGGAAACCAAAATCACAAATCAATCGATCAACGACATCGAAAATTAATTTAACAACAGGGAGCAAGTTATTGCCTTCTTTATAACTGTATGATCATTACAAGGACTATTTTCAATTTCTTGTCTAATGGCGTTTAAACCGTTCAGAAACGTGTAAACTATGTACTATAAAAAGTTTTTTCTATCAATGATTAAAAATGGCCTCAAGCGAATGAATCCTGTTGATCTTGAAGAGAAATATCCTTAAAGAACTTTACAAAAATATTGAAGCATTTATATGGATGCCATATGTGGAACCAAATTCGTTTAGAAATATCGAAACTTTCAGCTGTATATCTTATATATTATCTGACCATGTGCGTAATTTCGCCCAGAACATTATCTTACATAGAACGACGCAAGGCGGGAAAAATTTAAAAGAAAATTTTGTTTTGAAAGGACAAAGTGTGTGAAAACCCAGGTGACAGGCTGGGGATTTTTTTTGACGAACAGAGTAGTCTAAGTCAAAAAAGGTTGGCACTCGAAATATAAACAGTATGCATAACAGAAGTATTACGTGTCAAACTAATCTCGCTTATATAATAGACAGATCAGAGAGGAAAGCAGAGAGATTGGAAGATGGACGAATCGAGGTAGAGATGGGAGAGATTGTCCTTTGTATGCCTGCATCTCTACCTCCGTCCAATCCTCTATTCTAAAACCACGACACTGAAGAAGTAGAATAATATATATATATATATATATATATATATATATATATATATATATATCTGTGTCTGCCGTTTTATCAGTCAAAAGAATCTCAAACTTTCATTTCCAATTTATTTTCGACGAGTTGGTATACAATATATACAAGCGCTTACTCAGCTCAGTAGATTGTTTTTTGTAATGATTTCACTCCAAACAAGTCGACAAAGCCATATATATATATAGCGTGTACGCACCGCTCATTCAGTAAAAATGAATTTGAGCACTCTAGCTATTGGGCGCGTAATATGATATGCGCTAAAAAGACTGCATTCTTCCACCGAATGCCCCGTGGCCCAGGGGTAGAGTCGTCGACTTAAGCAAAATCGGTCGGGTTTCGAGCCTGGGTTATGTAGCAATCGGAGTCTAACCGTACTGATGAGCTGTGATACAGCGAAACAGATCTGTCTGCGGATGACAATAATATATATATAAAAATATATATATATATATATATATATATAAAAGTGAACATTGAAGTCAACACTTAAGAGGTGACAGACTGTTTCATGCTAGGCCCATTTATCAGGCCACATCTGTTGTTTTTTTTCCCGGCTATTTATATATACAGGTCAGTGGTGCATTGTGGGTAATCCTTTTAATGGTTATTTGGCGGGGATGGTTTGTTTATTCATTGATTTGGATCAATTTATTTTACTTGTTTTTACTTTTGTATTTATTAATTCTTTTCGGTTTTCGATGTTTAATTAATTTATTTATTTGGATTTTTATATATTTTTATTTTATCTAATTTAATAGTTGTTATAGTAGCAGTTATTATATAGTTAATTTGTTTATTATTTGCTTGGATTCAATTACTTGTTCTTTATTATTTTTTTTTCTTTTTCGGTTTCCGATTTTTAAGTAACGTAGTAAAGGATGCGATGGTGACCTCAGCGAACAACATTGCCCCAAAGGAAATCAGACACAGAAGAAAAAACGAGTGGATGACTGAAGAGATTCTCCACATGATGCAAAGGAGACAAAAAATAACGCCAAGACATGGAGGAGAGTACAATAAACTTCACAGAGAGATAAGTAACAAATGCAGACAGTCTAAAGAGGAATGGCTCAACAACAAATGCGCAAAAGTAGAGAGACTGAGCAGGACCAATAAAGCGGAGATGCATAAAGAGATAAGAGAACTGACAGGACAAAAAACCTGCTCCTCAACAGGATGCATAAAATCCAAGGATGGAACAATCATATTGGAGAAAGAGGAAATGCTCCAGCGATGGGAAGAATATATAAAGGATCTTTTTGCGAAAGGAGAGAACAACCGAGAATACACAAGGAGGTGGATGGACCGGAAATACTAAAATCCGAAGTAGAAGCTGCAATGGCCAAATTGAACAGAAACAAAGCAGCTGGTCCAGACAGGCGTCGTGATAGAGCTGCTGATAGCCTTGGAAGAATGTGGCATAGAAAAAATTACCGACATAATAAACGAAATTTATAGCAGTGGAATAATACCAGACGACCTATGCAAGTCGATAGCACTGCCGAAGAAACCAGGTGCAAACGAGTGTGAACTACACAGAACTATCAGCTTAATGAGTCACATTACAAAATTGATTGTCAGAATCCTGATGAATAGATCGAGAAGCAGAATCAGGCCAGAGATAGGACAGGAACAGTGCGGGTTCGTCAAAGACACTGGAACAAAGAACGCTATATTTATGATTAGAATGCTCTCCGAAAGGACAATACAAATGAAGAAAGACTTGTACCTATGTTTTATTGACTATGCGAAGGCATTCGACAAGATACGACACAAAGAATTGATGGAGATGCTCGGCAGCCTTGACATTTTTGGGAAAGACATCAGAGTAATCAAGAATTTCTACTGACAGAAAACGGCCTGCACACGGACAGGTAACGATTTCAGTAGATTTACAAAGATAGAAAGAGGCTTAAGACAAGGATGTGTCTTTTCACCGGATCTGTTCAACTTGTACATCGAGAATATTTTGAGGACCCTAGATGACACACCAGGATTTGCTATTGGAGGCCACAACTTAAACAACGTAAGGTATGCAGATGATACAGTGCTGATTGCAGACACGGAAAGGAAACTACACGACCTCCTACAGAAGGTAGCGGTGGAGAGTGACAAAAAAGGACTTCAAATAAATTTTAACAAAACTGAATGCATGGTCATCAGCAAAAGGTGCAACCCAAAATGCCAAATACACGTGGGGGATACAAGAATCAAACAAATACAAAAAATTAAATACCTAGGAGACGGAAAATGCGACACAGAGATTCGAAGGCGAATTGGCATGGCAAAGGACGCGTTCCAGAAGCTGAGTAAAGTACTAACACATAGGAAAGTTTCACTAGAAACAAAGAAATGAGTACTGGATTGCTATGTGATGTCAGTTCTTCAATACGGCAGTGAATGCTGGACAATATAATCGAAAATGAGGACAATACCGGAAGCAGCGGAAATGTGATTCTACAGAAGGATGCTGCGGATATCATGGACTGAGCATGCAAGCAACGATGAGATGTTGGAAAGAATGGCAACAAAAAGGAAATTAATACTGAGCATCAGGAAAAGACAACTAAAGTTCCTGGGACACGCAATGAGGAAGGAGGGCATGGAGAACCTGATACTGACAGGCCAGATAGAATGAAAAACAGACAGAGGAAGGCAGCGGATAACATATTTTCAGGGCCTGATCGGAACGGGGGCTGCCAAGAGTAACAGGAGCAAACATACTAAGAGCCACAAGGGATAGGGAGTCGTGGAGAACCATGATGACCTACGTCCTGAAGGGACAGGGCACATAGAAGAAGAAGTAAAAATTTGTTTTATATCTGCATTTTGAGATGAGTTCAGATCGTTTATTTTGTAGTCTGTTTTAATCTCTGAAGGTAAGAATAACTATTTTTTCTTCTAAGCAAATTCTGCAGGTTTTGGATTGATTGTTGTAGAGTGATATTCTTCTCTGTATTTTCCATGATATTTTCGATGTGATTTGAGCTTTGTTTTCAATTTCCCAGATATACTTAGAAAGCATTGTGCTATTCGCGTATTTATTATTTGTGAAGGATGTTTTTGTGCGTAGTTTCTTTGTTTCTAGGGTCCTTCTTTTACTCTGTTATGTATGTTATGTATGGTATGTTATATATGTTACTCTGTTATTATGTCCAGGGTCATTCTGTTATGTATATTTTTCCTCATTATCTGGTGTTTTTACCGTCGCCTGGTATATTACGTTGTTTTGTAAACAATTACCGTTTAAGGGATATTCATTCCGTATTCTGCATTTACACGTGGGTTTAATTTGTTCGTTTTTTTAAATTATTATTTGTGCCATGTTCTTGGTGCAACTGTAGCTAGTTTTCACCGTGGTTTTGTTGAATATTTTGTGGAGAGTGCTTGATTCCGTGAAGTGTTTATGTAAGAATTTGAAAAATATTTTCCTATGTTTGTTTTTGTTTTAACTGTACGGTGGGTTGAACCATATGATATTTCTCTTCCTGTTAGCATTTTTTATGCTCTGTAGTGAGTACGTGAGTGTTGTCGGGAATCCACTATCCTTTAGGGCTGTTTCATAGTCTTTCTTAACTTCGTTAAATATTGTTTGATTGAAAGAATTGTCGGAAAGCATGCGTTCAATTGATTTTGCTTTCTACCTGATTATTAATGGCGGGTGATTGGAAGAAGTATGTATATACAGTGTTTTATCGTTGGGTTTTCTGTATGAATTATTTGTATCCTTTCGTAGGTTGAAGGTAAGATCTACAGAATCTACCTCATTTAGGTTAGTTTTTATGTCTACGTCGAATCCGTTATTTTGAAAATCTTTTATAATTGCTTTTCGAATTTTGTCGGTGTGTTGTTTGTTATAGTTTCTTAAGATTAGGAAGCCGTCTTCCCTGTATTTTGTGTAGTAAATATATGCCTATGGTTTTGCAGGTCTATGCACCGTCAAAACTTCCCATTGTAGTGTCAAAAATCTTTTCTTTCTTTATCCATGTGTTTTTATTGTCGAATAGTAGTGATTAGTAATGTCGATTTTGGTTGGGTTTATTTTTTATTTGTTCTTAGGATAAGGTGATGGCTTTATCTCGCATGGGTTCTGTTGTCGATGAGTAGGATTCTTTTATGTCTAATTGTACAAATTGACAAATATGTTTGATTTTATACTGCTGAACCAGTCTGTAGTTGCTTCTGTGTTTTTCTACTAATTATTTCTAGTATTGTTTTACTTATTTTACCAAGTTCACTTTTGGTTGGGCTTATGAGTCCTCATGCTGGGTTAGTTTTGAAATTTTCTTTATAGTCTTTTAGTGTGATAAACGCTTGCGTCTTACCGATGCATCTTATTCGGTCGTCGAAGTCTAATTTTTGGGCGATTGCTTTAGCTTCCGTGTGCATATCGTTGTCTATCATTTTAGGTGCTTTTTCGTATGTTTTATTTATGTTGTTCTTTCAGTAATTTATTGCGTGTAGGGAGGCTTAGTTCATATAATTTTCTAGTTTTGTCCGTCGCAATAAATACATTTGTTGAATTGTTTATTTTAGATATATCTTCTTTTAGTTGCTTTTGAAATACAGTGCTGTGTAAAAGTATTAGAACAAGAACGTTTTTATCATTTATGAGACATAAAAATAAAGTTTAAAATCCCCCTGTCCTAACACTTTTGCACACTACTGGTAGTGTGCAAAAGTATTAGAACCGGGTTGATGTTCTTCAAAAACCTCACTGAAATTCAAATACAGGGTGAAAAGCCAAGCAAATTGCTAATAAATATTGATTATTTAAAACTAGGTTTAAAAGAAATGTATTAAAAAGAAGTTATATTTAATTTTTTCTATTTTCTATAAAACAAGTTATTTTGAAACTACTCTATTGAACATCTATGGGATATTTTGGATAAATAATTGATAAATTCAATGTTACTTCGCAATACACACTTTGGGAAGAAATACAAGCTGCTTGGCACGAGATACCATTAGATATATTGAAGAAGCTTGTGATGTCAATACTTGACAGAATGAAGGCTGTGATCAAAGCAAAAGGCTATTATACTAAATATTAAATTTATTTTGTAGCATGTATTTTTCTTGTTAAAGCATTTGTTGAGTAAATCAAATAAAATGACTTTAATTAAATTGTTTATTTTCTGTTAATATGCCTTATAAAAGATAAAATAGTCCGAACAATGTAAATAAAATATATTATTTATCGTTAGATGCAATAACTTGCTACTACTTATTAAACGTCTTTTCAATAGCATTTTAAGAAATTCATCAGGTTTTGACGTGAAATAGTTTTCGATGAACTCTTGAAATTGGTTTTGAAAGTTTTATCTATAAATAACCTTTTGCAACGATCGTAAAAAAAGTAATAATCGGTTTGGTCAATATCAGGTGCTTATGACGCATCGGATAGAACATACTGCCGAGTTCCAAAAATTTCCACAGTTCTTCTTTCTATATGCGACCATGCGTTTTTCAACGTTTTTTGCCTTTAAATCTACCGTTTAAGCTGCAATTGGCGTGCAAAAAAACTAAGATATGTTAGTGAACACCAAATTTAACAGTGACTTGTGATTAGCAGTTAGGATAATACATTAACTAGGACAAATGATTTCCAAAAACGGAAATCAAGCAGCCTATGCGTAAATTTACACATCTTTCTTTATATATATATATATATATATATATATATATATATATATATATACTAAGTAATAATATATAAATAAGAAGCATACATATAAATAACCATACTAAATCATTACAATATTACAATTACATAAAATAAATTATATAACATACTAATAATAGTAAATAATAAAACAATATAAAAATATAAAAATATGAAAAAATAATAATAATAAAACTAATGCTGATAATAATAATAATAATAATAATAATAATAATAATAACATGAAGAAAGAAAGAAAAAATATTCAATCATAAAAGAAAGCAGTAAATACAAACAAGATTTACATTTAGTAGATTCTGTAGAAAAGCAAGAACCAACTATTGCGGCAAAAGATATGAAAATGAAAGCCAAAGATAAAGCTCTTGAACAGATGAAACAACGCTGGAAAGACAAACCTCTGTATGGCCAGTATCCAGAACGTGCCAATAAATTCAATATTGATAAAGTTAATACTCATCGATGGTTACATGCATCTGGATTAACGTCTGAGACTGAAGGCTTCATTCTTGCAGCGCAAGACCAAAGTTTTTTCACTAGGAACTTTCAGGCAAATATTATACATAATAATCTGGATCCAAAATGCAGGTTCTGTGATAAACACCAAGAAACAATAGACCATCTAATCTCAGGTTGTTCTGTACTTGCCCCAAATGAATATAAACTCGACACGATAGAGTTGGGCAATATTTACATTGGACAATGTGCAAACACTATGGAAAATATGTAAACAAACACTGGTATGAACACCACCTAGGTCCGGTTACACCATCTACACAGAAAGATTGAAGCAAATAGGCCGGGCATTATTGTTAAAAACTAGAAAGAAAAACTTGCCTATTAATTGATATGGCTTGTCCAGCGGATTCTTACAGCAACCAAGGAATTCGAAAAACTGTCAAAATATAAAGACCTGGAAATTGAAATAGAAAAAATGTGGAAATTGAAAACAATAATCGTGCCAGTGATAGTAGGTGCACTTGGAATGATAAAAAATGAAACAAAACAACACATTGAAAGAACCCCTGGAAACCCCAGCTTAAGAGATATACAAAACATTTTCTCGTTAAGTACAGCCCACACCCTAAGGAGAAGTTTGTCTATGTAACGCTAGGGATGTTAGAGGAGATAGAAAAATCATGAAATGGAGCCATAACAACACACCATGACCTGCCTTAGGTCTTCCCGTAGACTTGGTTGGTAGTGCGACCATAGCAGATATCGAAATATGATGAAAGATGACAACATGATAATGATAATAAACAACTACAACTTATATATAATGATAGTAAGAAAAATAGGTAATACATCGGGGAAATAGGAAAAATAGCGAGAAAATATAATTAAATAAATTAAGGGATCTGCTTCATAAGGGGATAATAATATAAAATTGTTAAGAATACAAGGAACTATCTTTAACTTATTTAATAATATTTATTGGTATTTTGGGTTCATGAATTATGTATTTGTGAAAAAATTTGGAACTAATGTTTTAATCGTGTGTTTTTGGTTGGTAGTAATGTTATTAATATGTTTTCAACGTACTTCCTACGTTGGATTATGTTCCTTTTTTTTAATTAAACTGGAATTTGAGAAATCAAAATTGTGTCCTGCGTTTTTTCGATGTAATACAAGAGAGTTGGAACGTATGTCTAAGCGTAAGTCTCTTTTATGTTCATAGATCCGCGCTTTTAGATTTTGTGATGTTTCCCCTATGTATACATTATTGCACTGTCGACACTGAATTCTATAAATCACGACATTCAAATTGATGTTTGGTGTTTTTTAAATCTGACAATATCATCAATAGTTTTGGAGGTGATGATAACAACTATTTTTCTTACTATCATTATATATTTTATAGTTGTTTATTATTATCATTCTTCTTTTATTATTATTATTATTATTATTACTATTATTATTATTATTCGTTTTATTATTATTACTATTATTATTATTATTATATTTATATTTTTATTTTGTTTGATTATTTACTATTATTTATTATGGTATATCATTTATTCGGATTAATTGTAATACTGCAATGATTTAGTATATATATATATATATATATATATATATATATATATATATATATACACACACACACACACACACACACACACATATATATATATATATATATATATATATATTAAAATACTTTAATCCAAAATGGAAAAGCAGGAGGGTAAATCCCAAGAACCTGATTGCTGAGGATACGTGAAATCTCTCTTAGGGATTTCATGTTGAAATATTCATTCAACATTTTTTCATTTTGAAAATTTATTTTAATATATATATATATATTGGGGAGCTGCTGTTGGTTGTGCTTGAAGCACGAAGTGATAAGTCATTGTGACCGAGGCCCTGAACTATTGCACATGCCAGTTTACGCGTCCTCTTACAGAAATTCTAACAAAGGCTCGCTCAGCATAGTTGCAGTATACAGCATAGGCAACCACTGAATCAACACAAATGTGCCTGAGCAGGTTTCTGCGGCAGGGATTGGCTAGTGGCAATATCAGACAAAGGTATACGGACATTATATATAAAATATAAATGTGTGCAAATCCGTTTTAAACAGTAATCAGATATTCGAATATTACTTATTCTTCGCCAGATGATGACTGTCCTCTTCTGAACTCTGATACGATTCGAATGGATTCCCGCAGTGCTAAGATTTCTGGCTTTCTTCGACACCTGAGCGATAAATCTAAGGCTTCTTTTTCATGCTCTTGTTTATGTTCACTCGATAACTTCGGCTTGCCAACGGCGCGTAGATATCTTCTCGGCTTTTACGCCAATCTCTGCCTTCATTGGAGATTTTTATTTCTTTCATTTATTTGCAATCTTTTATTCTTCCTTCTTAATTTACTGATTTTATAGAAACACGGGGCGCATCGGTATGTAGGTCACTATCTATCTATCTATCTATCTATCTATCTATCTATCTATCTCAGCCTATTCATTACCTATATATTTCAGTTCATTCATTATCTATCTATCTATCTATCTATCTATCTATCTATCTATCTATCTATCTAAATCTCTTCAGATTTATCTATTTAAGTTTGTTTCAATCTCAGACTATTCATTACCTATTTCAGCTCATTCATTATCTATCTATCTATCTATCTATCTATCTATCTATCTATCTATCTATCTATCTATCTGATTCTATTCATATCTATCTGTTTTAGTTTGTTCATTTCTCTTAATCTCTTTCTCTCTCTCTCTCTCTCTCTCTCTCTCTATATATATATATATATATATATATATATATATATATATATATATATCCGAGTGAATACAGAACGAAGAAAAAGTTTTTTTACAACGTCCAAAATATTAATTTAAAACAGTGCTCGATATATAATATATAAAGCTGTGAATACTTATTATAAATTATATTTTAGAACATGTACAGAATTTTCTTTATATATCCACGTGGATATCTAAAGAAAATTCTGTACATGTTCTCTGAATGGGCGTGCCTCTTCGTCCTACAGCACGAATGCAGGTGTCCCACAAGGCTCTATCCTGGGCCCAACGCTCTTCCTTATTTTCATCAACGACCTCCCAGACGAGATCAGGTCCCAAGTAGGCATCTACGCAGATGACACTACAATATACTCCCGCTCCAGTAAGAAACCTGTCGTGGCGGACAGACATAATCTCGCTGCTGACCTTGAGCGGGATCTACACTCTGTGGTGAACTGGGGCAAGAAGTGGCTTGTCAACTTTAATTCCTCTAAGACCAAGCTGTTGTCTGTCAACCATTACAGGCAACCTCTTCTGCCTCCCATAAGCATGGACCAGATGATTCTCCCGGAGAGTAATACACTACGCCTCCTCGGACTTACCCTGTCCTCAGACCTCAAATGGAAGCACTATATTGAATCCATAGCAAAATCTACTGCTAAGAAGATTGGGTCACTATGTCGATCCAGGATGTTTTTTCCACCTGAATCCATCCTGCATATATACAAGTCAACCATCCGTCCGTGCATGGAGTACTGCTGCCATTTATGGTCAGGTGCCCCTGCCGTTCTCCTCAGTGTTCTTGACAAGCTCCAAAGGAGAGTCTGTAATGTGATAGGTACTGATCTGGCGACTCGTCTGCAGCCACTTTCCCATCGTCGAAATGTGGCCTCCCTCTGTCTCTTCTATAAATACTTTCATGGCTTCTGCTCGGATGAGCTTAAGTCACTGATGCCTCCTCAACAGGTGTTTACCCGTTCAACCAGACTGGCAACTGGGTCCCACCCATTCACAGTCAGGTTAGCCAAACGCAGACGACAATTCTACTCCTGCAGCTTCCTCTCTCGCACTTCCCGCCTGTGGAACTCACTCCCGTATTCTTGCTTTCCTGACGGCTACGACCTCCAGAAATTTAAAAGCAAAGTTAATACTCACCTACTAACCACTGGCCTCTAGCTCTCTCTCCCCTCCCCTGTATAACCTTCCCTTTCTCTCCGCCCATGTACCTGTCATTGCACCTGCTTTCACAGTTTTCTATTGTTCCTTTCTAACTAGCTTGTACTCCTCACTCTTTTCTAATTAATCTTTCTACATTTATGTAACCCCCTGCACATCAGTGGCGTTTCTGCCTTGCTCGGGGTGAAATGATTAAAAAAAAAAAAAAAAAAAAAAAAAAATATATATATATATATATATATATATATATATATATATATATAATGTGCACACACATATTTTAGATTGATCTATCTATCTATCTATCTATCTATCTATCTATCTATCTATCTATCTATCTCAGTCTGTTCATTATCTATCTATCTATCTATCTATCTATCTATCTATCTATCTATTTATCTGATTCTCATGAGATTGATCTATTTTAGTTTGTTCATTTTTCTTAGTCTTTCTTTATATATATTTGTTCATATCTATTTCAGACTGATCTTCTTTTCATACTTATCTTTCTATCTATCTCACATCTACAGCAGATAAGGTTAATACTTTGCTCGCAAATTCTCTTCCAACTCCACACTTGACTCGTCTGACATGCCCACATCCGTTTACCCACCTCGACCAGAGGCCCAACTGCGTGATATATACATAACCCCGTCTCGGACATCATTTCTAAATTAGAAGGTAAGAGGAGGTAATGTAATCCCAGACAAGGATTTAAAGCAATGTGGTCCCCTGAGCGATGTGCATTATTGTACAGTGGATATCGGCTCGGAATGAGAAGCCGGGGAGCCGAGTTCGAATTCCAGTTGAATCCATTGTATTCACTTACGCGCAAATACCATTGGGAAAGGTATTAATCCGTCTCTTTCTTCCAGTTATGGGTGAAATAGCTGGACAGATTGGGTTCTATAGCCTTGGTCGGCAACCAGTCTACCGCAGAAAGCAATGGCAACCTACTGCGGGATAATCTTCTTCCCAGTTAGTCATGTCTCTTTCGTGTATCAGGTATGCCACTTAACTGACTGTCCCCTGAGCTGGCTCCACTCCTTTCCAAATTCTTCAACTATTGCCTTTCCACTTCCAGCTTTCCTGCTTGTTAAAATTCCTCATCTGTAGTTCCTGATTTTAAGAACTCTGGTGAAACTCTGACCCCTATAACTAGTATTCAATGCCAGGATGTGTGTTGTGGTGTAGCGAATATCAGAGAGACGAGTTCGAATTCCAGTTGAATTCCTTGCATTTACTTACGCATAAATACCCTTGGGAAAGATATTAAACCGCCTCTTCCCTCCAGATATTTGCACATAAAAGAGTTTTAATTTATTTGAAAAATCTTAGTGCGTCAAGATTTGTATATTAAGCTTTTTAATTTTCGATTTGTAAATATAGTCTTGACCTATAACCCAATTGGGGCGATGACTGGAAGAAATTTTAAAAGATTTCTGAAACTTTATGAATTATTATAATTAAAAAATGAAAACAATTCTTGTAAAAATTTACTATTTATTGATTTTTTCTTCAGACAATGATATCTTTAATATCTATTGTTTATAAAAGCAATGAATTGTTTATCTAAATAAAAAATGGTATAGTTTTATTGCATTGTTGTTTTTTCTATTCGGAGCAAATTTACCGAAAAGGAGCAACTGTATGCAAAAAAAAAAAAAAAAAAAAAAAATTAAATAAGTAAATAAATAAATAAAATAAAAGTAAAAAAATAGTTGATTTACATTCCTCAAGGAGTCCAGTATTTAATTAATAAAACATTATTTTGGACCAGAAATCAATTTCTAGACATTTCAGGAAATTAATTGAAGTTGTTTGTGCTTGTGCGTGTGTGTCTAGGAGTGGGAGGTAACATATGCTTAAAAAAATTAGCAAGATTTTATAAAAATAATGATTTCAAAAATAATTTCAGTCATTTGTGAATAAGTCCTGAAAGTTTCATAAAAATTCGACCGTTATTTGGTTCTTGCAATAATTTCCAAATTAATGTGGTTTTCACCGGCAAAACAGTGAGTTACGTAATATTACGTTTTTCTTGTAAAAATCTGTACTTGATGAAGAAGGGTTAAAAATAGTTTGATCTCTTAATAATAATGTAAACATTTTGATGATAAAATATTGTTTTTATTAAGTTTGGGGCCTTTTAACATGCTGTTTTTTTCAGCAAACGAGTGGAGATACTTATTTTAATGCAATAAAAATCGAATAAAAAATGATAAAGAAAACCAGAAAGGAAGAAGATAAAAACAGAGAAAAATAACTGCATGTTTACCAAAATAAGACAGCTCAACCGATATTTAAAAGTTCGATGAAATTACGTAGTAAAAACATTGAACAAAGGTCTCGAAATAAAAAAATGGTAAAAATAAAATATATATACAGAAAGCAAATGAGAGAAAATCTGAAAGAAAGTTAAATTCTTTACACTATTTATATTCGGATTACTGTCCTCATTGTTATGGTAATGTTTCGACTATTATACCCTCCGGCCTTTCTCAGGTGTATATCGATCTGGATAATCTACGTGGATTTTGACCTGCACTATTTATTTAATCTACGGTAGTAGACTGTTTTCGTTCTACTGATCATGTCTAGGGATATCGTCTAGTACTTATTTTTATTTAGCATTGTTCAATTATTGCTCGTGCGTTTCCACTGAGTGCAAGTACGGGCTACCCTCCCCAGGGATTGAACTCACAATGACTATGTCACCAAATTCACAAATCAACGCTTTTATTTTTTACTTATCACGATATGTTTCGGTCGTTGCCCCTTCAAATCTATATTAATCTGATAAACCTACAGGAGATTCTGAAGAGAACATATTATTTAATCGACGGTAATAGACTGTTCTCGTTGCACTGATCATGTCTAGGGATATGATCTAGTTCTTATTTTTATTAAGTTATTGCTCGTGCGTTTCTACTGAGTGCTAGTATACACTGTCCAAATCAGAGATAGAACAATCATTATGTCATCATATTCACAAACCAAAGATTTTATCCACTAAAACAGCGATGGGGAACCTATTGTGTGCATGAAGGCTACATTGAAATCCATCGTCCCTCATATGGGTTGCATCCACCAAATGGTTTTCTTTTACAGTTACACATTTTATATCTTAGGTAAATAATGCATAAAATAGAATTTAATAAATATATAATAAAATAAAAAACACATTATATTAGGTTGCCCCAAAAGACCGTAAACACTTGCGAAATGGCTCTATCTAGTCCAGCACAATCAAGACAAGCGATGAGTTCAGAAAGGGCAAGAGACACCGTCGGTTCCAAAACAAGATCAATTCGGCAAGAAAGTCATGTGCGTTTGGTGGAACTTTGAAGGGATCGTGCACCTTGAGTTGGTTCCGAATGGTCGTGCCATCAGTGCCGAACTTTACTGTCAGCAACTTGAGTGGGTCCACGAAAAGTTCAAGCAAAAGTACTCGGCTCGGATCAACCGAAAGCGCGCTTTGATGCAGCAGGACAATGCCAAGCCACACACCGCCAGGAAGACCAAAGACAAGTTTGAAGAGCTGGATGGCGTTGAGGTTCTGCCTGCAGTCCCGACTGTGCTCTATTAGATTACGGCCTTTTCCGTTCAATGCAACACTTTCTGAAGGGCTGCCGATTCGACTCATTTGATGAAGTCAAGGAAGCGGGTCAAGAATTCTTTGATTCGAAGCCGGCTGAATAGTACTTTGACCAGATCCAAAAGCTTGCAGACGGATGGCAGAAAGTCTTGGAAAATGATGGTCTTTATTTTGAGCAATAACTTTTGTTGTTTTTGCGTGTAAAATTTCGATTTTTGCAAGTGTTTACGAACTTATGGGACAACCTAATAGAACTGAAAAGTAAGACATGTTCAAACAAATACTTTGTTCACCATTTAGACAAATTAATGACTTACTTGATCTTACTTCTTTTGAGGCAACATTTTGTTATCAGGCTCTAACATGGTGGCTTTTTGTTTTAATTAGTTTTTAAAGTGCTCATCTGCTATGTTTTCAACGAATTCTTAATTTGTATCAAATACGAGGATATAGATTTACAATTGAAGAAAAACACAAAATAAGATGATGCACATGTTCACGAAGGCGAAGACATTCTACCACCTTTTTTCCAAATTTTGACAGCAAGAAAGTTGCTGTCAAAAAAGATTTTTAAGGATATTATCTTCAGATTACTGAATGCGCTCTACTTGTAAGTTCTTGGTAACTTATGATACATTAGCTAAGTGAGGCTGAAAAACAACTTTCAGGGTTACGTTATGCTTTTTAAAATTACTGGATTTTCTGCTGTATTCTTCTATGAATTAACTAAGTGAGGCTGAAAGGCAAGTTTCAGGGTTACGTTATGCTTTTTAAAATCACTGAATTTTCTGCCGTATTCTTCTATGAATTAACTAAATGAGGCTGAAAAGTAAGTTTCAGGGTTATGTTATGCTTTTTAAAATCACTGGATTTTCTGCTCTATTCTTCTATGTATTAACTAAGTGAGGCTGAAAGGCAAGTTTCAGGGTGACGTTATACCTTTTGAAATCACTGGATTTGTTGCTCTATTCTTCAATGAATTAACTCACTGAGGCTGAAAAGCAAGTTTCAGGATGACGTTTTGCTTTTTAAAACCACTGGATTTTCTGCTTTATTCTTCTATAAATTACTAAGTGAGGCTGAAAAGCAAGTTTCAAGGATACGTTATACTTTTTGAACTCACTGGATATTCTGCTGTATTGTTTTATGAATTAACTAAGTGAGACTTAAAAGCAAGTTTTAGGGTGACGTTATGCTTTTTTAAATGACTGGATTTTCCGTTGTATTCTTCTATGAATTAACAAAGTGAGGCTGAAAAGCAAATTTTAGGGTGACGTTATGCTTTTTAAAACCAGTGGTTTTTTGCTGTATTCTTCTATAAATTAACTAAGTGAGACTGAAAAGCAAATTTTAGGGTTACGTTATGCTTTTTGAAATCACTGGACTTTCTGTTGTATTCATCTATGAATTAATGTAAAACTGTCTGTTATTCACGAAAAGGTTCTCTTTATTTTTACTCATTATTTTTTGACAAGAAAGGAAACTGTTCTGAAAATTTTGACTAATTACGAAAGAACTTAAAAACAACTTTTTTCTAAATGAAAGAAATTTTTTGCCACGTATATATTGATTTATTTCTACCTTCTAACAATATATTTAACTCATTTTGCTTTGTCGTTACATCACACTGAAATGCAGCATCTCTGTTAAATCTTGTATCTGATAACGAAGAAAACTTATTGTTTTCTTTGAAAAAGTTAATTATTTGCCCTTCTAAAGACAAATATTTTGACCAATACGTAACCTTGCGACAACCAGTGCAGTTTTTACGTGACAGATCACATATACACTGTTTATTACATCATTTTTCATTAACTGACGATGCCGAATGGCATTTGCTCTTATATAGTTCACAATACTTATAATCTTTTGTAAGGTGTTATTTAAAATAGCAGATTTTGCATTGAGATGTTGCTGGTGCAGAATAAAATGAAAGGAAATAAGTGTATTTGGAGCTGTGGTTTCTCTTTTCAGATCTGCAATAAATCCTTCATCTTTAGCTAGCATAGCCTAGATACCATCAGTACACAAACTTATAAATTTACTAAGTTTTAGCCCAACCTTATGACGTTCCTCTTTGAGATTAGAAGTATATATTAATAAATCTATTAATATTAATATATCTATTACTCGTGTCTTTCGTTTAAGAATGCCTAAATCAAGTAATTATTCAAACATTTGAAAATCGTCAATGAAATACAATTCCCGTGCCAATTCAGTTGAATCGTCCAAAGCTAAGGATAAATATACATGGACTTTTTTAAAATTATATTTTGTGGCTGCTATAGGATGCAAATCCTACCTCATCCAACGATTAACTAAAACACTAAAAGTAAAATTGCACAGTTGCATAAAATGGATCAGAATGATTGAAAACATTTCGGAAACTCAGACCAAGGTAAATTTCACGAGTAGATGTTAAAATTAAAATCCTAGATTGATCTATGACTCCGGTCAATTTTTCTTTACACCTAGAAAATAGGTATGTAGTTTCGAGCCAGTCACATGACTAGATTTCACTACTTAACCACATCTTTTGACCGGTCAAATCAGTCAGTCGAATGGGAGCGCCGAGAGACGATACGCAAGATGTAACAAAAGAAACTTCAGCAAGACCCGGACGTAAGGGCATGTCACACATTCGTTTTTCCTCTCCTTCCAATTTTTATTTCTTCGTCTTTACTCACACGCCGTCAAAAAACAAAAAAAAAAAAGAAAAAGAAAAAAAAAGAAAACAACAACAACAAGATACCTCAACTGACTCCTAGAAAATAAAATCTACTACGTACAATCTCCTTTATAACTTGACTTTCCTTTTCACTCTCTTACTGGAAAAAAGGGAAAAGAACAGAGACTTTATTAGTAGCCGGATTAATCTTTTTACATCCTCACATTTTGCTCTTTACTACTATGTCTCTGGAACATTTAATTACGGACATTTTTCTCTTTGAACATTTTCTTTTTCTATTTACAAATTTGTTATTCAGTTCTATTAATAAAATTATACTTATTTTACAAACAAAACCATTCATTCAACCTTCTAATATTTTAAATCGTGGGGATTTCGGTTGTGTTTGGCACAAGACCAATTTGACAAGCATCACCGAGGCCCCTACACTTCTCTGTTACATTATTGGCTAATTCATTCTGTTGATCAGCATTAGTCCTTGAAAGAGGAAAGAGGCACATTTTTATATTTGTTAACTTTATCTGGATTTAAAAATTTTACGATTTTATGGATTTTTTATGAGTTCTGCATCTGCATTACAGAATGACTTACTTTTTCCAAACAAATATGCAACTTTATAGCATGCATCTGTTGAAAACATTTCCTGAATTTAATACAAAATGTAATAATTGTCTCTAATTTTGCTTTCCATTCTTTAAGTTCTGCAGTGCAACGCTTCGAGCTTCACACTCCAATACATTCAATTGTTTCATCGCTGACATTAAAACGTCTGGGTTTTCAACTCATTTCAATACTCTATCCCGCTTACGCTTACAATCAAATTCCTCCTATCCTTCATAACCTGGCTTGCTATTAAAACATCGAGACAAGCCCTACAAAAATCCCCACCCTTAACTATCTGGATATAGTAACAATTGTGTTGTTTTGAAATTTCTGTATATAATGATTCCTAACAGAAAAAATATTTCACTACCTGAGGAGGTACTAATAAGATAGCACCGAAACACAATGGTTCCTTTCTTGCAGTAAACTATGTTTCTATTATAAATTTATATTACCATATATATATATATATATATATATATAATAATAATAATAATAATAATAATAATAATAATAAATATTCACAGCTCTATATATTATATATCGAGCACTGTTTCAAATTAATGTTTTTGGACGTTGTAAAATTTTTTTCTTCGTTCTGTATTTACTCGGATATATATATATATATATATATATATATATATATATATATATATATATATATATATTCAGGTAAAGAGGGCCCAAGGTTTTACGATTTTGAAATCCCTGGCATTTATTTTTTTTATAAACAGTGCTCAATGCAATAAATATTCTAAAACATAATATAATCATATAAATTAAAGGTAGATCATTTTCAATATCCAAATTCTCGAAACAAAAATTTCTGCGTTGCAATGTATTTTAATTCATAATTCTATCTATCTATCTATCTATCTATCTATCTATCTATGTTATCACACGTTATATATATATATATATATATATATATATATATATACGTCATCACACCGCGATTGAGCACTATGGAGTAATGGTAGACTTTAAAAAAAACAGTAGCTACTCACGTATCTATGCATCGTTTCTTCAGTAATGAATTTGAACACTGTCGTATGTTTATATATATATATATATATTTACGTTATCCCACCGCGATTAACCACTATGGAGTAATGGTAGACTTTGAAAAAAAAAACAGTAGCTACTCACGCATCTACGCATTGTTCGCGCCCCGGCTTCCGAAGAGCTCTCGCAGGCAAAATTTTCAGCGCACGCATCGAGACGGTGGGTGGTTTTACGTTCTCTTGAACTCTCTCTCCAAAGTTTTCAATTTTCCCTCATGGTACTCTGACTTCCGAGTTTCGCTCTTGATCGAAGAAAACGTGCTTGCCATACGCCATCGCTGCGACGATCCAAAAATTTCACCTCTAACATCGCAATAAGAGTGGCCCCGACCGCTCCCTTCGATGATTGCCTCGCCGTAGACGGCGGCCGACAGACCTAGACGAGGCCCTCTTCTATCATTCCATGCTTATCGTATGCAAGCTTGAACAGCCCGCTCTGAGCACTCTAATTTTTTCAAAGTGAACGTACCGGCTGCAGCGGACAGTCTAACCGTACTGATGAGCTGTGATACAGCGAAACATATCTGTCTGCGGATGCCTATATATATATATATATATATATATATATATATATATATATATAAAGTCGACATGCCTGACGATTGTATTTAGCATGAACTGATTGTCGCATCAGTGACAACTTTTATATTTACATACGTTCTATCCCTGAAATCATATATGGATTTATTTCTATCATTTGTTTTCCCGATATAAGGGAGAGCGTAGGCTCGGTCACAATTTATCAATTTCTTTATTAAAACTTTCGATTGCTCAGGTCGGTAGACATTAATTTTAATGGTTTAATCACCAAGAGTGTCTACTCAATGAATATACAGTCACTAAATATATCGTAATAAGAAATAATGCTTGTCATAAGTAAAATCCATTAATTCACGATAAAGACGTGCGTGTATGTGTGTGTGTGTGTGTGTGTGTGTGTGTGTGTGTGTGTGTGTGTAAGAGAGAGAGAGAGAGAGAGGGGAGAATAGAGGGTGAGTGAGTGAGAGAGAGTGAAAGGGAGGTTAAGAATGAGGATGTGAGAGAAATGAAAGAGTGATTTTATTCCCATGTTTTGTCAGTTATCTCCCCTACGTACGCCTCTCTCTTTACTCTCTCTAGATTTTTTCCCCTTTAAACTCCCAGCTCAATATGCAAAACGGACGTGATTCCTATCCAAGATGGGCGTTAGGAAACCCCAGGAGATTCTAAGTGGTAAAGTGATTTGCAAAATCGGCTTCCCGTTGGATTATCCGCTTATCATATATCCGCTGTAATTTATCAGGTTTATTCTCGTTTAGAGACCCGGAAAAATTCCAGTAATTGGCGAAGTTGTTTTCGATTCGCCCAGTAATTCTGACTCGATGTACAGCATCGTCTCAAACTATTAACACTGAAAATATGTCAAACTTAAAACATTTTCTTTTGTTCAGAATTTTATAGTTTCCAATGCTTCTACTTTCATTTTGTTACATTTGTCCCCGTCATATTTCGATCTATATATTCTTCAGCCTTCCACAACGGTAAAATCGATATTGAAGATTGTGCTTATTGTCATTCCAAGAGTTGTTTAAACGATCTGGCATATCGGCTTTAGCCCCTTTCTAAAGACCGTAATGTAGCTTTTCTATGCCTTTTTAATAAACACTTTCATGATAATTATTCTGAATTTTCCTCTGTGGTACCTAGACTTTATGAATTCAAATGCAGTACTAGATTGGCGGCAAGGTTTTATCATTTTATAGTCGAAATAGGTAGATGTAACCGTACGTTCTATGCTGACAGTTTCTTCTATAGCACTTATCGCTTGTAGAGCTCTCTTCCGGCTTTTTACTTTATAATCCATTTTGATCATGAAAAATTTAAATACAATGTAAATCATTATCTTCTGTTTTCTAAATTCACGTTTTTTTATTGTTCTTTATGTTTTTTTCTATATTCTTTCACACCCAGTAACCCCTTGCGTCTTACTGACGTTATTGTTTTACCGGGGATGAAATCATAAAAATATCATTTTATCCTCAAAATAAAAAAAGTAAACAAATTTATTATGTATTTTTTCCCATAGAGGATCATACATTGAGGTGTGTAGTCACTTTTGTACGCCAATTCGGTCGGGTTTCAATCCTGGGTTAAAAGCAATCAGAGTCTAACCGTACTGATGAGCTGTGATACAACGAAACAGATCTGTCTGCGAATGACTATATATATATATATATATATATATATGGAGCAGTTTCTAATTCAACTATTTACTAGTCTAATTAAATTAGATTTAAATCCGACTTATAACTTTTTTGTATATATATATATATATATATATATATATATATATATATATATATTCCATTTGTAAACGAGTTATTACACGACCGAGGTTTCTACTATGAGTGGTGTCTTCAGCCGATTAATCGCCTGAAGACACCACTCATAGTAGAAACCTCGGTCGTGTGATAACTCGTTTACAAATGGAAAATATTCAAAAGTTCTACAATATAATTGTATTAAACACTTTTTAATACAAATGTGCACTAGTCTAATTTATTATGACCAAAAACTAAGTTATTAAACAACCAATCAATATATATATATTTACTGTTCCAAATTGTAGTTTCGGATATTGTGGGATAAAAAGAAATATATAAAAATTACTTACAGTAAAGATAAGTAACTAAATGTGTGTTTGTTTAAACTAAAATAATTGCCTCCTCCTCCGTGTTGTTGAGGATTATGCTGTTTATTTAAAATACGATTTTAACCATGTAAGATTATTCCTGAAGTCGTTAAAGACAGATGAAAACTTAAAGCGAACCAGAAACGGCTTATTTGATACCTTTGTCATCTATTTTGTTTTTGTTTCCAATGCCGATGCCACTAGATGCCGGAATAAAAACAAAATCAACAAAAAAGCATATAAAATACTCTTGGAAAATCAGTGTGCATGTCACAAACAACTTCATTATGGTCGCATTCCTTATCTTATTCAAACGTATCTCATAACACAAACGCACTTCAAAACAGCTCCATCTCCTCCCTATATTTCATCATAGCGCCCTATCTCAAAACAAATAAAATAATTCCGACAAGGTGCGTGCATGTTTTGAAAGATGGTATAAAATACGACAGTAAACACGTGACAAGCATGGGGCGTTATTTATATTAAGTCTTTACGATAGCAAAGATTATATCGTTTTTGCTTCTCTCTTTCCCAATATATATATATATATATATATATATATATATATATATATATAAATTAAACTTTTCCGTTACACCCAATAGTGGGTAGGGCAGCGTTTTTGCTGTTTCCGTAACAGACTGTTTTTTAAGAAGCAGGGTTACTAGCCCTGCGCCCAACCCTGGAGGAAGATGATTTTTTAAGCGTAGCCTAGACGTGACACACGACCGAAAGTAGGGGTACCCAGTAAGGAACTAAGTAGGGGGTACCCAGTGAGGACCGAACTCACTACTCAGTATATATATATATATATATATATATAGCCCGTAGCTCAGGGGTAGAATCGCCGACTGACGCCAATTCGGTCGGGTTTCAATCCTGGGTAAAAAGCGATCGGCCGTCTAACCGTACTGATGAGCTGTGATACAGCGAAACAGATCTGCGGATGACTATCCACTTCGATCAGGTTTCAATCCTGGGTTGAAAGCAATCGGAGTCTAACCGTACTGATGAGCTGTGATACAGCGAAACAGATCTGTTTGCGGATGATTATTTACGCTCTCACATCCTGATTGAGCACTCTGGAAGAATGGTAGATTTTGAAAACAGTAGCTACTCTGGCATGTACCCATCGCTCATTCATTAATGAATTAGAGCACTCTGACTATTGGAAGTGTATAATGATAATATACATGCTAAAAAGTCTGCCTTCTTCTACCGTGCGCCTATGGCCCAGGGTTAGAATCGTCGACTGACGTCACTTCGGTCGGGTTTCAATCCTGGGTTAGAAGCAATCGGAGTCTAACCGTACTGATGAACTGTGATACAGCGAAACAGATCTGTCTGCGGATGATTATATATATATATATTTTTTTGGAAACAAGTTTGACCAAAAAGAAACGGACAAAGTCTTTCTGTTTAAATCCTTATTATTTATTTTACAATTTTTAGATAAGGTATTGAGTAGCCGAAGTTTGAGATAAACTGTCTGAAGTACATATATTATTTCTTGTTCAAATGTTTTTAACATTCGCAGTCATTATCAAGCACCAATGTGGTGCCTATATGGTAGTTAGAATTCCTTCGTCTGAATCCTGGTATTCTTTGGAAAATTGGAAGTTTGAAATAGTCTAGCGTGACATCATGTATAATTGTTGTTGGAAACGAGGCCGCAAAAAATGAATGCTATTTATTTATTTTATTTTTTAATATTGATGTGATATATGTGCACGTTTATTATACCATATGAACTTCAAGATGCCGTCTCTTGTGCTGAATAATATTTTATTTAATGTGGGTTATTTAATTTGTATAGTAATAATTTCTTGCTTTTTTCTTTCAGTCTGAACTTGCATTAGTTACTGTAGAATATATATCAGTTAGTCACGTGCCATATGTGATACACGCTTGGATGATCATATTTCGAAAGAAACATGACTGACTTGGAAGAGTATTTTCTCGCAGCTGGTTGCAATTTCTTTATCCCTATCAGTCAGTTAACTGTCATAGGTGATACACGCTTGTGCGATCGTCTCTCTTTCAATTCATGACCGACTAGGCAAAAGTTTTTTTTCCCGAAGCTGCAATTTCTTTCTGCAGTTGACTGGTTGCCAATCAAGGCTACAGAACCCAATCTGTGCTGATATTCAACCCATAGTTGGATGGAGAAGAGATGCGTTAATGGCCTTCTGAAGGGTATCTGCCCGTAAGTGAATGCAACGAATTTAACAGGAATTCGAACTCAGATCTCCAATTTCTCATTTCTGAGCCGATATCCACTGCGCCGCAAGAATCGAACACCCATATCTCAGAGGTGGAATCGCCGACTGACGCCAATTCGGTCGGGTTTCAATCCTGGGTAAAAAGCAATCGGATGTCTAACCGTACTGATGAGCTGTGATACAGCGAAACAGATCTGTCTGTCGATGACTGTTTACGCTCTCACACCCTGATTGAGCACTTTGGAAAAATTGTAGACTTTGAAAAACAGTAGCTACTCTGGCATCTACGCATCGCTCATTCAGTAATGAATTAGAACACTCTGGCTATTGGGCGTGTATAATGATAATATACACGCTAAAAAGTCTGCCTCCTTCTACCGAGCGCTCATATCTCAGAAGTAGAATCGCCAACTGATTCCTATTCGGTCGGGTTTCAATCCTGTGTAAAAAGCAATCGGATGTCTAATCTTACTGATGTCTAATCTTACTGATGAATTCTGACACAACGAAACAGATCTGTCTGCGGATGATTATATATATATATATATATATATATATATATATATATATATATATATATATCGAAAGTTTTATAAAGTTCAACTGCCAAGATCTGTTTGTCTATGTTTTTATTACATTCTTCCAATTTGCAAATAAAACGCTGTATTTCAGGATGGATATTGTAGATAAACTGTATAGAAGTGAATGTTTGTCCTGCTGTTTTTGTTCACGTACTTTTGACCGCTTCCGGCATTGTCCTGGACCATTTACAGTCACTGTGGCAGGTAAGATTCCGTTAGCTACATCCTGGTATTTTATAAAGAGCAGAAATTTGGAATCTGTTCAAAGTAACGGCTTGTATAACGGCTACTGGGACTGATCATGACTCGCGATAAACTCCTGGTCTCTGTAGCTTTCAATAAATATTATGCTTTCACCATCTCTTCTAAATCTTTGCTCTATCATCCATTCACTCAAATTCGACAGGTTGGCTATGCGTTGACTTCCTTTGTCACTCTTGACTTCAATCTCTATTGTGAGCATCAAATTTTCCAAGCCCTATTTCTTCATTATGAGCCTTACAAATTTTAACTGTTTCTTCCTGATGTGCCTTTTTTGTTTCTTTTTTTCTCTCGAACTTTGTCGTGTCTCACAGGTTTATCCATGGTATTCTCAGTAACTTTCTGTAGTTTTTTTTCCGCAGTAGGTTGCTATTTCTTTCTGTGGTTGACTGGTCGCCAACCCAGGCTACAGAAACCGATCATTCCTGATATTCAACCCATACCTAGAGGGAGAACTGTTGCTTCAAGTCCCATCTGTGAGAAGATTGTCCAGCAATCACTAGCATTATAGGATATTACGTAAGAGTTCAGTACAATTTTCTTTGTTTCTCATGAAATTTTAGTAACACCGGAATGAAAAAGAATGCATCAAACATTATGCGTATTTTTTTACGTACAATAAATATTTTATGCATATTTCAAGATGGTGATGGTGTTTCTTCAATGTGAGTTATTTGTTTCATATAATAATAGTTTATAGCTTAACGTACTATACTGCACTAAAGACAACGAAAGACTCAAAATTCTAGAAGCAATTAATCTAAAAAAAACAAAAACAAAAACAAAACAAAGCATAAAACAAAACAAAACACAAGAAGTACCAAATTATATATATATATATATATATATATATATATATATATATAAAAACACAAACTTATAACTATACTTGTTTCGAAAAGGACGGTCTGAAATATCAAATATAATAATAGAAATAAATACTGTCAAAAATACATTTTTAAACTTAGAAATTTTTAGTAGTTTTTCCTATATATATAAAGAAAAACAAAAATAAGAAACAACCACAACAACAACAAAAGAAAACTGCCTTTCGCTACAGGAGAGGGGATCTAAAAGTGTGTCCAAAATATTCAATCCTGATATACAAGAACGTGCTTAAAATCGATAAAATAAAATAAAAATTAAGCAGGCAGACCTTATCGGTTCAATTGAATAAAACTTGCTTGAATTAATACTTGTTGCATAAAAATACCCTATCTATCTATCTATCTATCTATCTATCTATCTTGTATTTATGTATGTACTGAAAATGTTTTGAAAAAAAAAAATTCCCAGAACCCTACATACATGCATAAAACAATCTATATATTCAGTTAAAAAGTAAAATAAAATTTATATTTGGTAATGGCTAAAAGTATAGCCGAAATCGCTTGGATAAATAAAACATTCCGACAATTTTGATATGACGGACGTTCAAAAACGAATAAAATATAAGAGTACATAGTAAATTATATAAAAAACATAATCATAAAGCATCATCTGTAATTTTTAACGAAATTTGCATATATATATATATATATATATATATATATATATATATATATATATATATATATATTCTGAAAAATGCATTCAGGCATGAAATAGACACTCGGTTTTTGACTCCAGTGTCAACTTTTATATGTATAGTCATATCTTATGCATTCCGACTCTAGAGTTTCGTAGACGAACCCTCCAGCTATCACCCTGCCAATACCAATATATATATATTAGCAGTATAGCCCGGCGTTGCTCGGGTGTAATGAAAGCTTTAAAACTAATCCATCGTCCTGGAGCTCAGACTCAGCGTAAAGAATATTTGTGTGAAGTTTGATGAGAATCACATAAAAATTGTGGATTTGTATAAAAGACATACAGACAGATAAACAGACACACACACACAAACATCTTGCCTTTTATATATATATATATATATATATATATATATATATATATATATTATCGATTCTCTGCATTATTGTAAGAATTGCAACCTTGAAATTTCTGAATATCATTTCTTATGTCTTTGTCTATGAGTGTATCAAATTTGATTAAAATCGGACCACTCCTTTTATAACCCGATTTTTTCGATTATCGATTTTTGATATTTATCGGGGGTACCTCGACACAAAACCTAGCTAAGAACACTCTCAGACGCTTATAGTACAACTGTGTAAATTTTCCAGAAAATCGGTTCAGCCGTTTCGGAGCCTATAGGTAACGGATACACGCAGACACAGACACACACGCACACAGAGACAAAGTTCTATTTATAAATAAGTTTATATATATATATATATATATATATATATATCAGCATGCAGTGTGGGTATAGAAGAATCCAAACGAGTATCCTGTACATACAGTGGTAGGATAACTCTCTAAGAGAGCTCTAAATATATATGTATATAAATACATATAGAGCAAATATAAGAAAAATTAAGGCAGACATGTTATTTCATGGTAAATCTGAAGTATAGGCCTATTTCAGGCACACCAGCACCAGCTTCCGTCTTTTGCACGAATTCGTGTAAACTCCTTTGTAAAATATAGCCGGAAGCTGGTAATGGTTCGTCTGAAATAGGCCCATACTTCCGATTTACCATGAAATAACGTGTTTGCGTTCATTTTTCCTATATATTTTTAATTACACCCCAAGAAAGGCAGAAATACCACTGGTGCACAGGGGGCTACAGTGAGAGAATAAAAAAAAATACGGGTGATGTCGAAGAAAAGATAAGAGATGGATGGGAATCAAGCACATAGAAGATGACAGTTGACGTTTCATTTGAACTTACGGGGATTGTGGCTATCAGGGAAGTAAGCAAAGGGAAGTGAGCTTCGTAAACGGGAAGTGCGAGAAAAGAAACTATTAGAGTAGAAGAAGGGTTACATTTAACTATTTCGACAAATTTTGTTGAAAACCTGAAGATAAATAGCAGAAGCATCTGACCAGATATGGCAACAGTATTCAATGCACGGATAAATAGTAGATTTATGAATGTGCAAAATGGATTCTAACGAGAAAAGCTTCTTGGTCTGACACAGTGAACCAACCTTCGTAGTATAGATGCAGGTATGGATTCAATGTAGTCATTCCATTTGAGAGAGTGAGGCTGCGGGGTGGGGGGCAGCCTGTTGCTCTCTCGTATACTAGCGTCATCCATTCTGATTGTTTCTCTATGGTGGTTAAAAGAGAGCACCAAATACACAATATATATATATATATATTTCAGTGAAATGAATTAGTACAATGATATGCGCTAAAAAGTCTGCCTACTTCCACCGAACGCCCATAGCCCAGGGGTAGAGTCGCCATTTCGGTCGGGTTTCAATCCTGGGCAAAAAAGCAATCGGAGTCTAACCGTACTGATGAGCTGTGATACGGCGAAACAGATCTGTCTGCGGATGACAATATATATATATATATACTAGCAGTATAGCCCGGCGTTGTTCAGGTGTAATGAAAGCTTAAAACTAATTCATGGTCCTGGAGCTCAGACTCTTTAGACGTTGGTACGAAAGACTAAAAAGCAATACTTGTTTCCAGTTAAAGCGAAACCGTAGTCTGAAAGAAAAATGAATGGATGTCAGTCAAATTTTGATTTCCTGGTATCGATATCAAATTTTCTGCACTATTGTAAGAACTGCAACTTTGAAACTTCTGAATATCGTTCCTTATGTCTTTGTCTATGAGTGTATCAAATTTGATTAAAATTGGACCATTCCTTCTATAACCCAATTTTTTTGATTATCGATTTTCGATATTTATCGGGGGTACCTCGACACAAAACCTAGCTAAGAACACTCGCAGACGCTTATAGTACAACTGTGTAAAATTTCCAGAAAATCGGTTCAGCCGTTTCGAAGTCTATAGGTAACACACACACACACACACACACACACACACACACACACACACACACACACACAAAGTTCCATTTATATATAAGTTTATATATATATATATATGTCATTAGTTTGTTGTTATTGAAGAAAGGCTTTTATCATCTTCTACTATTGCGGCCGTTACTATGCCATGTCTTAGTAACAAACTCCTCTATCTCATCTCTCCATCTTCTGTCTGGTTGCTATTATCTATTAGTCACCAATCGTTTGTTCCACCAGTATATCCCGTCAACCCTCTCTAATTTTGTCACTTAAGCTATGATATGCGTGTTTGTGCGTTACTAAGTTACTAATTTTCAAGTTATGTTTCTCATCGAGACGTCGTAGCTGGCATTATACGTTTTACGTTTTACACATACTGACAAGATGCTTTTCATTATGGTTCTATTTTTATTAAATGCTTACAAGTCAATAGTTAAACATCGTTTTATTTCATTTTCATGGCCGTTCTTTAATTTTATCACCTGCCCTAAGTAGATGTATTCCTGAACTTCTTGTAGTTCTTCCAGTTTTATGGTCTCTTCGGAGCGTTACAATCGAACATTACTTTTCTTTTATTTCTGCTTATTTTAAAGCCTATCTTGAGACTTTTCCTTATTCAGGTCATTCGATATTTGCTTAAATTGAATAGACTTCATTTTGTTTACGGTTACCAATTCCTCTGATGATTTTGCTATTCGTAAAATCTCAGTAAATCGTACTTGGTTCAAATATTCTACACTTATTCTGCACATTTCCTACCAGTAATTAGGTGCTTTTCGGACGAAGCTTTCGCAACACTGTGTAAATAATTTAAGGCAAAATCGAATCACTTATTTTTCCACTGTTTATTTTATTTGTCTATACTTCTACGATGAGGTAGTATTTACATTATTTACACTTGATTGTCATGCTTACGACATTTCGGTCGTTGTACACTCTGGCCTTCTTCATGTGCTGAAAGTTTCCAAATGAACCCTTTATTTCGATCACGAGGATATATCATTTTCATTCCATGTGAAATTGCACTTCCGGATACCATGTAGTTATCTACCTTTAACTCAAATCTCTAAGGTATTTTTTCACCACTGTTGTAGCCAGGTATTGAACTCATAACTCTTTGGGTCAAGTTATTGCTTTTAACTTACGCCTATATCTTACCTGGCACGTTTTTGTGTCGAGTAGGGACCCAAATCACCACTCGGTTGCTTTTCTGTCCTCAAAGACAGAGTGCGGCTCAGTTGTAGCACCCTCCGCAAGGACAGGGTTGCTTCTGAGAAAAATTACACTGATAGATGCCCGGTCCCGGGGAACAGTGTCCTGCGACCGCGCCACCTCATTGCAGCTTGTCACCGGGACCAGCTCATCTGGCAGTTGAGGGGACAGGGGAATTTTTGCTCCTCTGCCCGTCCGTACGCGGTCGAGTCCCCACCTTAAAAAGACCTTGTGTCACATCTCGTTCCAGTAGGGGAGTAGAGTAAATATCCTTACGCCTATATTGACTAGTCCGAAAAGTCGTAAACATGGCAATTAAGAGTCAAAAAGCCCGAACAGTATAAATAATGCATTTATTTTATCTTTGTTTCTGTATAGCCGAATCTGCGAATTTCTTTACATTTTAAACTAGCAGTATAGCCCGGCATTGCTCGGGTGTAATGAAAGCTTTATAACTAATCCATGGTTCTGGAGCTCAGACTCTTTGGACGTTGGCACGAAAGACTAAAAAGGAATACTTGTTTCCAGTTAAAGCGAAACCGTAGACTGAAAGAATATATATATATATATATATATCGATTTTCTGCACTATTGTAAGAACTGCAACCTTGAAACTTCTGAATATCGTTTCTTATGTCTTTGTCTATGAATGTATGAAATTTGATTAAAATCGGACCACTCCTTCTATAACCCGATTTTTTCGATTATCGATTTTCGATATTTATCGGGAGTACCTCGACACAAAACCTAACTAAGAACACTTATAGTACAACTGTGTAAATTTTCAAGAAAATCGGTTCAGCCGTTTCGGAGTCTACACACACAGACACACACACACAAAGTTCCATTTATAAAGAAGTTTAGATAGATTAGATAAATAACTGCAAATTAAAATTTTTTTTTGCAGTAATAGCTGCAGTATTCGACAGAAAAAAATGGTTCTGAAATTTAGAAATACATCTGTCATATGATCGCAGCCCCCTCATCAGTAATATTACCCTCAGGTCCTTAGAAGTTTCAGGTTTCTCCAGCATCAGACCTTCCCTCAGGTTATCCTGCTGGTGGTGATCAAATACCAACATGTGCTCGTGCAACGGGCCGAGGGTATTTCCCCTGCCCTCCGCCACTGACGTGAGTTGTGACACAAGGTCGGTTTTAACGTTGGGACCTGAGTGTCTACATTGGTCAAAATTTAACCAGCCCCCCACCCCAGCAATGACTGGGTACTAAGCTTGTATTAGCTGGTCATGCTTCTTAGCCAAAAAACTGAGAAGCGATACGAGCCGTATGAAAATATCAATAGCGGAATGCAAATGCTTTAAAAGATATTCTGAAGCCCCCCAAAACTGCAAATCAGCTTTCTTCCTATCAAATTCGCCCGCGGGCACCTCCCACCCAATCAGAATGGGAGAATAAAAAATTCACGCTTCCCAAATCCATAAATAGTACGGACGAACCCCAAGGCAGATTTTGGTGCACAGAATGATCCACAACGGGAAGAATAAAAAAGTTGAAAAAGAAAATAAATAAATAAATAAATAAATAAAAGATGAAAACAATTCTGAATTGCATTCGAGAATCTTCAGACTTTTCCGGCAACACATATAGGGGTCACGCCACCCTAATTTAGAGAGGCCAGTTTAGTTATTTCACTTGAATTGCTTGTGAATATGTAGCATTGCATATACTTCGATTCCAAGTTGCATTTCTTTAAATTTACTGACGATTCTTAGTGAATGCATGAAAGTCTCATTCTTTATCATTGTTGCTTATATACCATTCATAAACGACTAGTAATTGTAGTATTTTCAATTGTTTGTTTGACTTTTTTTTTGTTTAACGGTATATTAACTCAGTATGGGTCATTTAATGCCGACATTTTATTTTCTGGTAGCCCGTGGTAAATTTTTCCCCAAAATTTATCGCTGGTATTTATTTATTTTTTTATTAGTTTTATGTGATAAAAATGTATTGCTGATCATAATTTATTATTTATTTATTTATTTATTTCCTACTACAAAAATGTATTGCTGGTAATTTTTTGTTTATTAATTTTTTTTTTACTATAAAAATGTATTGATGGTAATCTTTTTATTACCTTTTTATTTTTTATTTTTTACTTTTTTACTATAAAAAGGTACTGCTCGTAAGTTTTTATTCATTTATTATTTTTTTTACTATAAAAATATATTGCTGGTAATTTTTAATTATTTTAGAATAAAAATGAATTGATGGTAATTTTTTATTATGTATATTTATATTTTCATATTTTAACTTCAGTTTAAGTGTTCACTATTTTCCATAGTTTGGACCCTTACAATTTGTTACCACTTGAGTCAGGGTGTACAAGAGAACAACAACAACAATTAAGAGGTGGTTCCACGCCTCTCAAAACAAACAGTATTCCGATGAGAGGTATCGCTGCTGGATGTAGTTTATCGTCATACACAGGACGATATTTGTGTGTGTGTGTGTGTGTGTGTGTGTGTGTGTGTGTGTGTGTGTGTTTAGATTGACAAATTAAGTTCTTCCTTTAAAGGTCTACGTGATGAATTTAAGTGGCATTAAGAAAGTTAGTAAGGACAAAGTAAAAATATAAAACCTTTCAAGCTGAACTCAGCTCGATGTTATCTGGCTGCATTGAATTCTAATATATTTTTTTAGAATCATATCCCCCCGAGCAAAACGGTAAACGCCACTGATGTGCAGGGGGCTACATAAGAGTAAAAAGATTAGAGGAAAGTGAAGAGAAGGACGAACCAGTTAGAAAGGAGCAAGAGAAGGATGGGAATACAGGTGTGATGACAGTTGCAAAGGTGGAGAGAAAGGAAAGGATACACAGGGCGGTGTGTAAAGAACTAGGGCCAAGTAGTTAAGAGATGAGTATTGACCTTGCATTTAAATTCCTGGAGGTTGTAGCCGTCAGGAAAGCAAGAATAAGGAAGCGAGTTCCAAAAGCCGAAAATGCGAGAAAAGAAGCTGCAGGAGTAGAATTGTTGTCTGTATTTGGTTGATCTAACTGTGAATGGGCGAGACCCAGTTGCCAGTCTGGTTGCACGAGTAAACACCTGTTGCGGAGGCACCAGTGACTTAAGTTTGTTGGAGCAGAAGCCATGGAAGTATTTATAGACAAGGGGAAGCCACATTTCGTCGGTGGGAAAATGGCTGTAGTCGAGCCGTCAAGTCGGTACCTATCACATTACTGATTCTCCTTTGGAGCCTGTCAAGAACACGGAGATGAACAGCGGGGGCACCAGACCATATATGGCAGCAGTAATCCATGCACGGACGAATGGTTGATTTGTATATATGCAGGATGGTTTAAGGTGGGAAAAACATGTAAAGTTTAATACCAGTTGGGTTCTAAAAGATTCTACTGTACAATTCGAATATTACAGCTAAATACAAGTCAATCAGTTAAGTGCCATATGTGATACACGCTTGGGCGATCATGTCTTGAAAGAGACATGACTGACTGGGCAGAAGATTATTCCGCAGTAGGTTGCCATTGCTTTCTGTGGTAGACTGGTTACCAGCCAAGGCTATAGAATCCAATTTGTCTTGTTATTTAACCCATAACTGGAGGAAAAAGACGGATTAATACCTTTCCCAAGGGTATTTGTGCGCAAGTGAATGCACTGAAAAATTCTACTGTACAGTTCGAATATTACAGTTAAATAAACGTGAGTTCTGACAAGTTTTACTAAACAGTTCGGATATAACAGTTAATTACAAGTGGGTTCTGAAACATTCTACTGTTCCTTTCGAATATTAAAGCTAAATACAAATGGTTTATGAAAAATCTGAAAACCAGCCACAAACATTTTATTAAAAAAATTCATTTAGACATTTCTTATGTGAGCAGATTTTGTGTGTTTGGGCCAGGCTGGTTGGTGATATTTTCTACACACTCTCATAGAAAGTTACTTGGTCACCTGCCGAGTCTTCTACTCAACCAAATACCTTTTCATTTTATACTAAATCGAAATATGTTATATCTTTATACTTTCTAATAGTTGTTCTATTAGCTTCAGATGTTGAGTAATATTTTGACATGGAAAAATTCATGACTGGCCAGACAGAAGACAGTAAGTTACCATTACTTTCTGCAGTAGTCTGGTTGCAAAATTTGTCCTGCTATTTAGCCCATCAGTCAGTCAGTTAAGTGCCATACGTGATACACGCTTAGGGCGATCATATCTCTTTCGAGACATGACTGACTGAGCAGAAGATTATACCGCAGTAGGTTGCCATCGCTTTCTGCGGTAGACTGGTTGCCGACCAATGCTATAGAACCCATTCTGTCCTATTATTTAACCCATAACTGGAGGGAAGAGACGGATTAATACCTTTCCCAAGGGTATTTGTGCGTAAGTAAATACAATGGATTCAACTGGAATTCGAACTCGGCTCCCCGGTTTCTCGTTCCGAGTCGATATCCACTGTACCACAACGCACATCCTTTAGCCCATTGCTAGAGAAAAAAATCTCGTCGTTGCTCACATATTCTGTCCATGGTATCCTCAGCATCCTTCTGTAGAACCACATTTCAGTCGCTTCAAGTCTTTCCTTTATTATTGATGAGATTGTCCTGCATTCGCTACCATATTGAAGGACAGACATCACATAACAATCTAGTACTCTCTTCTTTGTTTCCAACGAAATTTTGCTGTTTTTTAATACTCTACTCAGCTTCTGGTATGCGTCGTTGGCTATACCAATACTCCTTCGGATCTCAGTGTCACACTTACCTTCATCTGTTAGAACACTTCCCAAGTATTTACATTTCTATATCTGTTTGATTTTAGTATCCCCTACCTGTAGTTGGTGTTTGGGGCTCTCCTTATCCATTATTATTAAGCACAGAAATAAAGGGTGTAGCCACGTCAGCAGCTGAAGCAACAATATTGACAGCCACACTGCCAGTGCCAGCCAGATATTATTATTATTTTAAATCTTTTTTTCCCCTGCTTGAAGAGTGTGGATTGTCATCCTCTGGGAAGTTTGTTCAGCGAAAGAAAACGTCATGCTAACACGTCGTTAAAACAGAATTCCATTATCTTGTGTGACGGAAAGTTGGTTTTGATGTTTTCATTGTCCTCTTAATTGCCTCGTGTCGCTGTGCTAAATACATTTTACGAATACTGACACATGATTTGACTTTAAGTTGGCTCTTCATAATCTATCTTTTTGTTCTTATCTATCTTGATAGATAGTTGGCTAGTTCGCCCAGTTTATTCATTATCTATCTATCTATCTATCTATCTATCTATCTATCTATCTATCTATCTATCTATCTATTTCAGACTGTTCATTATCTATCTATCTATCTATCTATCTATCTATGTCTGGATATATATGCATCTCATATTTTTCTTTCATTCTATACAACAGAAAATTTATTTCCCTCCCCTTCTTTGTCATCTCTTTCTCTGTCTCAGTCTGTCCTCTCACCCCCCCTCTCTCTATGTATATATATATATATATATATAGAGAGAGAGAGAGAGAGTGAGAGAGAGAAAGAGAGAGAAAGTCTGCCTTCTTCTATCGAGCGCCCGTAGCTCATAGGTAGAATCGCCGACTGACGCCAATTTGGTCGGGTTTCAATCCTGGGTAAAAAGCAATTGAATGTCTAAACGTACTGATGAGCTGTGATACAGCGAAACAGGTCTGTCTGCAGATAACTATATATATATATATATATATAAGACGTTGACTATTCCTGTCTGTAGATGTAGTGATTGCAATATAGTACGAAAACTGTATAGTTGCAATTTTCAGTTCATTTTATTACTTAAGGGTTATTTTTAGGGGATACTTGTATTTGAGTCGACGCACCGTTTATTTATTAAATAATATATTTATTTATTTTCGTCTACCAGCTTGAATGTTCGAGAGAAAAATTATTAAAGAAAGATTTGCGTTGTTCGAAATTCATATTTTGTTATTTTTGTTGGAGCACTTTCGACTTTCGCAGTCATTATCAAGAACCGATGTGTTGTCTGTGTTTTCTTCCTCTGCATCTTGGTATTCTTTTATAGATGGACCTTTGAAATGGCTGAGCGTGACGTCATACTTAATAGTTATTGGGAACAAGACCACACAAGAAGAATGCGATTTATTTATTTAAATTAATTAATTAATTTTTATATAATACTAATGTACGCAAATTAATTGTATCATATTGTTGTATACCTACCTGTATACAGGAATGAGATGTTCCTATCCTCTTAAATACGTGGTCACTATAGGAATAGAGTAGATTAGAGCGATTATACTGACTAGCAAGTCATCGCTCTCTGTCTTCTTCATTGTCTACGGGCAGAAAGAACCCAGACGGGGCTCCGCCGAAGGGTAGAACCTTTTCTGGGGAAAATCGACAGTATCTCTGACCCAGCCATGTGCAGGGTTAATGAGTTATTTTTGGCCGAACGTAAGGGCTCGGAGACATCACTTTAAATTGTGCTGCATTCCTCCTATAAATATAGAGTAGAGTGATTTTACTGACTAGCAGTTCACTAGCAGTGTATCTACTTCACACAGCGTGCGAGTCTTATATTTGTTGATATACTATTATTCCCAAGCTCTGTTTTGGTTATTACTCACCCAGAAAACTTTTAGGCTTACAATGCATATGCATTTCAAAATACTATCTTCTGTGATGAATGATATTTTTTCAATGTGGGCTATTTTTAAAAAATAATAATGATAATATATATAACATAATACAGGGTATCCTATAATGATGAGACACATTTTAAAAGTGTCTTGCATTATGAAAATGACATAGATTACCAAATATATTTATTACATAACTGATATACAATAGTTCAACATATTATCTAAGATTTTAATATTACATCCCTGAGATGGTCACCACAATGAAGAGAACATGCACAAGCTCACTCTCTCATTTCAAACATGTTGGTATTGCTTGCCCTACGGAAGCTTTCAACGGAAAGCAGGATCACCATTAGGTACGGTGCCTGTCCCTTTCTAAAATGCTGTCGAAATTTCCTTTGGGCTTCAACGATGGTTCTTTGGTATGCGATTTCTTTTAGAGTCCACAATATTATGTGGGTCCACCGTCAGCAAAAGAGATATCAATTACTTGCAGGATATAGCAAAATCTTATATGTTGAACTCTTGCATATCAGTTATGAAATAAATATATTTAGTACTTTATGCCATTTTAATAGCCCAAAATACTTGTTGTGTTTCATTATTATGGAGCACTTTGAATATATGCGCAGGGTATTGTAATCGGAATTCCAAATCAAGGCATTCACGAGGTCAGAAACATGACAGCGAAGTAAAAAGAATAGGTATCGCCATTAATTTTAGATACCAAAGTCTTAAAATGAATTTTAATAAATGAAAAAACTTTCGTGAAGCTTTAACTGAAAGCTAAAGGATTCAATTTACAGTTTTTTAATAATGTAGTTTCACAAAATTTCATTAAATTAAGTAAGTTGTGGGTGGTAACACATGTAAAAAAAATTATTAAGATTTTCTAAAAAAAATAGTTCATTTGATAATAAGTCAAGAAATTTTCATTAAAATCCAATAATTATTTGATTTTTGCAAGATTTCCCAAATCAATGTATTTTACACCTCAAAAAAAAAAAAAAAAAAAAAAGCCGCTAAAACACTAATCATAAATAACGTAAACTGTTGACGTAAAAAAATATAAAATTTTTAAGCAAAATTTCGAACGTGCTAGAAAATTTAATAAAATAATAAAATACTTCAGTGTTTCCTTTTAATAATAAGACAAAGAGTTTGACGAAAAAATTTCGTTTTTATTAACTTTAGGACCTTTTTTTTTATCATGCGATGCTGCTTGTTAGAGAAAAAATGGATACTACATTCTAATTCTGCCCCAAGGCGTGAAACGTGCACTCTAATTCTATTAATATTTACCTTTTTACAAAAATAAATTCACTCCATGGTCAATTTAATATAGAGACCTACACGTGTACACGTAGTTAAGATAAAATGTCGCCCTTTTGTCGTGACTAGTGGAAAAAACACGAACAGTCAGTTAAGTGCCATACGTGAAATACGCTTGGGCGATCATGTCTCGAAAGAGACATGACTGACTGGGCAGAAGGTTATCCCGCAGTAGGTTGCCATTGCTTTCTGCGATAGACTGGTTGCCAGCCAAGGCTATAGAACCCAATCTGTCCTGTTATTTAACCCATAGCTGGAAGGAAGAGATGGATTAATACGTTTCCCAAGGGTATTTGCGCGTAAGTGAATGCAATGAATTCAACTGGAATTCGAACTTGATTCCCCGATTTCTCGTTCCGAGCCGATATCCACTGCACCACAAAAACACTATAATAATCTTATAAAACAATGTGAAAATGCTGTCTAAAGGTTGAAAACTCAGCAAAAAGCATGCGTCTTTTTTTGCCAGACCTATTCCGAGGAGAAATCCTCAGCTAAGGAGAAAAAGATGCTGTACTTTGATCCTAAATCAAACGATAAGTAACTAAGGAAAGATCCGCACGTCCTTATGAACGGAATGTTGCACAAAGCCGAGATCAAAGTGGCATGACTACGCGTACATGGGATAACGAACAATAATTGCTCAAGCCTCAGTGTCAATTCCCTGTACACCTCAGACGCCACGGATTCACTTTAGTTCTCTATGTGATGTAGTGCCTGAGGATGAGCCCTCCAGGATGCGAAGACGTTAAATTTCCTTTTAATCCCGATGCCAGGTAAGTAACAAGGCTCCGATTCTAGTTAGAGAGCCGACATTTTAATCCCAATCAGGGTGTATACATACTTTGATTCCAGGGAGCAGTGCCGATGTATGCTGAAACAAAGCCATAATGTCTTGAAGGTACTGTGCAAGATATAAATAAAACACGAGATATAGTGAAATACCTGTATCGATCATCATGGCCATTTACTTTTCATAAGTTACAATTTTTTGGCTATGGCCCAAGATTTTAGCTATTAGGGATAAGGAACATAAGGTGGTTTTTATGTCACCTAAAATAGCGCGTTTTTTTATCCTTTAAAGATGCATTAGAATCACGAAAGAGGCCTTCCAAAAGCTAAGCAAAGTATTAAGAAACAGGAAAATGTTGTTAAGAAACAAAAAAAGAGAATTATTATGTAATATTGGTCCTCTTCTATAGCAGTGAATATTGAAAGAGTTCCTTACAGATGAAGTAGAGGCATGAAGCAACAGAAATGTGGTTCCTCAGTAAAACACTGAGAATACCATGGACTGAACATGCAAGTAACGAATACGTTTTCAGGAAAATGAGCGCGAAAAGACATATCTTTTTAGCGTCAGAAAGCGCTATTTCTAGGGAATATTATGAGGACAAAGGCATTGACATTCACAGAACATACTGAAAGTAAGAGTGACAGAAAGGCGCCCTTGCTGTTCATCTCAGGGTTCTCGACAGGTTCCAAAGAAGAATCTGTAATGTGATAGGTCCAGACCTGGCAGCTCGACTTCAGCCACTTTCTCACCGGCGGGTTACGGCTTCCCGCTGTTTCTGCTACAAATATTTTCATGGCTTCTCTTCCAAGGAACTTAAGTCACTGGTGCCCCCTCTACAAGAATTTACTCGAGCAACCAGACTGGCAACAAGGTCCCACCATTTTACAGTTAAATCTACCAAATGCAGCTGGCAATTCTACTCCATCAGTTTCTTTTCTCGCACTTCCCGCCTGTGGAACTCCCATCCGTACACTTGCTTTCCTGACAGCTAAAACCTTCAGGAATTTAAATGTAATGTCAATTCCTATCTCTTATCCTCTTTACTCCAGTCCTCCCCTCGTCCTTTCTAAATCATCTGTATCTTGTTATTTTCTTTTTCTCACTCTATCTTCGCAACTATCATCACACTTGTGTTTCCATCCTTCTCTTGCCATTTCTTTGACATCCCCTGCAACTGGTTCGTCTTTCTCTTCGCTCTCCTCCTGCTGAAGCGTTTACCCTCTTATTTACCGCCTTGCTTGAGGTGAAACGATAAAACAAAACATAATAAAACAAAACCGAATAGCCTGGCTAACGATCTTGTGTACAAGGTTGGCAAAACAGGGATTAGGAAAGCAACAGGCCAAACCTTACGAAGAACCACAATGAGGAATAATTCTACACGCTTGGCACTTCGTTTCTCATATTTCTGATTTTTAGTCTTATAAACGGTATTCTGCTGCTGTTATCACTTCCGAATCATTCGAAGATTTTCTCGTTTTCTAATTCTATTTACATTTATATTTTGGAAACATGAAATAGATAATGTAAGATCTAGTGTTTCGGGCATTAATATAGGCATTCACCTTACAAGACAGTGGAATCATGGTTAAACACTAATGGCCCGGATTGACGAATCGAAAACCGAGTCGAATTCCAGTCAAATTCATTACATACACTTACTTTCATATCCCTGGGAAATGTATAAATCTATCTCTTCTCCACCCAAGCAATGGGGAAATGGCAGGGAACATTGGATTCTATAGACTTGTTTGGAAACCAGTCTCCCGCATTAGGAATTGGCAACCTTTTTTTTTTTAATCATTTCACCCTAAGCAAGGCATTCCACTGCCACTAGTGCGCAGGGGAAAGTGTTGAGAAAGAGTGGTTAGTTATGGAAATGTTAGTTATGGAAATGTGATAGACGGGTAAGGATAACGAGGATGAGGGTTGGGTAGATGGGAAGAGTGTTTGGGACAATGGATGCGAGTTAGTGTGTTAGGAGGTGTCTGTTGACCTTACATTTAAACTACTGGAGACTGTAGCTGTCGGAGGAGCAAGTATGTGGAAGGGAATTCTACAGGCGGGAAGTGCAAGAAAAGAAGCTGTTGGAGTAGAAATTGTGGTTACATTTTATCGGTTTCACTGTAATCTTTACACCATCTCTTGTGGAACCAAAATGTCTTACTAAACCTCTTCTAGGTAAGAAGCCGGCTCAACCCAAGCAGAGTGAATGCCACCACAAGTACAAGTAAGAAAGCTAAGAATTCACGTCCCTAATCCTTCAAAAGATAGATATTAAAAAAGAAAAAAAAAGAAAAGAAAAAGGAAACTGTGACGAGCCATGACTGCTCACGCCCTGAACGTTCTTATGAGGGATAGTCTTTTTTGTAGGCAAAGACACAAGGCTAGAACCCACTGATGATAATTCAACTTTTTCTGAAAGAAGAAGACGTCTACATAAGAACACAGCGAGAAATAAAGAAAATCTTCAACATTAGATGAAAAGTAATAGCGATGAACATGAAAGAAAAAAAAAGTAGATAGATACAGGGTGCAATGGATAAATTGTCGTCTAAATGACGCAAAAAAATAACACTTCGTTTTAATAGATAAATTTACCAAAATTATACAAAAATATATTCGTGGTGAATGGATGTGCAGTGGATATCGACTTGGAACAACAAATAGGGGAGTCGAGTTCGAATTCGAGTTGAATTCGTTGCATTCACTTACGCTCAAATACCATTGGAAAAGGTATTAATCCGTCTCTTCCTTCCATTTATAGGTTGAATAATAAAACAGATTGGGTTTTATAGCATCTGCTGGCAACTAGCCTACCGCAGAAATCAATTGCAACCTACTGCGGGATAATCTTCTGACCAGT
Organism: Ascarosepion bandense; assembly: GCA_037127315.1. Taxonomy (NCBI): domain Eukaryota; kingdom Metazoa; phylum Mollusca; class Cephalopoda; order Sepiida; family Sepiidae; genus Ascarosepion; species Ascarosepion bandense. The sequence goes on from JBBBDQ010000330.1 coordinate 8,011,191, forward strand.
CAGTCATGTCTCGAAAGAGACATGATCGCCCAAAGCGTGTATCACGTATGGCACTTAACTGACTGACTAAAGAGCAAATTTATTCAGTAAAATTGGCATTTACTTTGACCACGGCTTACCAGACAATTTCGGAATCTTCTGTAACTTTTCTGGAAGTTGCTAAATGCTGCCAAAATTCTTGTCTTCAGTTTATATTTGGTGTTACGAACAGTTTTATTGGTCTCTCGCAAAATAATCAAGTGGGTTGCAGTTTGGAGAGTTAGGTAGGGAGATATAAGGGGTGATAAGGTCACAGAAATTTTATGAGAGCCATGACTGGACTCTCTTGTTTTCGTGGCATAGTACAGAGTCCTGTTGCCAGACATAAGAGTCTTCCAGCAGCTACCCTCTTGATTAGTACTAACTGTTCAAATCACTTGATATAAACGTTTGTATTGAATATGGGGCCCTGTGGGAAGATCCATGAGAATGAGGACACCTCTGAAAAAAAGAGAAGCATCAGTACTCTCTTTCCCCTCCTACTCTCTTCCTGACACTCCTGCAACCTCTCACTCCTCATAACATTCCTCCTCGTCCACCCCACTCTCATCAGTAATCTCTTCCCTCTCATACTCTCTTCCTGACACCCCCTGAAACCTCTCACTCTTCAACATCCCCCCCTGCACAACAGTTGCAGTAAAATGCCTTGCTTGGTGCGACACGATTATTAAAAAAAAGAAAGAAGAAAAAGACAACCCTAAACGGAAACCGAATTGTAAACAAGAAACAGGATATATTCCAGTTCAAAAGAAAACCGAACGACAGACAAACCTATCTTCTTCTTCTTCTTCTTCTTCTTCTTCTTCTTCTTCTTCTTCTTCTTCTTCTTCTTCTTCTTCCTTGCACATCTCCTTGTTCCTGGCGGCTCTTAACATGCTTTCTCCTGTGACACCAAGCAACTCAAGTTCTGCCGTCCGCCCGCTCAGGCCAGTCAAGTATGTTACACGCTGTTTTCCCCTGTCTCTCCTTCCCTCTATCTGGCCTGTTAGTATCAGGTTTTCCAAGCCCTCCTTCCTCATTGCATGTCCCAGGAACTTCAGCTGTTTCTTCCTGATGCTCAGAATGAATTTCTTTCTCGTTTCCATCCTTTCCAAAACTTCATCATTGCTCACATGCTCAAACCATCATATCCACATCATCCTTCTGTATAACCATATTTCAGTTGCTTCAAGTTTTTCCTTCATCTTCGATGAGATTGTCCAGCATTCACTGTCATATTGGAGAACTGACATCTCATAACAATATAGTACTCTCTTCTTTGTTTCTAATTAAATTTTTCTCTCTTAATACTTTAATCATCCAATTCACCTTCAGATCTCTCTGTCGCACTTTCCGTCTTCTGTTTGAACACTTCCCAGGTATATATATAAGTTTCTGCGTGTGTTTGCGCGTCCGTATGTATAGGTTCTTTCATTTTAAATGAACCGACGCCTACAAGTAACACTCTAAAGAGAATATGAAAATTGACAGAGTCCTTAATCATAGATTCTCTGGATTTTTGAAAATACGCTGGTTCTTGACAAGTTATCTTATCTTTAATAGATTAAAGCCAGAAAATATCATCCCATTTTTTAAAATCAGAAATATCACTGCAGTTTTTGCATTTTGATAAATACAGCTTTTGAAGAACCTCTAACATTTAAGGATGTTTTTGTCTAAATTTCTCTGATAAATATCATTATTTATACTCAATATATTCGAACTATTGATCGATATACACCCAGGAAGGCCAGAGAGCGCAACGATCAAAAGGATGTGATAAAACAACAAAGCTGAGGACAATAGTTCGAATATAAATTGTTTGAATAAACAGTTACTAAATACGTTATTACGTACTCTCTTCAAGAATTCTGTTTAATTTTTAAATCAATTAACCCAAAGCAAAGTGATAATAGCCCAAGACGCCGCCTGGAGTTATTGCAAGCAAATGAGAATGAGAAGACTTTACTGAAAAGAAAGGATTGGTATTGCATTTAATTTTTCTTCTAGGTAGCAGCGGTGCAAGAAACCGGAAAAAGACTTCCTTGTGGGGAGAAGTAGGGAGTTTCTCGGGTGAGAAGTAAAGGGTTTTTCGGGTGAGAAGTAGAGAAGAAACTATTAGAATAGATCTTACGGTTAAATCTAGTTAGTTAAACGGTAAAAAGATGAGACCTATTTGCCAATCTAGTAGTACGATTTTGAGTTCACGCGGTCGTGGTGAAGCAATCATGAATATATTTCTGGAAAAGACAGCGAAGCCGCGTCACGGCGATGAGATAGTGACTAATGTCGAGATGCCAGGTCAGAAGCGATGACATTTCAGACTTTTCTTTGAATGTTTTCAAGAAAGGGTGGAAGAGGATCGCGTCATGCTTTTTCGAACGGCATTTGCGAGAATTGAGCAAAACAGAAACGAGCAGAAATTGAACTCGGCACGTCGAATTCACTTTCCACACCGATCTCCATCACACCAACTGCACTTCTAAACAATTAAATACGCTGTAGTTAATCAATGATCTTTATTTTCTAACACCTAAACGTGCTTATTAAGTGATTGATAGAATGATTCGTTTTCAACTGCTTACTAACCCTTTTCATGTTATTTAAAGCCAGAATATATTTTTATATTGTAAGATATTTATTTTATATAATAATGATTTAATGATAAAAGTCTCACTAATTATCCCATAGTAGGGAGGTGAAGAGGTGTATTCATAACTTTCTCAAGAGAATTTACTCGTAAGTGCATATAAATAACCCTAGGGGAATTAGAACCCCGATTTCTTATTAACAATTCCGAGCCATTATCTATTACACTAATCGCTTACAGCACCTAGTTCAATCCCGTTACAGACGATTCACTGAATTTTGTCGAAAATTTCAATTGTCCAGACGAGATATGGCAGCAATATTCAATACACCGGCGAATGGTAGACTTATAAATATGCCATGTGGATTCTGGAGAGAAAAACTGTTAGCACCACATAGTGAACCACTTGTCCTAGAGATAGAGCTAGCAATTGATTCAATAATATTATTCTACTTCATGTTAGTAGAATACCAAGCAGGCGCGGTACGTTGCTCTGCTGGTGTGTGTGTGTGTATTGGGGGTCTGCATCGGCCATTCTGTTCTCTATGAGGTTTAAAAATTACATAATTTTTGTGATCCGTTAAAATTTAAAAGCCATTTCTTGTCCCCCACCTGCTTATCTTATTGGAGTTCATTTTCTAGAGCAGCTGCTAGCTTTACTTCTTCTTCTTCTATGTGCCCTGTCCCTTCAGGACGTTGGCGATCATTGCCCTCCACGTCTCCCTATCCATTGTGGCCATTAGTATGTTTGTTCCTGTTACTCCTGGCAACCCCCGTTCCGTCATCCACCCGACCAGGCCCTGCAAATATGTTATCCGCTGCCATCCTCTGTTTCTCTTTCCATCTACCTGGCCAGTCAGTATCAGGTTCTCCAAGCTCTCCTTCCTCATTGCGTGTCCCAGGAACTTCAGTTGTCTCTTCCTGATGCTCGGTATTAATTTCCTTTTGGTTGCCATTATTTCCAACACCTTATCGCTGCTTGCTTGTTCAGTCCACGATATCCGCAGCATCCTTCTGTAGAACCACATTTCCGCTGCTTCCAGTTTTGTACTCATTTTCGATGATATTGTCCAGCACTTACTGCCGTATTGAAGAACTGACATCACATAGCAATCCAGCACTCTTTTCTTTGTTTCTAGTGAGGTTTTCCTGTGTGTTAGTACTTTGCTCAGCTTCTGGAACGCGTCCTTTGCCATGCCAATTCGCCTTCTGATCTCTGTGTCGCACTTTCCATCTCCTGTTAGAACACTTCCTAGATATTTAAATTTTTGCACCTGCTTTATTCTGGTATCCCCCACCTGTATTTGGCATTTTGGGTTGTACCTTTTGCTGATGACCAGTACAAATAAATTTTAAGAAAACTGAATGCATGGTCATCGGACTTACTTATCAAGACAAAAGTAAATAGATGTGTCATTAGCATATATACCGAGGTGGGAACAGAGGACATCCAAAAATTCTTTGATAAATTAGCTTCAGTTTGAGTTTTGTTTAACGGCATATCAATCTCTGTGGGTTATTCAATGCCAAAAAGATAGGGTTTTAAGGTATATATTTTTAAACGTTCAGTTATAGTGAGAAATTGATTTATTCAGATTTTAATGAGAATGTTTTTTTATCATTTTAGAAAACTGAAGATATCTTTTAGTTTTGTATTGGTGGTAATATTTTTTTCCTTAAAAAGTATGTTATGGTATTTTTTTCAAAAATGTATAGTTGGTAATATTTTTTCTTCGAAAATGTATATTTTTCTATAAAAAACTGGGGTCAAAACACAATGAAAGTATAAAAATAGACATAATTTTTATACTTTCATTGTGTTTTGACTCCAGTTTTGCGGGTAACTATATGCCCATAGCTGGGACCCTCTGAGTCAGGGTGGACCTGGGAACAACAGAAATTAAGAGGTGGTTCCATGCTCCTCACAGCCTCCCAGTCAGAGGCCTTGCTGCCGGATGCAGTATACCGTCGTACCCAGGACCAATCTTTGATAAAGACGGAAAATAATTTATTTATCTATATTGAAATATCTCTATGTTCTAATTGTTAAAGCCAAGCGTAAAAGTTTTAAGGGTTTTTTAAGAAGCTTATTAATTCATATACTGGTGAACGTCAGCTTTAAAAAATCATGTTCTCTTTAAATATTAATTGCATGCAAATTTTTCTGCTTAGTTAAGTTTGCATATGTTTCCTTTGGCAGATTTGCGGATTGCAAGTGAAGAAATTCATTTCCCTTGTCATAAATTTATTTTTCTTCTTTGAAATTATAAAACTCTCGAGTTAACTCTTAAAGTATATGAACCCTACTGTCGTTTATTAAATATATACAGAAAACAAATCTATACTAAGATATTCAGTGGCATAAAAGATATTTCTACTTCTGAATGTTCTCGACATTTATATGAATTTTGTTATGAAAATCTTCCTTGTAGCCATTGCCTGGTATAAGAAACAGTAATTTCTGAAGTTTCGAACTACCTTCGATAGCACATTTAAAATTTTTTAAAGTATTTATTCTGAACTTTAGAGAATATCTGCTATAAAACTGCACCACCCTAAATATGTTTCAATTTACTCAAGATTAAATGTAAAGATTGATATTATAATCAAATAGGTCATCAGTTAGGAAGCCCAATGTGTCGTCATAGAGTTTTCAGTTGAGCGTATATTAGAAGACCCAAGTCTTCTCACGTTTTCCACTTGACTCGAAATAATTAGGCCTCATCCATTGTCTAGTATAAAGGATATTTATGCATAATACCACAACAGTTAAATGTAAAAGAAATCTGGTCTGTTAGATTCTGCCATTGACCACACCCAAGTTCCTGCTGCCAATATATTTACTGTAACCCTGGCATGTGTGGCTTCTGGGTATATGTCTTGTCAAAGGGTAACACGTGATTTGGTTTTGAATTCACAGTTGACTTTTCTACTAGACTGGCGAACCACGGTTAGAGTTACCAGTCTGTCATGCTATTTTCCCCATAAATGAGAAAAGAGAAGAATTCATATCTTTTTCAAGGGTTTTTGCGCCTAAGTGAATGCAGCAAACTCGAGGGGAATTCGAACTCGGCTCTTCGATTTCCCATTCTGACGGATACTCTTCTCTATTTAATCTTTTTCTTACTTCCTCCCCCGACTCATGTTCTGCTTTGCGCGTCTGTCCTCTTGGCAACTCTGACCACGCGATAGTGTCTGCAGATATTTTCCCGTTTTTCTATTAAGGAAGAACCGCCTATTAACCGGACAACGTACTGATTGGGACGCATTTTGTGATTTTCTTCGCTACACCGCATAGAATGATATTTTTCATTTTCTCATTGAGAATTGTACCAGTGAGATTCTCTTTGTTGGTGAAAACCAACATTGAAGCTTTCGAAACCATCTTAACTTCAACCAAAGCCACCAGACAACTTCGAATTCTCCTACAATTCTTCTGGATGGTCTGCTTGTATAAGTTGCTGAATTCTGCCAAAATCTTTGTCTTCAGTTCAACTTTGGCGTTAAAGGAGTGTTGTTAGTCTCTCGCATAGCTTCCCCCCCCCCATACACACAATCAAGGTGATTGCAGTTTAGAGAGTAAGGTGGCCAAATCTAAGAGCTGATGTGCTCGCAGACATTGTCTGACAACCGTGGCTGGGTTCTCTGTTTGTGTGGCATGGTGCAGAATCCTGTTGTCAGACTTAGGGCCTTCCTGCAGCCACCCTCTTGACCCAGGGCAGCACTACCACCTCATTGCACTTGACATAGACCTCTATGTTGAGTCCCTGTGGGAAGATATATGGAGGCATAACGTTGCCATCACCAGTAATCACTGCAAACACTTTCCTAATCATAAGTAGACTCATCCAACTCATTCCGAGTCCTCTGCACTGTCCTGATATTGACACCCAAACCTTCAAATGTTCGTATTGAAGCTTCCGGTGCGAATGCCAAGCAGTAAAGAATGCAGTTTCCAAATTACTGGTGGTGTGAATTGCGTCATGGTGATTTTGTTTTATATATACCGTGCCAAACTGATCCGACTAGTGCAATCAACAAAATCAACACGCATGCAGGAAATTAAAAATATAAAATGATGACAATTTACCCAACTCACCTCTCTCTCTCTCTTTCGCTCTCTCTCTCTCTCTCTCTCTCTCTCTATATATATATATATATATATACTAGCAGTATAGCCCGGCGTTGCTCGGGTGCAATGAAAGCTTTATGACTAATCCATGGTCCTGGAGCTCAGACTCTTTGGACGTTGGCACGAAAGACTAAAAAGCAATAGTTGTTTCCAGTTAAAGCGAAACCGTAGACTGAAAGAAAAATGAATGAATGTAAGTCAAATTTTCATTTCCTGGTATCGATTTATACATATATATATTATCGATTTTCTGCACTATTTTAAGAACTGCAACCTTGACACTTCTGAATATCGTTTCTTGTGTCTTTGTCTATGAGTGTATCAATTTGATTAAAATCGGACCACTCCTTCTATAACCCGATTTTTTTCGATTATCGATTTTCGATATTTATCGGGGGTACCTCGACACAAAACCTAGCTAAGAACACTCGCAGACGCTTATAGTACAACTGTGTAAATTTTCAAGAAAATCGGTTCAGCCGTTTCGGAGTCTATAGGTAACGGATACACACACACAGACAAAGTTCCCATTATAAATTAGTTTAGATATTATCGATTTTCTGCACTATTGTAAGAACTGCAAACTTGAAACTTCTGAATATCGTTTCTTATGTCTTTGTCTATGAGTGTATTAAATTTGATTAAAATCGGACGACTCCTTCTATAAACCGATTTTTTCGATTATCGATTTTCGATATTTATCGGGGGTACCTCGACACAAAACTGTGTAAATTTTTAAGGAAAATCGGTTTAGCCGTTTAGGAGTCTATATATAACGGACACACACACACACATAGACACACACACACACACAGACAAAGTTCCATTTTTAAATAAGTTTATATATATATATATATATATATATATATATATATACTATAAACTCATTCTTTCTCAATGCACTGAATTTTGTTCTGAATATTAACCCCGTACATCGACCATCAGTCCATGAACATTTCGTGTTCATGACTGCGTCAGGTGACAAACTTATTGATCCCTTAGTGTGTCTAAAAATGAAATTCTTTTTCGGAAAATCAATCAGTATTATTGCAATCTCAGCATCTTTCAAAGTATTATTGAACTCTACACACACACACAGAGAGAGAGAGAGAGAGAGAGAGAGAGAGAGAGAGAGAGAGAGAGAGAGAGAGAGAAATTGCCAATGACACTACTATGCTAACGACATGTTTAAATGAAAGCCCGGCCATTTCACTTTGTAACCATCAGAACAGAACATTAGAAGAAATCAAAATAACGATAAGGGCAAATGGAAGTGACACGCAATTGGTTCTCGTTGACACGAGAATTCGTACGAGAAGCCTTTCGCCGCCGGAAGACAAGCTGAGGATTGAAAAGAAGAAAACAAAAACAAAATTAAAACTATAAATAAATAAATAAATAAAATAAGCAAATATGCATACAAAAAATACGGATGCAAGAACTGAGTAACAAGGTTTAATTTCAGACAGAAATGTTGCCCGGTTGGATATAGATCTAATAGCGAGAATAGGTGGAAAGTGGGAACGAGTGGGAAGACAAAAACAAAAAAAAAAAAAGATTGAAGAAAGACGAGTGAGGAATTGGAAAGAGGTGTAGAAGGAGAATCAGAGGTAGAACTGGTGCGTTGCATGAGGAGAAGAAGGGCTGATAATAAAGAAAAGGGGAATAGTAACTGGCATGAAGAAAAAGGGAGAAGACTGGTGGAAAGGAAAAGAAAACAGGGACATGATAGATAGACTGCTACACGCAAAACAATATGAAAGCATAAGACAGTGAAAAGATACTAAAAATTTTCATGACAATGTACATAGAAGCTTACATAGAAGTAAAAAAAAACAAGCAAATCTATCTATCTATCTATCTATCTATCTATCTATCTATCTATCTATCTATGCCGATTTCAAACCATTATCTATCTATCTATGTGTTTAATATATACAACTGAATTGAGACTGAAATTATGTTAGAGGATAAATATACGTGCAAAAATAAATATTTACATCATGATCTATATATATATATATATATATAGATCATGATGTAAATATATATATATATATATATATATATATATATATATATATATATTACAGGAGCTCTTTAATAACCAAATTTAAAGGACTTGCGGTCACATTACATTGTAGCACCGGTTTCGATACGATCAACTAAGTTAAGCAACATCGGGCCTTTTCAGTATCTGGACGGGTGACCACTTGAAAATACCACATGAAATAATCTTGGATGTGCGAGTTGTAGCAAAGAGTCGGGTTTCATATTTCCCTATGCGCTAATTTATGAGTCTTGTATAGGTAAATATTTATTAAATAAATAAAATCTAACGATCTAAAAATATTTCATGGCTTTAAATAACCCCCAAATGTTTGGTAAGCCTTCGAGAATTAATAATTCTATCAATAACCAGGTTTAGGTGTTAGAAAATAAGACTAATTTATTAACTACAGCGTATCTAATTGTTTTGAGGTGCAGTTGGTGTAATGGATATCAGCGTGGAAAGTGAATTCGACGTCAGTCAGTAATGCGCCATACATGAGACATGACTGACTGGGCAGTAGATTATCCCGCAGTAGGTTGCCACTGCTTTCTGCGGTAGACTGGCTGCCAGCCAAGGCTATAGAATCCAATCTGTTCTATTATTCAACCCATAATTGGAGGGAAGAGACGGGTTAATATCTTTCCCAAGAGTATTTGTGCGCAAGTGAATGCCATGAATTCGACTCGAATTCGAACACGGCTTCCCGATTTGTCGTTCCGAGTCGATATCAACTGCACCACAACGCACACCCGAATTCGACGGGCTGAACTTAATTTTTGCTCGTTTCTGTTATATTTACTTTGCGCGAATGTCCTTCGAAAAACATGAATCTATTTTTCTTCAGCTTTTCTTAGCAACATTTAAATAAAGATCCGTAATGCTCTAGTTTCTATCATTACAACTTCAATCCTTTCCCCATCGCGTGATATGGCTTACCTCTGCCTATATATATATGCAAAATATACGTGCAAAATAAATATTTACATCATGATCAATATATATATATTGATCATATATTTTATATATATATATATATATATATATATATATATATATATATATATATATATATTACAGGAGCTCTTTAATAACCGAATTTAAAGGACTTGCGGTCACATTACATTGTAGCACCGGTTTCGATACGATCAACTAAGTTAAGCAACATCGGGCCTGTTCAGTTTATAGCTGAATAATTTATTTTCAAGACAATTGTTCTGAAGAGCTTTCCTCGTTGGTGTCTCGACTGCGTGAATTTAATCGTGCTACTAGATTGGTAAGAAGGTCTCACCGTTTCAATGCTGAACGAGCTAGATACGGCTGCCTATTATATTCTAATAATTTCCTTTTTTGCACTTCCAATGTCTTGCTTTCTTGGCTTTTACAAACTTCAAAAATTTAAACACAACACAATCCTCATCTTCCGTCTTCCTGAATCCTGTTATATTGTTCTTTTTCCTTTTTTCATCTCACTAAGGTCATGTCATTTTCTTTCACTTTCAGTAATTCCGTGCGTCTTAGTGGCATTATCGCCTTGCTTAGGATAAAACGATTTTAAAAAGCTACAAATTAAACATCAGGATAAAATGGGTTTTCTTGTCGGGAAGCGGCATCTAGTCTTAGAGTAGGAAAACTCTGAATTCTAAAACCAGCCATAAGAAGATTGGACTCCTTATTTCTTTTATGTGCCTTGTCCTTTCAGGTCGATCATGGCTTTTTACGTCTCCCTATTCCTGATGGCTCTTAGCAAGCTTCCTCCTGTTACACCATGCAACTCTTGTTCTGTAATCCACCTGCTCAGGCCCTTTAAATATATTATCCGCTGCTTTCTCCGGTCTCTTTTCCCCTCTATCTGGCCTGTTAGTATCAGGTTCTCCAAGCCTTCCTTCGTCATTGCATGTCCCAGGAACTGTAGCTGTCTTTTCCCGATGCTCACTAAAAATTTCCTTTTCGTTTCCATCATTTCCAAAACCTCATCATTGCTCACAAGCTCGATCCATGATATCCGCAGCATTCTTCTATAGAATCACATTTCAGTTGCTTCAAGTTTTTTTTTTTTTATCTTTGATGATATTGTCCAGCATTCACTGCCATATTGAAGAACTGACATCACATAGCAACTTGCTATAAACACACAATTTTTATATTAAAAGTGGTGCCTCTACAAACCTAATGGGTCATGGGACTCACACATATTCATCGTTTTAGACATTTAAATCTGACAGTTACTGATAAATCTTTTAATTAATTCTGTGCTTTTTTACAGCGTTAGAATTCCCAGATACCAGTCTGGATCTCCTCAGTCTGTAACAAATTCGAAAAGATAAGATTAAAGATAATGATACAAAGTGAAATTTTTTTTTTATTAACGACGTGTTTCGTTGGAGACAGTATGCTCTCTTTGGCTTCCTCAGGTTAAATTGAATAGAAATCCATGATTTAAAATCATACAATACCAAACTTTTCTAATTCAGAGATAGATAAAACAAACGCACAAGCGGACAGGCACACTTTAAGTATGGTCATTGGCACCTGATTAGCTAAGATAATTTATTCTATTTATGATTTTAACTTATCTTCAGAGATCCCAGTCTATTTTCCTCGCACACAGTTTTGTCATTTATTTATTTTAACCTGAGGAAGCCAAAGAGATCATACGCTCTTCGGCGAAAAGACTCGTTAATAAAATTGTCCCCTTTCACTTATCATCTTCCCTTTTGTTTCGTTTACTATTATGCATTCTACAAATACACAAAGATAAGATTAAAAAATATTTTAATTTTAAAAAGTGACTTTCAGTTTAGAGGCTGAAGTGGTTCTTCCATACCTTTTCCAGTTTGGACATTGCTGTTGTTACTGTAGTAACCCGTTTACGAATTTCTGCGTTGCTCGATAGATCTTTTGACGGCGTCGCTCCCAAGTATTTGAAGCCAGTTACCCCTATAGTTCGTCTATTACCAGTCTGCAACCGTGATACCTGTAGGAGATAAAGAGGAATTTTCAAGCATTTTATTCTCGAAGGCCTGGATCCCTTTTTCTTTCATATCTCAACCAGGAATGTCTTTCACGCTCGTAGAGGAAGATGGATACGAACAGTGATTTGTAGAACTTGAACTGTGTATGTAAGATGATGTTACTCTTCCATATTAATTCGAATTTGACCATCGCTCTATTTTTACTATAGTTTTTATAAAAATTACAACTTTACTTTTCTTTGAATATTTTTATTTAATTAAATTTCAACAGAAATGATTTTATTCATTTCTGTTGAAATTTAATATTTATGCTCAAAGTAATCTTTATCATATTTATCATATTTTAAGAAATGTACTCGATGTATTCATTTTCTATATAAAGAATATAAGTACAATCCAACAATTCATATAGAATTTTAAACTCTTGATCAAAAAACTTACTGCCTCATATAATCATTAAATTGTTTAACATGTTTAACATTTTCTTAAAATCTTTCTTATTTTTAAATTTAGGTGCACACACACACACACTCACTCACTACAATTAACGACAGCAGTAGCAGCGAAGGATAACCATTCCTTGAAAGGCACAGTCCACGAGTGGACGAACGTGAAAACATGCTATCCTCCCATTCTGAAAATAACATTTTGGTCTCGAAATATTAATGAATAATAAATAGGTAATACCCAACACCTTCTTTACCTTTCCTTATTTTACTAAACGCATTGTGATAGCATTCAAGGCCTAACCATACATTTTCAATTTAGTTTAGAAAACATCCTCTTTTTCTATTCAGCCAGGGGTGCCCAAGTCGGGATACGACTAGTGATTCGTAGAGCGTGAATTTCGTATGGAAGTTGATGTTGTTCTTCCGTATTCTTTCCAGTCGGATCATTGTTGTTGTAACTATGGCCATCTGTGTACAGATTTCTGCATTGCAGGTACCATCTTTTGACTGGGCTACACCAAGTATTTGAAACTAAACTGAACATTTTCTCTAGTGGTTCGATGTCCATTGCGACGGTGGAACCGGTGTTCTTTCTGCTATTCACAATTACTTTAGGTTTCTCTGTGTTGAATTCCGTTCCATATATCCCAGCTTTGAGCTTATTGGTCAGGTCTTGCAACTCAATGTTACTGCTCTACATAACTACAATATTGTGTAACAAACGCAGGTTGCAGACAAATCTACCACCAACCAACAGAGTTAGAAGAGCTGTAGTCATAGGATGGGGTTTTTTCATGATTCTCTCCAGAAACAAATTGAAGAGCTGTGAAAAAAATTCCCCCTTTTGACTGCTAAAGAGAACTACACTTCTTTAAAACCTTTTTCCCCAATCGCATATAGAGATTTTACCCTCGGGACGTTTGATATTTGAGAACTCGTAAAAAAAAAAAAGGAATTATTGCCTCGAGACGTTAATATGTATAGTATTGATATATTTTTTTTAATCATTTCACCCCAAGCAAAGCATTCCATAGCCACTATTGCGCAGAGAGTTACATAGGGGAAAGTGATGAGAAAAAGTGGTTTGATATAGGAAATGTTAGAAGGAGGGCGATAGACGGGTAAGGATACCGAGGATGAGGGTTGGATAGATGGGAAGAATGTTTGAGATATTGGATGCGAGTTAGTGTGTTAGAAGGTGTCTATTGACCTTATATTTAAATTCCTGGAGATTCTAGCTGTCGGGGAAGTAAATATATGGAAGGGAATTCCACGGGCGGAAAGTGCGAGAAAAGAAGCAGTTGGAGTAGAAATTGCGGTTACATTTTATCTGTTTCACTGTAAAAGAGTGGGACCTAGTTGCTAATCTAGTATCTCGTGAAAATTCATACCTAGGGGGCACTAGTGATCTAAGTTCATCGGAGCAGAAGCCGTGAAAGTATTTATAGAAGAGGCACAGGGGAGCCACGTCACGTTTGTGAGGGAGTGACTGCAGCCGGTCTGCCAAGTCGGTATCGATCACATTACAGATTCTCCGTTGTATTTTGTCAAGAACCCCGAGGAGAATAGCAGGGGCACCCGACCAAATGTGGCAAAAATAAATAAAGAAAATTAAAAAAGACAAACAGCTTAATAGTTTTAGAAACAGAAAGTAAACATTGATAGAAATGGCTTTGTCATCAACACCAAATTATTGAAGAATCCACAGACGTTGGACAGTCTTGAACGGAATATCAGTTGTGGAGCTAAAGACATAGAAAGGAATAATGCTTTCAAACAGAAAATATCAACCGGCAATAAACCGAAGAATATTAGTATTAAGTCAAATGAGTGCCTCGAACAAAGATAGTATACACGTTGAACAGTCAATCAGTCAGTGATGTGCCGTAAGGGATACATTCTTGGGCGATCATGTCTCGAAAGAGACATGACTGACTGGGTAGAAAATTTTTCCTGCAGTAGGTTGCCATTGCTCTCTGCGGTATACAGGTTGCCAACCAAGACTAAAGAACACGATCTGTTTTGTTATTTGACCCATAGTTGGAGGGAGAAGAGAAGGGTATTTGTGTGTATGTGAATGAAACAAATTCAACTGGAATTCGAATTCGTCTCCCCGATTTCTCGTTCCAAGCCTATATCCACTGCATCACAACGTAGATCCACACGTTGAACAGCGATATTAAAAGAGTTATAAAATTATGCCATTACCGGTAAAAAGCACCCGCAATACTCTCTCGGGTTAGCACAAGACAGGAACGAACAACGAACTTGAACAACTTTGTCCGATTGCCTGTTGCTGCGCGTTCAATCACGCCGGCGTGTGATCGGCTGCGCGTCCGACACGCGTCCTATCACGTCGGTGCGTGGTCATCGATTTTTTCGAAACTTAGCGAACAACGGACTTGAACATTTACAAAGTTGCTGAACATGAGAAATTACACTGAGTTGCAACGTGCCTTGAAGCCAAAAAAGCTCTTATGAGAATGACGATGATGTATATTTTTACTATTTATAATGTGTTGTCAATTATTTTCCATTATCTGATATTCAAATTAAGAATAATTATAGTAATAATAAAAATTGGTCATAAATATCTAGCGATTATAGTCTTTTGACAAAATCCAAAGAAGAATCTGCAATGTAATTGATCCTGACCTGGCATCTCGGTTTTAGTCAGTTTCTCAACGACGTGATGTTGCTTCCCTCTGTCTTTTCTACGAATATTTTCACGGCTTCTGCTTTGACAAGCTTCTTTCCCTGGTGCCCCGACACCATGAATTATAGGCGTGCTACTAAATTGGCATTTAGGTACAACCCTTTTACCGCTGAAATAAATCAAATGTAGCGGTCAACAGTTTCTTTTCTCGCACTTCCCTCCTGTGGACATCCTTCAGGTTACTTACTTTCCTGATAGCTACAATCTCCAAAAATCTGAATACAACGTCAATTGCCATCTTCTATCATCTTGAATTCTGCTCATCTTTATATCCTTTCCTCAATACCACCATATACGATTTTCCTTCACTGTAACCCCTGCACACTGGTGGCGGTTCCGCTTTGCTTAGGGTAAAACGATTATATATATATATATATATATATATATATATATATAAACTTATTTATAAATACAACTTTGTCTGTGTGTGTGTGTGTGTCTGTGTGTGTGTGTGTGCCCGTTACCAATAGACTCCGAAACGGCTGAACCGATTTTCTTGAAAATTTATACAGTTGTACTATAAGCGTCTGTGAGTGTTCTTAGCTAGGTTTTGTGTCGATGTACTCCCGATAAATATCGAAAATCGATAATCGAAAAAATCGAGTTATAGAAGGTGTGGTCCGATTTTAATCAAATTTGATACACTCATAGACAAAGACATAAGGAACGACATTCAGAAGTTTCAAGTTTGCATTTCTTACAGTAGTGCAGAAAATCGATAATATATATATATATATATATATATATATATATATATATATATATATATATAAGGCAAGATGTTTGTGTGTGCGTCTGCTTATCTGCCTGTATATCTATATTTTTTCAGCCCTTTTATTTTAGTTTTTGCTTCAGGTTTGGCTCTAAGTAGGTATAATTGTAGTTCTTAGTCTCAGACATGTTACCATTTACTCAGAGGACTTATTTAGCCGTCAAAATTCAGTTTACAACGAAAAAAACTTATTTGATATCGATACCAGCAAATCAAAATTTGACTGACATCCATTCATTTCTCTTTCAGTCTACGGTTTCGCTTTAACTGGAAACTACTATTGCTTTTTAGTCTTTCGTGCCAACGTCCAAAGATTCTGAGTTCCAGGACCATGGATTAGTTTTAAATCTTTTATTACACCCGAGCAATGCCGGGCTATACTGCTAGTATATATATATAATTATTTTAATTATATTTTATATCGTTTAAACTTAAAAGTAATTATCTTTTAAATATATTAATAAAAATGATTGTTATATTTGACTATGATCCGTTTATTCTCGCGTCTAGCATCCAGAAATAAATCTTCCTTTATTTCATCGCTTCTGTCACTGCATTATGCTAAAAACTCCACGTGTAGTGGTTCTGAGGTTTTCACCAGTGAAGAGTTCAACCAAGTGACAGTATACAGCGAGTTTCGACCAGTTGCAAGCTAAATCTAAATCAGCACATCGAACACAGATGGTGTTGGCTGGGGACAGAGTAATTTCTCTCCTTGCCTCATAAGTACCCGTATAGGATACCCACATAAAAAGAGACTGTGCCATATTCTCCTTAGTGGGGAAGTCAGGTAAATACAATCTAGATTACGAAAGAAAATATCGGTATCTTTTTGTTTCGTTTTTCAGTGAAGAGATTTTTTTAAGGTAAAGCTCACTTACGCACAAATACCCTTGGGAAATACCATTGCATTCATTTACGCACACATACCCTTTGGAAAGGTATTAATCCGTCACTTCCTTCCAGTTATTAGTTAAATAATAGGACAGATTGTATTCTATAGCCATAGCTGGCAACCAGTCTATCGCAGAAAACAACGGTAACCTACAGTGGGATAAACGTCTGCCAAGTCAGTCATGTCTCTTTCATGACATGATCACCCAAAGCGTGTATCACGTATGGAACTTAACTAACTGAAATTTCACTCTGTACAAGGCTCGGGAGCCACTCGAGGTAGTGGGTTGCAGTAAGAGGCTGTTTATGCGGATAAGAGAGGAAGATAACGATTAGCTCTACACTTGAACAGGTTAAGACTATAATGATCGTGGAAAACATTTTTTTTTGGGTGTTAGTTCCACGGATCAGCGGTTCTCGAGAAGAAGCTGTTCGATTGAAAGTTATTTCTCACCAATGGAACACATAGGCGGTTTGCTACAATGTGACCTGGCGGAGCCAAGAAATGTAGTTCGCCCGAGAACTTTCCATGAAAATAGCGATGGAGCACTGAAAAGCTTGTCACATCCTGTCTGTGAAAGAAAAGTCAGAGGGTCGAAAATAATTTGTCAACAATAATGACTCTGAGACACTTTTGGACTCTATCGAGCCCGGAGATTAAGAACCTCTGGTTATATTAACTTGTGATTAAGAGGTTTATGGAATCGTGTCTTTGGCTAGAAATTTTGACGCCTGAAGCCAAAGATGTTAATAATTTTTTTTTTTAATCATATCACCCCGAGCAAGGCGGTAACGCCACTGATGCGCAGGAGACTACGTAAGAGTAAAAAGATTGGAAAAGAGAAAGCCGGAAACCACATCCTAAACAGGGAACAAGGGATGAGCCTCTCCACCTGTTCAATAGAAGTGGGTGGAGTAGGAACCGGGCGATAGTTTAGTCTATCTACTCCAATTAATCAAGATGCAAAAAGAAAAGTGTTTTCCAATAAGTAGTAACGTAGCTTCCCTGTCAGTCAGTTAAGTGCCATACGTGATACACGCTTGGCCGATCATGTCTCGAAAGAAACTGGACTAACTGGACATAAGATTATCCCGCAGTAGGTTGCCATTGCTTTCTGCGGTAGACTGGTTGCCAACCAAGGCTATAGAACCCAATCTGTCCTGTTATTTGACCCATAACTGGAAGGAAGAGAGGGATTAATACCTTTCCCAAGGGTATTTGAGCGTATATGGCTGCAACGAATTCAACTGGAATTCGAACTCGGCTCTGACCGATTTTTCGTACCACAACGCACATCCTTCCCTGTGCCATTTCTATAAATGTCATGGTAATTGTCCTGATGAACTTTACTCTTTGCTACCCCGACTTTACAAATTAAAGCAAATGTGCGTTGTGGTGCAGTGGATATTGTCTCGGAACGAGGGAGCCGAGTTCGAGTTCGAGTTGAATTCCTTGCACTCACTTATGCATAAATACCCTTGGGAAAGGTATTAATCCATCTCTTCCCTCAAGCTATGGGTTAAATAACAGGACAGATTGGGTTCTGCAGCCTTGGCTGGCAACCAGTCTACCGCAGAAAGTAATGGCAACCTACTGCGGGATAATCCTCTGCCCAGTCAGTCATGTCCCATTCGAGCCATGATCGTCCAGGCGTGTATCACGTATGGCAAATATCTGACTAAATTAGTAGCTAGGTATCATCATATTACTTGTGAAGCTTCTAGATATAACCGTAAATTTTATGCTAAGAGGTCCTCCTATCTGATTTCTCGTTCATGGAACTCTTTTCCAGCTTGTTTTCCTCTCAACTTTGATCTTGAAAAATCTAAATGCAATGATCATCACCTTCTGTCGTCTTAATTCCTGTTCTTCTACTAGTTTCTCTCCTTACAAACGTTTTTTTTTATATTCTTTTACATTCAGTAACGCTTTGCGTCGTAGTGACTTTATTGCCTTTCCTGATGTGAAATGATTTATAAAAGGTAGTGTAGAAAAAATCAATCGAAATGGTGCGAAAAAAGAAATGGAATGCATATTTCAAGGTACATGTTACAAAGCAATAAAACTGTTTTTTATAAACATATTAAAAAAACTGGCTCTGAGCCAGCAGTAAATAAACATTTTAAAGGAAAAAGAAAAAGAAATAAAGGAGAAAAATGAAAGAAAAGAAAGGAGAAAAAGAATAAACAAAGAATAGTACATTCTAGAGATTGTGTTTTTGATAGGAAAAAGTTGCTGTTATTCTTTTCGTTTTTTCTTATTAAATCTGTCTTTTTAACTTCTTTCTTCCGTTTGATTATCTTTTCTTTAATTTTGTATTTTTCATTGTTTTTATTCCATTATTTCGTTGTTTTAATTAATCTTTTATCGCCCATCGTGACGTATTTTGTTTGTTTCTTTAATTTTATCTCATATTTTATCTTTGTTTCTTTGTTTCTTTGTTTCTTTGTTTCTGTGTTTCTTTCTTTCTTTGTTTGTTTCTTTCTACTTTGTCTTATTGTTCTTTCTTTCTTTCTTTCTTTCTACTTTGTCTTATTGTTCTTTCTTTCTTTCTTTCTACTTTGTCTTATTGTTCTTTCTTTCTTTCTTTCTACTTTGTCTTATTGTTCTTTCTTTCTTTCTACTTTGGCTTATTGTTCTTTCTTTCTTTCCTTTTCTTTCTTCCTTTTTTCTTACTTTTTCCTTTACTCCTTTCATTTTTTTCTTTTCTTTCTACTGTCATTTGCTGCGTTTCTCGTTTTTCTCATAGTTGTTTGTTTCTTTCTTTTTTATTATCGTTCTTTCTTTCTTTCTACTTTGTCTCAGTATTCTTTCTTTATTTTCATTTGCTTTTTCTTTTCTTTCTTCTTTTTCCTTTCATTTTCTCACTTTCGTTTCTTTCTTTCTTACTTTCTTTCTCCCATCATTTTCTGCTTTTCTTCTTTCTCTCATAGTTCTTTGTATGTTTCTACTTTAACCTTATTCCCTCTTTCTTTCTTTCTTTCTTTCTTTCTTTCTTTCTTTCTTTCTTTCTCCCACAGTTGTTTTTCCTTTCTAATTTTCCTTTGCAGTCCTTTGTTCTTTTCTTTGCTTCCAGGAAAGATACAACTTTATCTTTTTCTTTTCCTTGCACAATCAATAAAACATAATTAAAGAAACAATACACCAAATATTTTTCTCCTCACCAAAATCTTGATATTTTCTGAATTTCTATTC
The DNA here is from genome assembly GCA_037127315.1 of Ascarosepion bandense. NCBI lineage: Eukaryota > Metazoa > Mollusca > Cephalopoda > Sepiida > Sepiidae > Ascarosepion > Ascarosepion bandense. Next base: position 8,030,983 of record JBBBDQ010000330.1, read on the forward strand.
CTTTTTTTTCCTCAATGTTTTTGCATCTACCTTCCCCCCTCCGTCGCCAATGCTTCTCTCGCTCTCACTCTACACCACTCTCTCTTTCTTCTGTCTCCAATCTCTCTTTCCTCGTTGCTAATTTCTTTCATTAAATAATTTTCTGTGCCAATTTCGCTCTGGCCTCGAGCACCGAATTAATCAACCTTTCGTGACACGGAGAAATAACATGTTACCCCACAGTGAGGAAAGGAGATGGGCGCCCCTGGATAGTAGTAGCAGTCGAGAGAGGGAAGAAAGATGGGACTGAGGAGAAGAGGTGACAGAGAGTAACCTAGCCTGGCACGAGGCTTCAAATTTAGGAACCTGGTGTATCTATCACATATAGATATAATACATTTTCTTTTTTATTGTTTTTTCCACCCATGCGAGCTTATAGCCGTTTTTTTTTTATATTTGGCTTGAAAATTGCTTTTAAGTATGAATGCCAGTCGCTACTGTGGCCACTCGATGTTGAGATCAGTGTCCACATTTCCTATATATATATATATATATATATATATATATATATATATATGTGTGTGTGTGTGTGTGTGTGTGTGTGTGTGCGTGTGTGTGTGTTGAGCACTGAAATCTGATAGGATTTGAGTTGCAGTATGCTATTAATATAGCAATAATAATTTATTCTTATATGTGCCTTAATCTTTCAGGACGTAGGCGATCATGGCTTTTTACGTCTCCCTGTCCCTGATGGCTCTTAGCACGCTTCCTCCTGTTACACCGTGCAATCCTCGTTCTGTCATCCACCTGCTCAGGCCCTTCAAATATGTTATCCACTGCTTTCCCCTGTCTCTTTTTCCCTCTATCTGGCCTGTTAGTATCAGGTTCTCCAAGCCCTCCTTTCTCATTGCATGTCCCAGGAACTTTAGATGTCTCTTCCTGGTGCACAGTATTAATTTCCTTTTCATTTTCCATCCTTTCCAAAACCTCATCATTGCTCACATGCTTGATCCATGATATCCGCAGTATCCTTCTGTAGAACCATATTTCAGCTACTTCAAGTTTTTCTTTCATCTTTGATGATATTGTCCAGCATTCACTGCCATAATGAAGAACTGATATCACATAGCAATCTAGTACTCTTTTCTTTGTTTCTAGCGAAATTTTCCTGTCTCTTAATACTTTATTTAATTTCTGGAACGCGTCCTTCGCCATGCCAATTCTCCTTCGGATCTCAGTGTTGCACTTTCCGTCTTCTCTCAGAACACTTCCCAGATATTTAAACTTCTGTACCTGCTGATTTTAGTATCCCCCACATGTATTTGGTATTTTGGGTTGCTGTTTGCAGTTTATTTGCAGTCCTTTCTTGTCACTCTCTTATCTATAAATGCCCTACTTCTGTATTGAACACTATTTATAAAAAGTAAATATTAAATTGTGGAATATATATCCATTAGTTTAAACCACTTATAATATATATATATATATAT
>JBBBDQ010000331.1:0-10000 GCA_037127315.1 Ascarosepion bandense
ATAGATAGATAGATAGATAGATAGATAGATACTTGCACTGAGATATATATACGAACAGACTGAGATCGATACGAAGTTTGATATGCATCGATCGATTAGTTGATTGATCGTTATATAGATATGTACTGAGAAATAGATGAATACATTGAAATAGATAGACGTAGATAGATATGAGTAAACTGAGATAGATAATCCATAGAATGAGATAGATAGACAGATTGTGATAGATAGATAGATAGATAGATAGATAGATAGATAGATAGATAGATAGATACTGAATAACCTCAGATAGATAGATAGATAGATAGATAGATAGATAGATAGATAGATAGATAGATAGATGTTTCCATTCTCCCCAAAACCTTGTTGTTGCTCACATGCCTGGTCCATAGTATCCTCAGCATCTTTCTGTGGAACTATATTTCTGTTACTTCGAGTCTTTCCTTTATCTTCCAGGATATTGTCCAACAATCGCCGCCGTTTAGTAGGAGAACAGATATCACGTAGCAGTCCAGTATCATGAACCACAACTTACCCCTATCCCTTGTCACTCTTAACATTTCCTATTGGTATCACTCTCAAACGCTGCTCCGCCATCCACTTGCTGAAGCCCATCAAGTATGTTTTGCGTTGCTTGTCCTCATCTCTCTTTCTCTCTATCCGTCCCGTGAGGTCACCTCGACGTGGTGTAATGGTTAGCAAACTTGTCTTGCTAGAACCTGTTACAACTGAGTAGTGAGTTCGATATTCACTGAATACCCTCTACTTTCGGCCTTGTGCCACATCTAATCGGCTCTTAGAAAAAAAATATCCGCCCCATAAGTATTAGATTCTCCAGGCTCTCTTTTCTCATTACTTGTCCCAGAAACTTCAACTGTTTCTTCCTTGTGGTAAGTATAGATTACCTTTTCATCTGCATCCTCGCCAAAATAATGTCGCTGCTCATATGTTCTGGTCATGTTCAGCATCCTTCTGTAGGACCACATTTCTGTTGTTTTGAGTCTTTCCTTTATCTTTGAGGAGATTGTCCAGTATTCGCTGCCATATAGGAGGACAGATATCACGTAACAGCTCAGCACCCTTTTCCTTGTTTCCAGTGAAATTTTCCTGTCATGCAATACATTGCTTAGCTTTTGGAATGCGTCCTTGACCATTCCAATACACCTTCAGATCTCAGTGTCGCCCTTTCCATTCTTTGTCAGAACACTCCCCATATATTTAAATTTCTGCACCCACTTGATTTTAGTATCTCCGACCTGTAGTTGGAATTTTGGGTCCTTTTTTTTCTGAGGATCATGCATTTAATTTTCTTGAAGTTTACGAGACTCGAATTCTCACAAAAGGATTATTGTTACTGCTATCACATTCTTTTTTACCCACTACAGTGTCTTGTCGACATGCAATGGTTAACAAGCTGGCCACGCATATCATTACTTCTATATAGTCAATTTCATTCTCATTTTAGTTCCACATATTTGCTAGTGCCACATATCTGCTTATACAAAAATAGAAAGGACTGTAAGACAAGAATATTTCTTCTCGCCGGACTTAATCTATACAGCAAGGCGATTTTGAGAGAATTAGAAACTTCAACTATCACTTCCTGTTTTAGTCTATGATATCCTCAGAATCCTTCTATAGCACTACGTTTCTGTGGTTTCGAGTCTCTCCTTCATCTTTGAGGAGATTGTCCAGTATTCACTGCCATATAGGAAGACAGATATCACATAACAGTCCAGTACTCTATTCTATGTTGCCAACGAAATTTTCCCGTCTTTATTCTATGCTTAGCTTTTGAAATATCTCTTTCGCCATGCAAAAGCGCCTTCGGTTCCTAGTGTCTCACTTTCTGTCCTGTCAGAACAATTCCGAGGTACTTAAATCTCTGCACTTGTTTGCTTTTAATATCCCCGACCTGTAGCTGGCATTTTGAGCTTCTCTTTTTGCTTATGACCATGCATTCAGTTTTCTTGTTGTTTTTGCTTAGTCCTTTCTTTTTGCTTTCCCTTGCTACCTTCTGTAGAAGGTCCCGCATTTTCCTTTCCGTGTCTGCTATCATCACTTTGTCACTTGTGTATCTTATATTGTTAAAATTGTTGCCGCCAATGACAAATCCTGCCTTGTCATATAGTTATCTCAGAATTGTTTTGCTGTACAGGTTAAATAGATCAGGTAAGAAGACACACCCTTTTCTTACACACCTTTCTATTTTTGTATATCTGCTACATTCATTTCCTGTCCATACGCAGGTGGTTTTCTATCAACAGAGTTTCTTGGTACAGTTTATTTAATTGATGGGATTTTTGTTAGTGTTATTTGAAACAAAAGCAAAGGATAGAAATCTAGCATATCAAGAAAATTATTGGAAAATAATTATTTGAAAACAATTCAAAAAATCATTTAAAAAATGATCCAGTGCGTGGGTGCGTCTGCGTAACCACACACGAAGGCAGTTCCAAAAGTCAAGCCTTTTGTTTATTTCCCCGAAAACTGAAACGGATACCCCGAGAGCGATAATACCATTGGATAGACGAACCTCTCACCAAACAATATTTGCGCATATATTCATCACCGGTGGCTATGTCTTTTCAGCAGCGATAAACATTTCGCGGATCAAGAACTGTGCAGTGCTGATGGGAATGTGACATACAAGGTCCCCCACAAAAGGCAGCAAATTTAGTACAGTTTATTTAATTGATGGGATTTTTGTTAGTGTTATTTGAAACAAAAGCAAAGGATAGAAATTTAGTAGCTTAGAACAAAACACAAGTGTTAGATGTGCTGCTCAAATTTAAAGAAAAATAATTTCTTTTGTATGTTTTCATCACAGAGTCATCGAAAATGAGATAAGACACAGCAGAAGTAAAAATCTATATCTATCTATCTATCTATCTATCTATCTATCTATCTATCTATCTATCTATCTATCTATCTCCTGCCTCTCACTCTTCTTCTTTTCTCTATTGGTATATCTCACTTCCTCTCCCTCTCCCTCTCTTTCTCTCTCTCCCACTATCTACCAATTTCTCTCTACCTCTCTCTTTCTTTCCCGTCTTTTCTCTGTATATATCCCTTTTATCTTTATCAATCACCACCTCTCTGTCGCTTTTCTCTCTCCCTCTGTATATCTCTCTTTCTCCCTCACTTTCTCTCTTCTAATATCTATCTATCTATCTATCTATCTATCTATCTATCTATCTATCTATCTGTTCCCTTCTCTTTCTGTATATCTTTCTCTTCTCTCTCCTCCTCTCTCTTTAGCTTCATCGTTATTCTCCGATCAGATATACATAAAATATATTACACACTCAGATATAAAAACATGTGTGTGAGAGAAAAAGAGAGAGAGAGAGAGAGAGAGAAAGAGAGAGAGAAAGAGAGAGAGAGATCTTTTACGTATACCTAATCATTTTATATGTTTTCATCATAGAGTAATTTAAAATTTCCAGTTTTTTTAAATTTTTGTTGGACACCCTGTAGAATAGTCTGCACTAGAAGTAGTCTCGCCCAATACATTAAGTTTCTGCAAAACCGAAAGATTAACCTGAAAATTCAGTTCATGTTTTTAAATAGTCTCATCAGATCGAAACTTTCGTATAGAATTCATCAATATAGTCTTTTCTAGAGTGATACACTGATTCCAATGCTTCTCTAACAATTCAATGCATTTTTGTAGACCGATTTGTCTTTGGCTTCAAAATACGCCACAGTTTCCGATATTACTTCTTCATTGGAGTCAAATCTCTTTTTCTGGAGCATTCTTTTGAGGTCTGCGAACAGCCATTAGTCGCTGAGGCCAGATTTAGAGAATAGGGTGGATGCAGAAGCAATTCGAAGTAAAATTCATGTAGTTTTGCCATCGTTGCAATCGACTTGTGACACGGTGCGTTGTCTTGATGATAGATCACTTTTTTCTTCTTCATTTGTGGCCGATTTTTGGCGAATTCTTCCTGCAAACGCACCATTAATGCTATATAATATTCACTTCTTTTCCTAAGGTAATCTATGAACAAAATACTTTGCGCATCCCAAAATACGGAGGCCAAAACCTTGCCTTCTGATGTTTCCATCTTTGGTCACAAAGTGAGTTTTTGGATGTGCGTCGTGGTGCAGTGAATATCGACACGAAAAGACAAATCGGGGAGCCGAGTTCTAATTCCACTTGAATTCCTCACAAACACCCTTGGAAAAGGTATTAATCCGTCTTATCCCTCCAATTATGGGTTAAATAATAGTACAGATTGGGTTCTATAGCCTTGGCTAGCAACTAGTCTACCGCAGAAAGCAATGGCAACCTACTGCGGGATAATCTTCTGTCCAGTCAGTCATGTCTCTTTCGAGACATGATCGCCCAAAGCGTGTATCACATATGGCACTTAACTAATTTGTATTACATCCGGTTACAACCGCTTTGAAATCAGAGTAATCTTTTTCATAGTCTGATTAACACCCAAGGGTAGAGATACCAGTTTATCTTTTCCAAAAACTATGGTAAGCAATTTATTTTTTTAAAAAGCTACATTGCACCAGCCAGTGGTAAGAGAGTTCGAATCTAACTGTAGGCTTTTAATGTGTTTAGTCAAATAGCCAGTGGTATAGAACTCAGTGTTTATTACAACAGCTCTCCTTTGCGTTGCGGGGCGTATTTGCACATGCTTAGATCTATCTAATTTGAACTTATTTAAACTTTGTCTGTATGTGTGTGTGTGTGTGTGTGTGTGTGTGTGCCTGTGTGTGTGTGTGTCCATTACCTATCTGGATTCGACACATAGTGGGACCTTAGATTTTTTAAATGGGTAGACAATAATTTTTAACAGGAGGTTATATATATACATATCTAAACTTATTTATAAATGGAACTTTGTCTATTTGTGTGTATGTGTGTGTATCTGTGTGTGTCTGTGTGTGTCCGTTATCTATAGACTCCGAAACGGCTGAACCGATTTTATTGAAAATTTACACAGTTGTACTATAAGAGTCAGCGAATGCTCTTAGCTAGGTTTTGTGTCGGGGTACTTCCGATAAATATCGGAAATCGATAATCGAAAAAATCGGGTTATAGAAGGAGTGGTCCGATTTTAATCAAATTTGATACACTCATAGACAAAGACACAACAAACGATATTCAGAAGTTTCAAGGTTGCAGTTCTTACAATAGTGCAGAAAATCGATAATATATATGTATATAAAAGGCAGGATGTATGTGTATGTGTCTGTTTATCTGCCTATATGTCTGTATTTTTTCAGCCCTTTTATTTTAATTTTTTGCTTCAGTCTCAGCCATGATACCATTTACTCAGAGGACTTTTTTAGCCTTCAAAATTCAGTTTACGACGAAAAAAACTTATTTGATATCGATACCAGGAAATCAAACTTTGACATACATCCATTCATTTTTCTTTCAGTCTACGGTTTCGCTTTAACTGGAAACAACTATTGCTTTTTAGTCTTTCGTGCCAACATCTAAAGAGTCTGAGCTCCAGGACCATGGATTAGTTTTAAAGCTTTCATTACACCCGAGCAACGCCGGGCTATACTGCTAGTTTAATATAACTTTGAAATGAGGCAATGAAATAGAAATTGCCGATAAGGTAATTGATTGTCAGATATAGGATCTGCAATCAATATCATGGTTTAAGGAGAGATGCGGACAGCATTATTTAGGTAATAAAGCGAGGACAACTTTTAATAGGAATAACACAACGACAATCAACTTTAGAATATTGCAATGTATACAACAGTTTGTATTTCTATAGTTAAACGGACAAGAGTAGGCAAAGTCATAATCCCGATTATACTCTTTTGTGCTGCCTTTCATCGACACAATAAATATTTTAAAATTGAGCGATTATGTGCGTTGTGGAGCAGTGGATATCGGAGAACTGAGTTCGAATTCCAGTTGAATTCATTGCATTCACCTACGCGCTAATATCTTTGGGAAAAAGTATTAATCCGTCTTTTCTTTCCAGTAATGGGTTAAATAACAGGACATATTGGGTTCTTTTGCCTTGATTGGCAACCAGTCTACTACAGAATGTAATGGCAACATATTGTGGGAAAACCTTCTGCCCGCTCAGTCATGTCATTTTCCTGACATGATCGCCTAAGCGTGTATCACGTATGGCACTTGACTGACAATATTCAATATTGGTGCTAATTTAAGCTAGATATAGGATTTACACCCGAAATGTTTAAAAGTTTATCCTGTCTCAATATGTACTTTTTTAATTATTCATTTATTTTTGTAATAAAACGTCTACCGAAATCATAATTTTATACGGAATCATGGGTTTTCGTCTAAAAACAGTGTTACCACACCTCGCTTTTTAAAACTAAATCAAGGATTTTAAATTTTGAAGAATTACCCACTCACAATTTCATTTTAAAGCATTGGTTTTTGACTTAAGTTTTTTTCATCTCTTAAGAACAAAAACAACTTTTACTGAAACTCAACAAGCAGGTGAAAAAAAAATGGCCTTGAATTCTCGGATCCATATTCTTTTAAAAAAATATTTCACCTCAAACATAATGCCACTAAGATGCAAGGGACAATTGGGATTAGAAAAGAATTAGAAAAATTTAACAGATTTGAGAAAAAAATATAAACTGTACTAAAGTCTTGATTTTGCTATTAATAATATTAATTTAAATACGTATACAAATCTTTTTAATCATTTCACCCCCAAACAAGGCGACAATGCCACTAAAACGCAAGGGTTAGAGGGAGTGAAAGCGAACGAGAAGACTTTAGTGAGGAGAAGTGAAGGAAGGATAATAAAGAAACAGATGAGAAATGTGGTAAGAGAAACTGTTAGAATAGAAGTGGAGATTGCATCTAGCTTCCGGACATGCCACTCGTGAAATATTTGGCCCATTGGATAGAAGTGGTTTGATCCAGTGACTTGACCCGAAAAATTAGGAGTTCAATATCTGGTGACAGTAGTGGTGAGTAAAATGCCTAAGACATCCGGAAGTGACATGACACGTGGAACGAGAACAATATACCCCAGTGATCGAAATAAAGGGTTCGGTTCAAAATTCTAGTCACATGAAGAAGGTCGGGGCGTACAAAGACCGAAACGTCGTGAATATAACAATAAGGATGAAGACAACAACCCGAACAATCTATCTATCTATCTATCTATCTCGGTCTGTTCCTATCTATCTATCTATCTATCTATCTATCTATCTATCTATCTATCTATCTATCTATCTCGGTCTTTCCTATCTATCTATCTATCTATCTATCTATCTATCTATCTATCTATCTCGGTCTGTTCCTATCTATCTATCTATCTATCTATCTATCTATCTATCTATCTATCTATCTATCTCGGTCTATTCCTATCTATCTATCTATCTATCTATCTATCTATCTATCTCGGTCTGTTCCTATCTCTCTCTCTCTCTCTCTCTCTCTCTCTCTATCTATCTATCTATCTATCTATCTATCTATCTCGGTCTGTTCCTATCTATCTATCTATCTATCTATCTATCTATCTATCTATCTATCTATCTATACAAGTTTCATTGAAAATGACTGAAAAGATACTCCGGTTTTTTTTTTTTGGTTTTTTTTTAATCATTTCACCCCGAGCAAGGCGGAAACGCCACTGATGTGCAGGGCGTTACATAAATGTATAAAGATTAATTAGAAAAGAGCGAGGAGTACAAACTAGTCAGAAAGGAACAATAATTAACTTTACCTTGTTTGTTTTTTTTCGATTTTCCAAATCACCTAATCTCACCACTGTTTTTCGGGATGTATGTGGAAAGGCAATTCAAAATACACTAATTAAATCTGTACACATATAGTGCTCTGTTTCTTTCGTAGCCGAGCGAAGTCCTGGCATCTTTTTGATTTCGGGCTTGTTTTCATTTTACCCCGTAGTCTGTTGGCACAATCACGACCAAGATCAGGCAGATTTACTTTTTTTTTCTTGCACATAACAACAGGATCAACTTTATTTGTTTAAATTTTTTTAAACATGATTTGATGACGAGATCCAAAGGTATTATATTGCCATTTTCTCTGACAAACTTTGTTCCGTGCTCATTTCATATGTCTACATGGCCGAACACAAATCATTTGCAAAGTTTCTAGCGTTCTACTTTTCCTCCTCTATCATGCTTGCTTTTTATTTTCTTTTTGGAAAAGGCGTTTACTTATGATTTGGTTAACATAGATTTGCCCCCCACTTTTTTTTAAATTTTCGGCAGATAATAAGTAAAGGCAGAATTTTACAGACTAGATCATAAATCAAATAAATGACTATGTAACTAGTTTTATTTAGATACGGAACCATATTTGAAAAATAATTTCTTCCCAAGCAAGGAAATAAAGCCCCTAAAACGCAAGGTGGTTACTGACAGTTAGAGAATACGAGAGAGAGAGAGAGAGAGAGAGAGAGAGAGAGCGAGAGAGAAAGAGAGAGGGGGGAGATTAGAGAAGAAAGAACAATAAAAGAACAGGACTCAAGTAGTTAGAAGATAGCGATTGATATTTTTGAAGATTAAAATTGACTGGGAAACAAAGAAATCGGAAAAGAGATCCAAAAGCGAAATGTGCGAGAAAAGAAACTGTTAGCGTAGAAGTTACGGTTATATCTAGTCATTTCAGCTGTAAAATGATGAGACCTACGTTACAGCGATGGGGAAAAAAAAAAACGATGGAAAACCGAAATGCCAGGTCAGGATCAATAACCTTGCAGATTCTTCTTTGGAATTTATCAATAATCTCTAGATATATAACATGAGCATCAAACCAAATGTGACAGCAATATTCAATGCAAGTACGAATGGTAGACTTATAAATATTTAAGATAGCATCGTGCTCGAAAAAATTAGTGAAAAAATTTGAGATGAGCAGTCAGTCTGGAATCAGCAAAATAGTTTATTTCAACTTTATAACAACATCATCACAACGTTGCATAACCTACCACAAAAATACAATATATTTTCAATGTTGAAAGAGCATTATTATTATGTTAATTAACGATCTAGGACATAAATAAACATTCTTCTTGCAATAAGACACACACACACACACACACACACACACACACACACACATATATATATATATTGTCATCCGCATATATATATGCAACTAAAAGAAAATTTCAAGTCAGCACGCACTTATATACATATATATATATATAAAAAAACAAAAACAGGTGGAAATTAATGAAAAGGAAGAGAAACCCTTGACCCTAGTGTTCTTATAACTATCAGTCACTTGCAAAACTGGCGTCATTCAATGGCGGGAAAATAATAACCCTTTCTCGTCTGCTTCAGTGGAAATATCACTCATTGATGTTGACCTTAAAAAATCCCTTAACCCTCATAGTTCACATGAAAGTATGATTTATTTTTTGGGATGTATTTTCTACTTTTTTGTCCTGTTTATAAATTATTTTAAATCATCTTCAAACAAAAAAGAAATAAATAAATAAAAAAGTCAACACGTAAAACCCATAATTATTCATTAAAAAAATATGCTAGTGTAAATAGTTTTTTCTTTCCCAATTTTCATAGCGTTTTTTACTTTTATCGTTTTTCTTGTTTGTGTTGTAATTCTAGCCTGCATAGGTTTATTTTTCTATTTTTATAAATTTTTAAATGAGGGGTACAAGAGCTCATGACCATGATAGCTTACATGAAATTCAACTCTTGAATGTGATTCAAAAAATATTTACTTAATTAAAACACCATTTATCGGATAATGTGTTGTGGCTATATCTCCATATTCTAGAAATGACATTCGCGAAAATAAATAAAGTTATTTTTAATCTGCTACACAAGGATATATGAAAACTAGCACAATTTTCATTAACTTTTATATGACTTCATACTAATAAAGATAATATCAAAAACACAAGCAATGCCACTTCACATTTTCCGGGATAAAATAGCTGTAATTAGAGTTAAATTCTGAATTATTTTGAGCACATTGTGCGTTAAATTTACCTAGCTAAGCCTTGTAAAGTGTCCGGCTCGT
>JBBBDQ010000331.1:15000-216430 GCA_037127315.1 Ascarosepion bandense
TCTGAACGTATGCTATGGAAGCAGCAAGAATGCAGCGTGGGTTTTGCGACTTTTCGTCTGTGGGAAAAGGGGTTGCAGGGTGGAAAATAATTTGTCATCCACAAGGACGCGGACACCCTTTTTAACTCTTTCGGAACTGGAAAGTAAAAACTGAGCAGCTCCAGTCCATATATGGCATTAGTACTCCATTTTCCGCGTAATCAGCGTCATGTAAACGTCGAGGATAGTGGATGAATCAGGTAATTACGAAAGTAAAATCATTTAAATTTCACAAACCCCAAATGAATCATGTGGAAAGATATGTTGAAATTTTACCTTTCAGAATATGCATTGTTCATATAATGTATCGTTACGTGTGAAACGTAAATCTGTTTAATTAAGCTTCTTATGACACAAATCTCTTCTAATCGCAGCAGATATGCAGATATGACAAGTCACGCACTTTCTAAAAAAAAAAAAACTCTTCGTTTTCCATTAGCAAGATACAAGTTCCACTCGAGTAGAACTAGTGGCGGATCTTAAATATCATCGTATTAAGAAAATATTTCAAGAGACATAAAGTGTGGGACAAATATTTTCTACCCGACCTTGTTGCATTTCAGTGACAAGACGTTTGCTTTGGATGTCTGGCATTTAAGGGCATTTGTGTGAATTGAAACGTCATCACTGGCATGAATGGTTTTTACTTACTTATAGGTAATTATAGTAATATTACCAGCAATACATTTTAAAGTAAAATAACCAAAAACGCACTTTATAGCAAAATAACCGCCAATATCTTTTATCTGTAGTTGAAAGTATAAAACTTCGTTCAAAATATTTAAATTTCGACATTAAATAATCAACAGAGGTTTATATGCAGCTAAATAAAATATCATCTATCTATCTATCTATCTATCTATCTATCTATCTATCTATCTATCTATCTATCTATCTATCTATCTATCTCAGTCTGTTCATTATCTATCTATCTATCTATCTATCTATCTATCTATCTATCTATCTATCTATCTATCTCAGTCTGTTCATTATCTATCTATCTATCTATCTATCTATCTATCTATCTATCTCAGTCTGTTCATTATCTATCTATCTATCTATCTATCTATCTATCTATCTATCTCAGACTGTTCATTATCTATCTATCTATCTATCTATCTATCTATCTATCTATCTATCTATCTATCTCAGTCTGTTCATTATCTATCTATCTATCTATCTATCTATCTATCTATCTATCTATCTATCTCAGTCTGTTCATTATCTATTTATCTATCTATCTATCTATCTATCTATCTATCTATCTATCTCAGTCTGTTCATTATCTATCTCAGTCTGTTCATTATCTATCTATCTATCTATCTATCTATCTATCTATCTATCTATCTATCTATCTATCGCAGTCTGTTCATTATCTATCTATCTATCTATCTATCTATCTATCTATCTATCTATCTATCTATCTATCTATCTATCTATCTCAGTCTGTTCATTATCTATCTATCTATCTATCTATCTATCTATCTATCTATCTCAGTCTGTTCATTATCTATCTATCTATCTATCTATCTATCTATCTATCTATCTATCTATCTATCTATCTATCTATCTATCTATAATAAGTAACGTTGGCCATATGTAGTGCGGTTTATTCATTAGTAAATCAAGTAATTATTTCATTCTCCCCAAACTCCTGAGAAATCTCGTTGTTCAGAAATTATCCTTGTTTTCGGATTAAAGAGAACAGTCATTCGTTTAGAAATAGAAGTTTATGCTGTCTTGTGTTGTCGGGGTCAGTTAGTTCTCTTATTTCTAGAAGTTAGAAAAAATGATTGAGCAATAGACATTGGTACCTGATAAAGTAAAGAAAGAGCCTTCTCTAAGAAAAAGACAGAAGAAAGTGAGAGGGAACAGAAGAGTTTGAAGGAGAATAGGAAGAAGAGGGGGCAATTAAATGAGGAATGATAAACATAGTTATAGCGATAATATAAGAAGATAAGAGTGACAAAGAAGAAGAAGAAGAAGAAGGAGAAGAAGGAGAAGGTAAAAGAGAAGAAAAATATAGCAGTACGAAAAAAAAAAGGAAGTTAAATGAAAACAAAGAGAGCAATAATATTAATAATAATAATAATAATAAGAAGAAGAAGAATAAAAGAAGAAATGTCAAGAAGAAGAAAGAGAAGGTAAAAAGGAAGAAAATTAGAGTAACGCGAAGATAAAGGTATTAAAAGAAAACAACGACACGAATAATAATAATAATAATAATAATAATAATAATAATAATAATAAGAAGAAGAAGAAGAAGAAGAAGAAGAAAAAGAAGAAGAACTAAAAGAAGTGAAAACTATAACAAGAGGAATAAGTGTTGATGATTAAATAAAAGAAGGAAGAGAAACAATATGAATGGACAAGAAATAATGAATAATAACAAGAAAAAATTTATTTCATAAAAATGAAATAAAAAAACCCTAAAATGTTGATAAGGGGGTGTTGAAAAGAGGAACAGAAGAAGTGATTAAAAGAAAGACAGAAAGAAAGAAAGAAAGAAAGAAAGAAGAAAATGGCTTGGTAAATGAAGTAGAAGACGAGTTCTTTGGAAAGAGAGGACAGAAATGTTAAAAAGACGGAAATGTTAAAAAGAAGAGAGAGAGGTAGCGGATACAATGAAGAAGAAAACAAATGAAAATGCACACGATTGAAAATAAACAGCGGGGGAGGGGGAGTGAGTGGAAAATGGATGAAAAAAAATGAAGTGTTAGAGTAAAAATAAAAAGGAAAGAAAAGAAGCGAAAAAATGGAAATCTAAAAAAAAAAAGATACCAAAAAAATGTGAAATAATAGAAGACAAAACGAAGGGATGAAGATTACGTAGAAGAATAAGAAGAAGGAGAAGAAGAAGAAGAAGAAGAAGAAGAAGAAGAAGAAGAAGAAGAAGAAGAAGAAAGAGATGAAAAGAAAGAGATGAAAAAGAAAAAGAAGAAAGAGATGATGATGACGAAGACAAAGAAGAATTAGCTAAGAAGAAAAAAGCTAACTCTTAGAAGGAGGTGGTGTTAAGAAGATGTCAGTCAGTTAAGTGCCATACGTGATACATGCTTTGGGCGATCATGTCTCGAAAGAGACATGACTGAGTGGGCAGAAGATTATACCGCAGTAGGTTGCCATTGCCAAAAGACCCACATAAGTGATTTGATTAAAGTGGTGAAATCTTGAACCATCCACACTTTTTTGGAACTATTGATACACTCAGTTGGTGCATATAAATGCCACAGATCAAGCAGACAGTAGACCTCAGGCTTTTTTAATTATCCCGCAACAGGTTGCCACTACCTGCTGCGGCAGATTGGTTGCCGACCAAGGCTATAGAACCCAATCTGTTCTATTATTTAACTCATAACTCGAGGGAAGAGACGGATTAATACCTTTCCCAAGGGTATTTGTGCGTAAGTGAATGCAAGGAATTCGACTGGAATTCGAAATCGGCTCTCCGTGTTGTCGTTCCGAATCGATATCCACTGCACCACAATGCACATCCAAAAAGAATAACAAACTCAAAAGAAGAAACAGATTTTTAAATCTAGAAGAATATAAGAAGGAATAAGAATAAGATGAATTTACTACGAAATTGAAATAGAAATAGAAATAGAAAAAGAAATAGAAATAGAAAAAGAAAGGAATTAAGTGAAAAAGAAAAAAAGACGAATTGAAAAAGAAGAAAAGTAGTTGAAGAATATCAGAAGGTTTCGATAGAAGAAACAAGACAAACAAAAAAGAATGACGAAGAGGTGAGAGGGAAAAGATGTGGAAGAAGGAAGGGCTCAGTATGAGGAAGAAGGGGAGTAGGGAAAGAAGAAGAAGAAGAAGAAGAAGAAGAAGAAGAAGAAGAAGAAGAAGAAGAAGAAGAAATCTTATAAGGAAAGAAAGAAGCTGATATGTTGGACATTGATATAAAGTAAAATAGAAAAGAAGAAGAAGAAGAAGAAGAAGAAGAAGAAGAAGAAGAAGAAGAAGAAGAAAATTAGAGGAAACAAAGGAGAAAGATGATGGTAAACCAGTACAACCATCAAAATTTAGCCAAAAGTAGACTGATAATAATTATCACGTTTATTAGAAAATTAAGATGAAGAGAATAAGAGAAACATAACAACAGAAACAACAACAGAAACAACAACAACAACAATAATAATAATAATAATAATAATGATAATAATAATTATAATAATAATCTATAAGAAGACAAGGAGAAAAGGAAGTGAAGAAAGAGAATGGCTTTTGTCGGAAAAGGGGAAAGGAACGTGCAACCCTCCTGCCCCGTACGTAAAAGAGAACGGGCAGATGATATTTTAGTGAAGGGCACGTAATTAGGGACGTGGATTGGGTTGGGTTGGGGTGGGATTGGATAAATGTGAGGGACGAAAATTCGTTGGCGGGAAAATGAAGTGAAGTGGGTGGTTTCCAAACAGATTATGGATGTCTGTATCTCGTGCAGAATGTCAGCCCGACGCGCGCGGCTTAAATTGATTCCATCACTACGTGTCCAACGTTGACGGCGTCAATGGCACTGACTGAGGTTGGGCAGAACCAGGTGGAGCGTTGGCAGGGGTGACAATGAAGAGAATGGTAAAAGGTAGTGTGAAGTATATTAAACTGAGATAATATGGAAGCGAGGAAGTGACGTGAGGCAGAAAGTAATATCAGTAGAAATTAAAGCTTAAGATAAGTAGACATTTTAAAAAATGAGTGAAGGTAAAAATATATTACACATTTGTTGTTCTTTTTTTCTTCTATGTGTCACATTTCTTCAGAACATTAGAGATAATGGCTCTCCATAACTTCCTGTCCTTTGTAGCTCTTAGTTAAATTTGTCTTTTTGCTATATCTTCTAATAACTTTTCTGGTTAGGATTCGCACAAGCTCCTTAGGTAGGTTTTCTATAAATACTTTCATGTAAGTACCTCTAAAAGTAGTATGAAGAAAAAAGGCCCTTAACGTAATAAAAATGAACTTTTTCGATCAAAATGTTTATGTTGTTATTAAGAGAAATGATAAAAGTATTTTTTAATTATTTTAAAAAAAATTAAACCTTTCTAACACGTTCGAAAGACATTTTCTAACACGTACTAGACATCCAAAGCAAACGTCTTGTCACTGAAATGCAAAGGTCGAGTAGAAAATATTTTTCCCACACTTTATGTCACGTTTTGATTTTCGTTAGCGGGTAACCAAATCGTTACAAGAGTTTACAGTGGATAATGTAATTTTACGTAACTCGGTTTTTTTTTGTTGTTTTTACCGGTGAAAAACATATTAATTGGGAATTTCTTGCAAAAAACAAATAATTGTCGGATTTTAATGATTTAATAAAAGTTTATAAAAGCATAGAGGACACGGAACCCAAAACATACATAGGTGGTACTGAAGATAGTTTTATAAAATAACGTGACGTGGCTTCCCTGTGCCTCTTCTATAAATATTTTCATGGCTTCTGCTCTGATGAACTTAAATCACTGGTTCCCCCTAGGTGTGAGTTTGCACGAGATACTAGATTGGCAACTAGGTCTCACCCTTTTACAGTGAAACCGATGAAATGTAACCGCAATTTCTACTCCAACAGCTTCTTTTCTCGCTCTTCCCGCCTGTGGAATTCCCTTCCGCATGCTTGCTTCCCCGACGGCTCTAACCTCCAGGAGTTTAAATGTAAGATCGATAGACACCTCCTAACACACTAACCCTCCCATTCTCACCAACACTTCTCCTTTGTACATCCTAACTCGTCTATCGCCCTGTGTAACCCCCTGCGCTATAGTGGCAGTGGAATGCCTTGCTTGGGGTGACATGATTAATATATATATATATATATATATATATATATATATATATCCCCTACAAAGGTACATTTGTTTCGACATTGAAACTTCAATGTCTCATCAGGCGGTATGTATAGGAATGGAGTTTTCCATTCTTATGCATACCGCCTGATGAGACATTGACTTTCAATGTCCAAACAAATGTACCTTTGTAGTGGATATCTATCTATCTATCTATCTATCTATCTATCTATCTACATGTTCTAAAATATAATTTATAATAAATATTCACAGCTCTATATATTATATATCGAGCACTGTTTTAAATTAATGTTTCGGACGTTGTAAAAAATTTTTTTCTTCGCTCCTTATTCACTCGGATATATATATATATATAGAGAGAGAGAGAGAGAGAGAGAGAGACAGAGACAGAGAAAGAGAGAGACAGAGACACAGAGAGAGAACGGTTTTTATTATAGCAGAGTGGGTAGAGGTTTTCATGGATTTTAGGGGAGAACATTTTATTTTCACTTTTACTGTTCAAGCTGATATGAAAACGAGTACAACACAACGTAATGGAAAAGGAATTTCTTAACCTCGCCGAAGAAAAAGATCCCGTAGCCTGTCTAATTCCAATTACCCTAATTATCTAGCCTCCAAGATAAATCGGTTGATACGACATTGGTTAAAATCAGTTGAAGGGAAGTTTAGAATGTTAAAACTATTAAAAGCTATTAAAAGTAGTCAATGACTGAATTGAATAAAATTAAAGAATTATTGACCGAAAGAAACATAACAAGATACAATATAAAATAATAACACCCCTGTCCCACAATGATAATTACAAACATATTGCAAACATATTTCATAAGTAAATATATAGCGGGTTGCTTATCTATTCTTTTCTGTTAGTAGTGGGAATCTGTTCTAGAGAAGGGTTGCAGGTTAACGGATTTTGGCCTTGTTGTAGATAGCCCACTATAAGTCATAAAATGATTATAAAATCAAGAAAAGCAAGCTGAGTTTAAAAATAACATTTTTATATATTCACATATCAATTAATGTTTTTACAATTAAAGTAATCCTTGAATATAGGTCCAACGGAGGTTAAAATGTTCATGGCAAATAAAATGCTGAAAGAGATTTAAGGCTTAGGAATGTAGGGAGCGTGTAAGTGAGGAATGTCTTTGATGTAGTCGTTCCTTGAGGCAGTAAGTAGTTTTGAGACAGGGCAGAAGGAAAGAGGCAAGCGTAGTAGCCACTTGACTTAGGTCAAGGGGATATTGATTACACTGTTCTCCTGAGGTCTGCCTGCTGAGGTCTGTCTGTGTCCGCTTTTTATATCTCCAGCAGCTCGTTTGGGATTTCACACTTGTATTTGATACTGGGCTTCCCATTGGCTGATAAATAAAATTCGCGTAGGCTCGCGAAATGGAAATTTAATATTTGATTAATTTTTATTTTTCAACCGGAACATCTGCGCGAACCCGGATGCGCACGGACGACTTTTGGTCATTTGCTTTTTGTTCGTGAAAGTGCTAACATCCGGTCCATCGCTTTTGCTCGGTATCACCACAAATATATGGGACAGAGAAAGTTTAAAACATAAATTATACAACCGCTGTCCTATATTAGTTGTGAGTTGTACCGATAATTCAGTCAGTTAATCAGTCAGTTAAGTGCCATACGTGATACACGCCTGGGCGATCATGTCTCGAAAGAGACATAGCTGACTGGGCAGAAGATTATCCCGCAGTAGGTTGCCATTACTTTCTGCGGTAGAGTGGTTGCCGAGCAAGGCTATAGAACCCAATCTGACCTGCTATTTAACCCATAACTGGAAGGAAGAGACGGATTAATACCTTTCCCAAAGGTATTTGCGCGTAAGTGAATACAATGGATTCAACTGGAATTCGAACTCGGCTTGCCGATCTCTCTTTCCGAGCCGATATCCACTGTACCACAACGCACATCCTTTTTCCCCGCTGGTTCGATCATATGAATTTAAGCGCGCTACTAGATTGGCATTTTGGTCTCACCCTTTTACCGTTGAAATAGTTCAATGTAACCACCTCTTCTACTTCAATAGCTTCTTTTCTCGCACTTTCTACCTGTGGAACTCCCCTCAGCTTACTTGTTTCCTTGATAGCTATAATTTCTAAAAGTTTAAATCCAATGTCATTTGTCATCTTTTATCTTCCTGAATCCCGTTTATCTTTTATCTTTTCTTTAATACTTCCTATATCAAGTCTTTTGTCTAACTGTGAACCCCTGCACTCTTATAGCATTCTCGCCCTGTTTGGGGTAAAGTGATTTAAAAAAAAAGGAAAAAGAAAAAAAAAAGATAGTAAAGAATATAAATGATCTAATCTATGTCCTATGATAGTTGTGACATTCTCAGATCGCTATTGTATGGTAAATACAATAAATAAATTTTCTATAAATACTTTCACGGCTTCTGCTCCGATGAACTTAGATCACTGGTGCCCCCTAAATACGAATTTGAACGAGATACTAGATTAGCAACTAGATCCCACCCTTTTACAGTGAAACCGATAAAATGCAGCCGTAACTTCTACTCCAACAGTTTCTTTACTCGCACTTCCCAACTGTGGAATTCTCTTCCACACAATTGCTTCCCCGACGGCTACAATCTCCAGGAGTTTAAATGTAAGGTCAATAGACACCTCCTAACATATTAACCTGCTCCCATTCTATCAAACACTCTTCCCATCTGCCCAACCCTCATCCTCGCTATCCTTACTCATCTGTCACCTTCCTCCTGACATTTCCTATGTCTAACCACTCCTTCTCTTTACCTTCCCCTATGTAGCCCCATGCGCAATAGTGGCAGTGGAATGCCTTGCTTGGGGTGAGATGATTAAAAAAAAATGTAACAATTATTTAGGGACAGAGTCAGTGAAAAATATAAATAATACGACCAAAACGCAATAAGAGTTGTGACAATTACAGAGATATTCAATACGCTTAATCTAAAAATATTTATTGAACACAGACACTCAAACATGCAAATTATACTACGTATAGTCTATAATAGGTGTAGCATCTGTAGTTGCATTTCATACTCTCAATGCAACAAGTATTATGGGACAGAGAGGTCATAAACATATAAATTTTACGACCTATATCCCATAATAGTTGTAGAATTTGTAGTCATATTTCACACTCTAAATACAATAATTATTATGGGACAGTGAGGTCTTCACAGATATAAATTATACAACCTATATCCCATAATAGTTTTGGCATTCACTTCCCTATTTCAGACACTCAATGTTGAAAGTATTATGAGACAGTTTGTGTTGTATATATAATATCGCTTTGCATTAATGGACTTTTCGAATTAATACATGCTTGCCAATATCAGATTCAGAAGCCATCCACTCCACAATTTCCCTCCTTCGATGATTTAACTCAGAAGACAGGCATTCGGGATTGAATCTGTCACCTGACCTTTAGAGACAGCCTTTCAATAGAAGCGGTAGACAGCTCTATCGCTCCAGAGAACAGGATCAAATCAATTAGTGTCGTGGAGCCTAGAAAGTGACGAAACTATCAGCGAGTCTGCCATCTTCTTTATGGACAGAAACGTATTCTTTGTATAGTTTATGCAACCTTCTTGAAATTGTTCTTCAAACCAGACGATTTTCGTGAATTTCTGATATCTTTTGTCATTTGTTAGTGTGTGTGTGTGTGTGTGTGTGTGTGTGTGTGTGTGTGTGTGTTTTATAAGGCTATAGACCAGTTATTTTCATCTTAGGTTTTCTTGCATTCAGCCCGACAGAAACTGTCTTTTGAGAATTATGGATATTCACTGATCTGTCGAACTTGTCATTTGAATGTTTAAAAATTTTACACGCTTCTGAATAGCTTGATACGATATTTTCGTTCGAAGACAAGCAACGCAATTTTCAACAGTAACACTTCTGAATTTTCCATCTTTAGACCCAGTTTCTTAATTACGTACAGTACTGTGCAAAAGTATTAGGACAAGAACTATTTTATCTTTTATGAGGCATCAAAATAATTGCGACAATTTACCAATCGCACCTAGTATATATACAGTACTGTGCAAAAGTATTAGGACAAGATCTATTTTATCTTTTATGAGGCATCAAAATAATTGCGACAATTTACCAATCGCACCTAGTATATATACAGTACTGTGCAAAAGTATTAGGACAAGAACTATTTTATCTTTTATGAGGCATCAAAATAATTGCGACAATTTACCAATCGCACCTAGTATATATACAGTACTGTGCAAAAGTATTAGGACAAGAACTATTTTATCTTTTATGAGGCGTATTGACAGAAAATAAACAATTTAATTAAAATAATTTTATTTGATTTACTCAACAAATGCTTTAACAAGTAAAAGTACTTGTTGCAAAATAAATTTAATATTTAGTATAATAGCCTTTTGCTTTGATGACATCCTTCATTCTGTCAGGCATTGACATCACAAACTTCTTCAATGTATCTAATGGTATCTCCTGCCAAGCAACTTATATTTGTACCCAAAGTGTGTCTTACGAATTAAAATTAGATTTATCAATTTTTATCCAAAATATCCCATAGATGTTTAATAGTATTGAGATCAAGGCTTTGTGGGAGCCAATTCAAATCCCGAAGCCTTTCTTTCTCTTCCTTTTTAGTTAAATATTTCTTACAAATGTTTGAAGTATGTTTAGAGTCATTGTCTTGTTGATAAATAAATCTTTGTCCTATTAAACGCATCCCAAATGGGACAGCATGGCGGATACGAATCTGGTGATACATTTTTTATCCATCTTTTCATCAATTTTCTTCAGGTCTCCAACTTCCTGGCCACTAAAGCAACCCCAAACAAGAATATTTCCACCTCCATGCTTCATTGTTGGCACAATGCATTTTGCAAGGTACCTTTCATTTCGGTAGTGTGCAAAAGTGTTAGGACAGGGGTGATTTTAAAATTTATTTTGATGCCTCATAAAAGATAAAATATTTCTTATCTTAATACTTTTGCACAGAACTGTATATACACCTAGAATGTGCTTTGTGGTGTAATGGATATCAGCTTGAAATTAGAAATCAGAGAGCCGAGTTCAATTTCCAGTTTCATTCACTTTCCCACAAATACCCCTGAGAAAGGTATTAATCCTTCCCTTCTCCTTCTAGCTATGGGTTAAATAGGAGAAGGGATTGGATTTTATAGCCTTGAAATAGCCTAACAGTTCAACCCAAGACATACTTCGATCATAAACAAACATCTATGAACTGAAATTGTCTAAACTTCATCAGTGAGTCTATCATAATCCAAATGCTTTTCATCATAATAAAAAGATTGGTTCCCCTTGTTTATAATTGAAAAGTACACTTCATACTAGCCTTTTTTAAGCAGAATGCGTGATAAATAGTGGGCTCGTTCTAATCATATCCAACGAAAAAAACAATGATTAGCAAATACTAAATATCTATCTTCAAAACCAGGAAAAAAAAAAAACGCTCGGCTTTTGGTGGAATATGAAGGCGTTTTTCTATTATAAGGATGCTAAATAAGCAAAGTACGCCTCAAAGACCTGACATAAATCCTAGGCATATTTGAGAAAGACATTAGAGTAATCAAGAACATCTGTTAGCGGCAAAGGTAGAAAGGGGTGTAAGACAAGGATGTTCCTTTTTACCAGATCTATTCAACTTATATAGCGAGTGAATTCTGAGAGCCTTAGAAATCAGGCCAGGATTCATCATTGGCGGCCACAATCTGAACAATATAAGAAATGCTGATAGCAGACACGGAAAGAAAACTACAAGACCTCCTACAGGAGGTAGCTGGTCATCAGTAAAAAGTGGAGTCCAAAATGGCAAGTATAGGCGGGAGATTAAAAAAATCCAGCAGGTACACAAACTTAAATAGCTGGGAAGTGTTTTAACAGAGGACGGAAAGTGCGACACTGAAATTCGAAAGCGATTTGACATGATCAAAGTTGCCTTACAGAAGCTAAGTAGAGTATTGAGAAATAGGAAAATTTCGCTAGAAACCAAAAAGATAGTACTAGATTGTTATATGATATCTGTTTATCAATATGGTAGTGAATGTTAGACAATCCCCTCGAAGATGAAGGAGATACTTCAAGCAACGGAAATGTGGTTCTACAGAAGGATGCTGAGGATACTATGGACCGAACATGTGAGCAACGATGAGGTTTTAGGGAGGATGGAATCAAAAAGAAAAATGATAATTAACACCAGGAAAAGACAGCTAAAGTTCCTGGGACATGTAACGGGGAAAGAGGGCTTGGAGAATCTGATACTCACTGGTCAGATAGACGAAAAGACAAACAAGAGAAAGCAACGTTTAACATACTTGACAGGCTTGACTAAGTGGGTGGTAGATCTGGGTTTGGGTGGGATAACAGGGGAAAGCGTGCTAAGAGTCACTAGGGGTAGATGTGAAGGGCCATGAACGTCTATCTACTGAAGGGATACAGCACATAGAAGAAAAAGAAATTATAGGAAATCAGTTTATAGAGAGGTATTTTTGTCAACAGGAAGCATTGCACATATTTTTGCAGAATAAGTGTTAATCATTCGGTAATCGTCGAGGCGTATTGTTTTTACATCGGTGGTACTAAACTCTTTACGAGCCATGGGCCCTTGTATTCATGGACCCCTTTTGTCAGAAACTCCTTGAGTCATGGACCGCTATAAGAACTAGCCCTTCATAGACGATTAGTCACACAGGCAGCTACTTACAGTCTGATTAATTTTTAACAACACTTGGACGTGCATTTCTCTATGCTGCACCCTTATGCACGCTGCACTTTCAACCAGCTTGAAAGAGATTATGATCAATTAATCCTCACCAGTATATGAGATGATAATCAAACCGTGATAAACAGTAGAAAATAAAAATTATCACTTGCTCATATGAAGTGACAAAAGATGGCGGTCGTGCAGAGAATGATGACACACGTTTAAATGGTAAACATGAACCCAGTAGCAAGTCAAGAGACGCCAATCGGTCGGCGGTGTAAGTATTGGCTGGGTGCGTTTTCTTTCAGGCAGAGGCAGGATAAATTTTCTTTTATTTCTTTCAATACGAACCATCGATTGAGACAAGGGCTGTATAGCGAATATAAATGTTAATTTTTATCTCATCCTCACGGACTTCCTTAAACCCATCCCTGAACCCACTAGAAGTCCATGGACTCCAGGTTAAGAAGCTCTGCTTTATTTGATAAAGCATATTCACATATTGCCAGAGAATTCAGGAAAATATTATAGCACTAAATATGGAATATTTGCCACATCCTCCCTACACTCCAGGCCTTAATCCATCTAATTCTCATTTTTTAAGAGCATCGAAATATCTTCTTTTTTTTTTAAATAAAAAAACAGTTTTATTGTAGAGGTCTTAAAATTCATATTTATTGTTTCCTTGCATTGTAATTTGGCAATCGAGGGTTTAAATGTTTACCAAACAGATTCGATCACCTTACCAAGAAAAAGGCGGAAATACTCTCTTCATCAAACACATCATATACGTGGGTGGAGTAATTTGTTAGTTTTCTGTCTTGAATCTAAAACTTCTTAAAACAAAAAACATTAGGTGATAAATCAAAATATGAAAATCTATGATTGGTGAGTGACAGTCAAAATGACGATGGTAATTAAATTATTTTTCAAATTTCTCCAAACAAACTAATCAGTGTATATGCCTAAATTGTATATTGGTTTGTTATTTTATTGATTTTAGATACCAACCAAGTTCACAGTTCTTGCAATCAGAATGAGAATTTTCCGGTCACCACTTAAAATAATAATAAATTTTACAGAAATGAAATTAGAAGTAAAACTAAAAGGGCAGAGAATAAATTGTACTGCATCCTTTTTCTGCGCCATAGTCAACATAAAACTCATTGTTTATCACTAATTTACCACTGCATTTCTCTCTCCCATAATTTCATTGTTCTATATACAAATAAATAGATACTAAGTTTGGCATTATAAGTTAGTCGACAGGTAAGTCGAGGACGACTCAATTTTATAGACTTACAGACAACAGGATTTGTTAACAAATAACTGAAAATAAATCTTAAAAGATAATCTCAAAAAGCATATTTTCTGGGTGTCAATCTGAGGACCGTGCTGAGGATTGGGAAAGAGTTGAATGAATTTAATGATGATTACGAGGATAAAACTCACTGATAATACTGATAAGTAAAGAACTGCCAAATTTGTTGGTAAGGGCCTCAGACTCCACAGGGTGGTCTACATCAAGTGCTGCCTGAGTCAAGCAGTAGTTGGTACAGGAGACAATTTTTGTGACGACATAACCCCTTACATCTGGCCACCTTACCCCCCAGACTAACTATTTTGATTATTATGTGTGGGGTGCATTTGAGCGAGAGACCAACAAAAATTCTTGTAACACCAAAGATGAACTGAAGGCAAGAATTACGGCAAAATTCACCAACTTAAACTAGGAGACCGTCTACAAGACTTTTGCACGTCTATTGAACAGGTGAAGAGGCTTAGCCCTTGTTTCCTGTTTAGGATGCGGTTTCCGGTTTTCTCTTTTCCAATCTTCTCACTTTTTTTTCAATTGGAGTAGATAGACTAAACTATCGCCCGGTTCACACTCCACCCACGTCTATTGAACAGGTGAAGAGGCTCATCCCTTGTTCCCTGTTTAGGATGCGGTTTCCGGTTTTCTCTTTTCCAATCTTCTCATTTTTTTTCAATTGGAGTAGATAGACTAAACTATCACCCGCTTCACATTCCACCCACGTCTATTGAACAGGTGAAGAGGCTCATCCCTTGTTCCCTGTTTAGGATGCGGTTTCCGGTTTTCTCTTTTCCAATCTTCTCATTTTTTATTTCAATTGGAGTAGATAGACTAAAGTATCGCCCGGTTCACACTCCACCCACGTCTATTGAACAGGTTAAGAGGCTCATCCCTTGTTCCCTGTTTAGGATGTGGTTTCCGGCTTTCTCTTTTCCAATCTTTTCACTCTTATGTAGCCCCCTGCACATCAGTGGCCTTGTTCGGGGTGATATGATTAAAAAAAAAAGATTCTGTGGTCTTCAGAAGGCCATGGTTAAAGGAAATGCCAATTTTATTCAGAAATATACTCTTTATTATTTCAAAATATTTTTGGATAATTTTGGAAAATATATCTAATAAAATGAGATATCAGTGTTATATTTATTCTTCGAAATTTAGACAATATTTATCCATTGCATACTGTATATATATATATAATGTGAACCTTTCAAAGTATATTTATATACACATAGATATTTATATATGTACACTATGTATGTAATTATATATATAATTTTTATAGCTTTCAAAGTATGTATACAGATAGACAGATACATAATTAGATATATATATATATATTATTACATTATAGATACACAATCTATCTATCTATCTATCTATATATATATATATATATATATATATATATATATATATATAGGGCATAAAGAATTATATATATATATATACACACAATTCTTTATGTCCTTTAAAGTGCATATAGATAGATATATTTTGCGTATGTAATTATATATATATACATAATTCTTCATAAATTCATAAATATTGATAGATTGTGTATGTAATTATATACATATATATATTTATTTATAGCTTTCAAAGATTATATATATATAGGAATATATATTTAAGAGGAATATATATACAGCTTTTAAGAGGAATATATATACATGTGTATTCATTCGTCCGCAACGACTCTTCCCCCACCGTTAGTGATTTGCAAAAAAACAATGTAGTATATAAATTAATATGTCCATTTAGAGAATGTATCTCTAACAACCTCAATAATATCTACATTGGCCACACTACAAATTCGCTCTCACGGCGTCTGACGTTGCACTTAAATGAAAATTCAAATATATTCCGTCATTCAAAACAACACGGTGATCAACGCACACTTCTGAGAAAAACGCTCGTTGATAACACGTACATACTCAAATAAGAAAATAATAAACAGAAACTAAAAATCCTCAAAGCAATCTACATTAAACAATTTAAACCTGGTTTGAATACGATAAATTTTGATATTTCCAATAACGTACTCAAATGCCTGTAATCAGATCAGGGACCACAACGCCACTATTTTGTCACTGTCTTCGGCCATCCGCCACGGTAGGGATGGACTTATATTTTCAATTTAATTCTCTTTATTGTTAATAGCTTAAATGTTCTATGTTTACTGTGTGTTAATATTTACTCTTTGATAATGGCTTATGTGAGCCGAAAGCTTAGACCCGATAAAAAAATCAACAATTACTGTTTTTGTTGTCTTTCAACGATATCACCATCAAGTATATCAGACGGTATGAACGGATCCTACACAAAATTAATAGACAGAATTTGTCTATATTATTCAATGAAACCTGCATATATATATATATATATATATATATATATATATATATATATATATATGCACACAAGCACACACACACACACACACACACACATATATGTATATATACCTTGCGGGATTTACTGCGCTAATCTAGACACTCAGGCATTAATTTATATACAGTTAATTGTTGTATTGTCAAAGGAAAGAAATGATTGTGCTCGGTTGTCTTCATCTATTTGTTGCCGCATCCGCCTCTCGCCAGTTGGCGCTGATGGAGGGACTGCTGGTCAATTTCAGCAGTACTTCGAGTAAATAAATTGTATAAATATTGAAGTGTGCTTACTCCGGCCGGCCCAGCGCCATTACCTACGTATCTCAGCTGATCGAAGGCACTGAGGAAATTCAGTGCCAGAAAAGCAGCGAAGAAGTAGCTTGGTATGAGCCAGTGTTTTGGGAAACCCTACTCATCATTCAAATGTATATCTTTTTAAATAGAATGTGATTAATGTTTACAGGCATATATATATATATAAGAAAAATTAATTTGTGTAAAATCCTTTGTAAAATCCTTTCTGATAATGGTTCGCCTGAAATAGGTCTAAACTTCCGATTCACCATGGAATAACGTGTCTGCCTTAATTTTTCTTATATTTGCTCTGTACGTATTTATATGCATATATGTTTAGAGCACTCTTAGAGAGATACTCTTTTGGATTCTTCTATACCCACACAGTATGCTGATATATATATATATATATATATATATATATATATATATCACCATAAAGTGTTGGTATATATATATATATATACCAACATATATATATATATATATATATATATATATATATATATATATATATATATATATGATTGAATAGGATGATTTAAGCGAGGAACCTTTTTATTGATTTTTCGAAATTCTCACATATTTTCGTCTTTTAAGAGTTAAAGAATAAAAAAAATCATCATTAGTTGTTATTGTTCCGAGCACTTTTAACCAGTGCTTTAATAATTTTCAAGGATTATGCGTTTGGTATATTTATTCTTCGTGTGTTGTACTACTATTTTTAGTGTGCGAAGATTCTTATGGGAGAGTGACCGTTTGGAGCACTCTCAGTAGTCATATTGCGGCTGGGTTACGTGATGATCACTTCTATTTTTAGGAAACACTTAACTCGCCGTCTCTGCTACTGAACCGTGTCTAATAATAGGTGTGGACGGTTATGTGATTTTAAAATAATCTTGGTGTTGTCAAATGGAATTTTTCATAAGGGTTCTTGCAAATTATGGGTTAATAAATGATTTTTAACAGCACTTTGATCCGGCATGTTACATATCAGGCAGATGATGATGTAGTATGTTCGATGTAGATATTTGGTTTGTGAAGAGAAACACATCTTATGCTAGGCGTTGAAATTGTAAACCATAGTACTCAACATTAGTTTTGATTTAGTTAGGTTAACATGGTTATGGACAATTTTAATATTCTTTAACTCCTAAAAATCGAAAAATTCTTGAATGTTGGAAAAACTCAATAAAAGATCAATTAAATCAGCCTTGACGGTCATATTCAATGAAAGAGACTTTAAAGAGAGGCTGATTACCACATATTCATCAATATATATATATATATATAGATTTAAGGTATGCTACATTAATGAGTTGTTGGTGCATAGACACCTACAATTGCTATGATGAACAGTCTCCCTGTCAGTTTAGAGAACTGGCAGTATCCTAGAATGTATTTCTTCTTTTCTTTGTCCAGTATTAAGCCGACTCCTTTTTCGTTATTTTTTCCTCCTGCCTATATTATCTTATGGTTGTCGCTTCTGAAGTCTCCCTAGTTGTCCACAGTTGTTGAACGTCCTGACGTTCCATGACCCTAAGATAATTCTTTCTTTGTTGCGCACAGTCGCCGGGTAACTGTCCAGAAACACTTGTTGCTTATGTCTTTCCTTCCCGGGTGAGGCACACATTTTGGGAAAAAGTGTCCGCTTTACGCCGTTGATGCTAACAATCGCCGGATGACGGTCAGGTAACACCTGTTGCCCATGTCGGTCCTGACCTTTGGAAGCAACTCCTCATTCGGTATAGGCAACAGGTGTTACCTGACCGTCATCCGGCGATTCTTCCTTTGGAAGCAACCCTCTTCACGCCGTTAGGTTTCATATATTTATGTTGTACATCCAGGATTATACTCAGGATAGGTAGATAGTGGAGTGGTATCGTGTTGACTTCTCCACGGTGATTTATTGAGACACCACCTCCAGTTAGTTGGCCGTTGACTCATTTAGAGTTCCTCCGCCCTTTGTAAGTTTAAATTTCTTTATCCTACCGGGTTGCTAACAGCCCGTAAAAAATGTTGGGTAGAAGAAAAAATATAAATATTAAGTATATGCTAGTATAAGTTCAAATAACTAGTCATGTAAAGGAAAATATGTCAATTCTCCAGATTAGCATTTTGTTTCCAGTAGACGAAAAGTTGGAAAATTATCTTTGACGCCGTAATTTCTCAAAGACAAACATTTTTTTAATCTTTGTTGGAGAACTTCCATGACCCTTTTTAGTCGAGACGCAAAGAAACAGGGAGACGGAATATAAGGCTAGGTAATATTTTATATTTAAATAAATAAAATTCATTTTTACATTTTAAATTAAACATTAACCTACAGAAATAGAAAAAAAGGCGGAGTTGTTTATGCACCAATAACGCAAAGCACTGAGGAAGAAATAGAATCTTTTTACTTCACTCTAGACAATGCCAAGGCCCAATGTAAAAGCCAATCAAAATAAAGTAATTTCTCATTTGAAGAATATGAGAACAGACTCTAAAAACAAAATAACATTTTTCGAAATATCAGAAAACTATAAAAGAGATGAAGATAGCCCAAAGAAAAGCCAGATCTCTTCATTCTCATGAGCCCGTCTACACTGCCCTCCAGTTGCTATGGACATCTCTTCAGATCCAACTTAGAACTCATTTAACATAAAAAAAAATGTCGATGAGAACTCTAATACTCGACAAGGAGTTCCACCAACGACCACGAATTTAAAGTATATTGCGAGTATTCATAATCTGTTTTTTTTTTTTTACAAAAAAAGTAGTGAGTCGCACTATGAAGGGTGCGATGTATAAATTGTCTATATGACACAAAAATGAAAATAACACTGACCATCACATTTTAACAGACATATTTATCAAAATTACACAAGAATATCTTGAAATGCGATAGAGTAAATTTATTTAATAAAAATCGACATTGATTTCAACTGCGGCCCCTAGACCACTTAAGATTCTTCTGGATCTCTTTTAGACGGTCTCCTTGTTTAAGTTGGTGAATGCTGCCATAATCCTTGTCTTCTGTTCATCTTTGATATTACAAGGAGTTATGTCGGTCTCTCGCTCAACTGCACACTACACATAATAATCATGGAGGTTGCAGCTTGGGGAGTTAGGTGGCCACATGTAAGGGGTGAAGTGGTCGCAGAATTTTTTTGACAGCCGTGAATGGATTCTATTGCTAGTGTGGCAAGGTGCAGAGTCCTATTATCAGACATAAGGTTTTCCAGCATCCATCCGCTCGACTCAGGGCAGCACTATCTCATCAAGGCACTTGATGTAGGCCTCAGACAACAAATTTGTGAGTTTTTTTTACTTATCAGAACGATCAGAGTGAGTTTCCCGTTCCGCCGAGAGGTGTTACTTGTGGCGGCTAAGCGTTTGTAAATTCTGATCCTTCGATATCGGCGATTTCTATCATTGCGAAGCAGAATTCGCCAAGCGTTGGATTGTTCACTCATTGACAGGGAACTTGAGCTGGGTTTAGACCGTAGTGAGATCGGTTAGTTTTATCCTACCGATTGACACATGTGTTACATTATTGTACTTTCGTAATAATCATTGAACTCATTTAACTCTTTCCATATCATCTGAACTGTCCTCGGATTAACACCCAAATAATCTGTAAAGTTCGTATTGGATCCTGCAACACGAATACCAAGCAATACAGTATGCTGTTTCTAAATTTTTGGCGGCATAAATTGCGTCATGGTGTTCTTTCTCACAAAGGGTGCCCAACTGACCCTACTATACAATGTGTATGTTTGCACGAAAAAGGGTAAAAGAAAAATCTGCCGTATTTTGTGTAATTCTTATTCTTCTTTTATGCAGTGTGCCAATTCCGAACGTGGGTGATCCCGACTGTCCACAAATTCTTATTTTCTGAAGCTATAAGCAGTGTTTGTGTCCCTTCGACCTCTCCCAATTCATGCTCTGCCATTCCATTCTTTATGCATTCTATTAGCTGTCTCCTTATACCTCCCTAGTCATCATTATCTCATGTGTGTGTCAAACTCTGCACATCTAAGATTACAGCACCTGGAATTCCCAAGCGGTCACCCATCTAGATACTGAACTCGCTTGACGTTGTCTAACGTGATCGCAAGGGAACCGGTGTAAATTTGTAAAATTTGAAGATATATATATATATAATTTATAACCTAACCAACGATCTCGTTCTTTTTTTATCTCTTTCTCGTGTTTCTCTCTCTCTCTCTCTCTCTCTCTCTCTCATAATTTGAAGATATAAATAAATTTGGGCCTGACCCACTCTCTCTTTTTCTCTTTTTTTATCTCTTTATCTCTTTTTTCTCTCTTTCTCTCTCTCAAAATTTAAAGAGATATAATCAATTTTGGGTCTAACCAGCTTTCTCTTTCCCTCTTTTTTATTTCTTTATCTTTTTCTCACTTTTTTCATCTTTTTCATTCTTTGAAAATTTGAAGAGATATAAATAATTTTAGGTCTGATCCACTGTCTTCCTCTCTTTCTCTGTCTCTTTTAATTTCTCTCTCTCTTTTTTAATTTCTCTCTCTTCTTGTGTTTGTCCTCTCTCTTTCTATATATATATATATATATATATAACATTGAATACTGCAGCCATATCTGGTCGGGTGCTCCTGCTATCCACCTGGGTGTCCTTGACAAGATCCAACGGAGAATCTGTAATGTGATAGATTCCGACTTGGCAGATCGGATACAGTCACTTTCTCACCGGCGCAATGTAGCTTCCCTGTATCTCTTCTACAAATATTTTCACGGCTTCTGCTCCGATGAACTTAGCTCACTGGTGCCTACTATATATAAATTTACTCGAGCCACAAGATTAGCAACTAGGTCCACCCTTTTACTGTGAAAAGAATGAATTGATCAGCTTCTTTTCTCGCACTTTCTGCCTGTGGAATTCCTTTCCATTTACTTGTTTTCCCAATAGCAATAATCTCCAAGAATTTAAATGTAAAGTCAATAGTCATCTCCTATCTCACTAACCTGCATCCTCTCTCTCATGCTACTTTCGCCGTCCACTCAACTCTCATCAGTATTCATATCCTTCTCTTATCCACTTCCTAACACCCACTATAACCTGTCACTCTTTCTCGTAACTTTCCTCCTCTGTAACCCCCTTAAAAACAGAAAGCAGTGGCAGTAAAATGCTTTGCTTGGGGCGATATGATTATATATATATATATATAAACTTATTTATAAACTGAACTTTCTCTGTGTGTGTGTGTGTGTGTGTCTGTGTGTGTGTGTCCGTTACCTATAGACTCCGAAACGGCTGAACCGATTTTCTTGAAAATTTATACAATTGTACCATAAGCGTCTGCGGGTGTTCTTAGCTAGGTTTTGTGTCGAGGTACCCCCGATAAACATCGAAAATCAATAATCGAAAAAATCGGGTTATAGAAGGAGTGGTCCAATTTTAATCAAATTTGATACACACATAGACAAAGACATAGGAAACGATATTCAGAAGTTTCAAGGTTGCAGTTCTTACAATAGTGCAGAAAAGCAATAATATATATATATATATATATAAAAGGCAAGATGTTTGTGTGTGTGTCTGTTTATCTGTCTGTATGTCTGTATTTTTTCAGCCCTTTTATTTTAGTTTTTGCTTCGGGTTTGGCACTAAGTAGGTATAATTGTAGTTCTTAGTCTCAGTCATGATACCATTTACTCAGAAAAAAACTTATTTGATATCGATACCAGGAAATCAAAATTTGACTTACATCCATTCATTTTTCTTTCAGTCTACGGTTTCGCTTTAACTGGAAACAACTATTGCTTTTTAGTCTTTTTGTGCCAACGTCCAAAGAGTTTGAGCTCCAGGACCATGGATTAGTTTTAAAGCTTTCATTACACCCGAGCAACGCCGGGCTATACTGCTAATATATAAATTTGTTTACATCTTGGGAATAACCTATTGGGAAAGCTGCTTATCTCTGCCGCCACGCAAATAGCTTAGTGTTAAGATGTTCATCTAATGACAAATTAGTCGGATTTCGATCTTGACTTAAAGCTAAATGGATAATCTAGCTTGACTGAGAAGATGTGAGACAGCGAAACAAGCTTGTCTTCAGATAGTTATATATATATATATATATATATATATATATATATATATATATATATATATATATATAAATCCCAAAATGGATGTGTATATAGGTAAAATCCCCAAAACCAGATCCTATTAATATTAATTTTATCAATATTAAAACTGATCCAGGTGGAGGGCTCGATGTAAATAGTATTATCTATTTTACAGAGTCAAATATGTATAATATATCAATAAATTCAGAAAATTTCATTTCGTTGAATAGCTATTTCAGCGAGAACCTTCTCGCATTATCAGCAACAATCCAGAACAAAAATTTGTAAATTAAAAATGTTACAAAAATTCACATACCGCTAGGACCCTAAAACCATATCCATACACAGAAAGTTGAAAAAAAACAAACATGAGCGTTAAAAAAGAAAAAAAAAGTTTATTTCGGGTCATGAATCCCTGCCTCTGCCTATTTTTTTATGTTTTTAAATAAACATTTTTCTTTCGTTCTCCGGCAGGGTTTAAACTTTCGTTCCTTACGGGAAACTGTCATTAGGTCTGATGTATTTTAACCACTCGATCGCCTAGTATTCACGATAAATTACGAAAACAGAGCAGATAAGTATATTTCAAAATATTGGGAAAATGTGTTTGGGGCTTCATTTGATCGTAAATACGAGTATCTATGAAAAAATAATATTAAAATACACACACACACACACACACACACACACACACACACACGAGTATCTATGAAAAAATAATATTAAAATACACACACAAACACACACACACACACATACACACAAATATATATATATATATATATATATATATATATGTGTGTGTGCTTAAACTTTATTTTTAATGGATACTCATATTTGAGTAGATGTTCTGTTTTCGATAATTAAAAATAATTCTAAAATAATTCTAATATTTCTCTCTCTTTCTCTCTCTCTATGTATATATATATATAGAGAGAGAGAGAGTGAGAGAGAGATAGAGAGAGTGAGAGATAATGAGAGAGAGAGGGAAAATACTGAAAATTGTTCTACACGACTGAGAAAATCTTCCTTACCGAAATCGGATGTAGGCTGATTTGCTGAGATGTTGGGAGTGGCTGAGGCCGAGAGCTTTTAAAAGCCCACCGGTCTATATGATATTTTATTAATATATTCAGGTTTAGGTTTTATTTTCAATGACCACTTAACCAAATTTATCAACTTTTTTTTTTCTTACAACACAATTAACCACAATCACGTTTTCTGGGCGGAACCCCGACTTTCCATTCCGTTGTCTGTTCCTATTAGTCCCGTACCGAAGCAACTAGCCACTAATGAAACATAAACACGAGGCAATTATGGATGATCGAGAACATGCGCCTTGTTCAGAAGAGACCAATTAACGATCAATTTTTACAGTTGTCGGACAGGCTTAGTTGAAAAGAATGCCAGATGAAAATCTCTATTTTGTTAGTGATTCCAAATTGAAACTGATTTTTCTGAATCCACAAAAAGAAAACAAAACAAAACAAAGCTTAACATCGCTGTTCAATAAAGACAAGAGCGTTGATTTCAGGCTCAACCAAAAAAATCCGATCTCCATTAATTGATACCCATCTCAAAAAAAAAAAAATGATTTAGCATTAAATATATTTCTCATATACGACGGTAAGTATAACAATTATCCGTACTATCGCCAAAACATATCTGTAGATTTTATACACTGCTTTCTAATGCGTGCTTATAGTTGGTACTCTTGTGGTCCCATGATCAGAGCTTGATCACCCCAGTTTTCTTGCCGCTGTTACAGTGAAAACATGCATCTGTACTCTTTTCACTAATATGCCCTCTACGCATTTCTAATGCGTGCTTATATTTGGTACTCTTGTGGTCCCATGATCAGAGCTTGATCACACCAGTTTTCTTGCCGCTGTTACAGTGAAAACATGCATCTGTACTCCTTTCCCCAATATGCCCTCTACCCAGTCTTTTCTGTCACTGTCGCACCCTGTAATCCACTTCTTGGATTACCACCTTGTTTGTGATGAAAAGATAATAAACAAACTATTCCCCCGACTCCGTAACTTATTGCTCGTTCTCAACAAGTAATGCTAGATTCTGTTTTTATAAAAAAAAACGACCAAACCAAAAATGAAGAAATGCAGTCATATCTGGATCAGAACTTCTCAGTTCCCACTTTCCTTTCAAAAGCGTCTACTCGGTCTTGTGGGCGGTGAATTATTTTCTCCCGCAGAACCCCTTCTCAACAGACGAAACATCGCGAGCGTCTCGCAGCGCTGTCGCTATGTCCATTGTATGTGTTCTGATGAGCTAAATTCCTTAGTCCAGCCATCCCTGACCTTTACAATTGGGACCCGCTATACTGCGTTCACAATGACGAATCATCCTCATTCTTCTCATATTCCAGCAGTAAAAAGCAATTTCCACCCGGAAAACTTCTTAACAAGAATTGCCGCTTTGTGCCGCTTTCAAGTATGGGTTAAACATCTTTCCTGCATAGGCCCATGAACTTCACTTCTTTTCTTACGCTAGTTCTTTCAATTGGAGTAGATAGATCTATCTATCGCCCGGTTCCCACTCCATCCATGTCTATTGAACAGGTTAAGAAGCTCATCCCTTGTTCCCTGTTTAGGATGTGGTTTCCGGCTTTCTCTTTTCCAATCTTTTCACGATTACGTAGCCCCCTGCACATCAGTGGCGTTACCGCCTTGCTCGGGGTGATACAATTAAAAAAAGAAGAAGAAAGTACAACATCACACTGCTATCTGCTAAGTAAACATTAGTATACTAAATGGTATAGTTATGGTCACCTGGAGAATTTAGAACCAAACATTTATTTCAAACTCTACGTAACGTTGTGACAACACTAATTTGTTTATTGCGTATTTTTCATAATCAATTCACTCCAAGCAAGGCGATAATTCCATTAAGACGCAAAGAGCTACTGGAAGTGAAAGTGATTAAAAAAGGGGTTTTAAAAGCAAGTAGAAACCCAATCCTAAACTGGAGACTAGGGACAAATTTCTACTCTGGTTCAAAAGATCAGAGAGATATGTGAACCAGACGATTGACGGATGCGTGCGTGTATATGTGTGATTGTCTGTGTGTGTGGGGGTGTTATACGCACAAAACTATTGTTACTAATAACTATATTATCAGCTACATGTTATAGATCAGGTTAAGGTCCAAATAGAACAACACGACCACAAGGGTAGAAATAACAAATATATGTTATCAAGAAATAGCAATACAAAATGTGGAAGGTGTTAGTATGACTGTCAGTCTAGTTTGAAGTGAACTACTACCAACTCGACTCTCTCTCTCTCTCTCTCTCTCTCTCTCTCTCTCTCTCTCCCTTGAGAGGCGTAGTGTTAAGAAGAGTTCATTCTGGTGTTACAGGTAAGGACCCATGACACTATAGATATAGATAAAAATATTGTCTTCTTCTTTTACGTTCTGTGTCCCTTTCGCATATAACGATTACGGCCCTCTACCTCTTCCTGTATATTTTAGCTCTTAATAAATTTTGTCTCTTTGTCATTTCTCTTAAGCTTTGTTCTGGCATCGATTTTTCAATCCGCTGATTTTCTTCTGTTCCTCTTTCCCTCAATCTGCCCTGTGAGTATCAGATTTTCTAAGCTCTCTTTCCTCATTACTTTCTGCAGAAATTTCAACTCTTCCTGATATTTAGTATCAGTTTCCTTTCTCTCCAAAATCACGTTGTTTGCTCCCATGTTTGTCTCATGGTATCCTCAGCATATTTCTGTAGAACTACATTTCTGTTGCTTCGAATCTCTTCTTCATCTTTGAGTTGATTATCCAGAATTTACTGCGATACAGAACGACAGGTATAACGTAACAGATCAGTATTCTTTTCTTTATTTTTAAAGAAACTTTCCTGTTTTTCAATACTCAGGCTAGTTTTTTTTGGGGGGGGGCGGGAAATATCCATGTCTATCGCAATACTTCTTCGGATCTCAGTGTCCTGTCATCTTTTAGAAGACTTCCCAGATATTTAAATGTCTTTACCCGCTTGGTTTTAACATTCACGATTTGCATTTTGGGCTCATCTTTTTGCTGATAACTATGCATTCTTCATTTTTGCAGTTTATACTTAGCCCTTCTCGCTTACCTTTGCTACATTATGTGGGAAGATTTTTAGTTTCTCTTCCGTGTCTGCTGCCAGCACTGTGTCATCTGCATATCCTATATTGTTAAGATTGTTTCTAAGAATAATGATTTCTAGTTCACTCAGAATTGCCTCACTGTATAGATTGAATAAGTCCGGAGAAAAGACTTCTCGTTGTCTTACAGCCCTTTATCTTTAATAATTTAATGAATTTATTCTAACGAATATTACGTATTTTAAAATCTAAAACAAATGGTATGTACGTAAAAAAGTTCTCAAATCAACATTCTCCATATCAACACATAATAATATTTTCCAGACATATACACATATATTACCGGCCATAATTATTAGGCTACCCCAGTGTTTTAAAAATTGATGTATTTCATACTATTTTTTTTAGTATTTATTCAGTAAGTTAAGTGCCATACGTGAAACATACTTGGGCGATCATGTCTCGAAAGAGACATGACTGACTGGGCAAAAGATTATCCCGCAGTAGGTTGCCATTGCTTTCTGCGGTAGATTGGTTACCAGCCAAGGTTATAGAACCCAATCTGTCCTGCTATTTAACAGATAACTGGAAGGAAGAGATAGATTAATACCTTTCCCAAGGGTATTAGTGCGTAAGTGAATGCAATGAATGCAACTGGAATTTGAACTCGGCTCCCCGATTTCTCGTTCCGAGCCGATATCCACTGCACCACAACGCACATTGCCACATGAATAATTGTAAATAAAAATAGAATGGTTCTTTTGTTAAAACTGCACAATAGCATATGCATCAAATGAATTTATGAATATTTAATAATAACCTATATACTCTATAAATGAAAGAATGAAGAAAATGTAGGGTGATTCGGACGAGTTCAACTTCACTTCCTTGCCTTGTTACTTTTTGCAAATAATATTAACAAAAGAACCATTCTATTTTCATTTAGGATTATTTACTTGGTAATAGATAGTAAAAATAGTATGAAATACATAATTTCTTTTAAAAACTGGGGTTGCCTAATAATTATGGCCGGTAGAATACATTAGCGAATATATTATACATTATCATCTGAATCCAACACAGACAAAGTCGAATTATTATACACAAAGCAATATTATACATAAAGAAATAGTTGAGGTCTTTTAGTTAGTCTTGGAATCAGTTGATATTTTGGAACTTTGAAGGGACGCCATAAATTATACTAACGTTTGTTTAATATGTCCTATGCAATTGAAACATGATTAACCAATGAAAATCGAGCACGAAGTAATAAACTCACTAGATTATTGATGGATTAAGAGAAGAATTTAAAAATTTTTTTTTGAAAGTGAGGTGTTGGTATATGAGTGCGTTTTTTTTTCATTTCTAGTTTTTGTCTTTAATTGCAATAAACTATATCGACCTAAAAACTTGTGAAAAAACAAACAACAGCACAATCAAGAAATCTAATAAAACAAATTCTTTATTTCAGACGTGAACGATTCAAAATTATCTTTTTTTATCAGTTGATTTTTATCGCAATTATTCACAGCGTCAAAAGTGAAAAAATCATATGTGACAATTAGGCTCCAAATTAATTCAATCAAAGAAACAAGACAGCGACAATGATACAACAGAGTATTGTTAAAAGAATTTGGTTTCGACGATTTAAATGTTGAAAAGAACAAAGCAAAGAGTATATTAAAAAACAAACAGCTAAAAAAAAAAAATTGATCCCCAGACCATCAACATATCCGTGCAAGAAGACTGCCTTTAATAATCTAAACATATTTATAAATGGAATTTTGTCTCTGTGTGTGTATGTATGTGTGTGTATCCCCGTTACCTATAGACTTCGAAACGGCTGAACTGATTTTCTTGAAAATTTACACAGTTGTACTATAAGCATCTGCGAGTGTTCTTAACTAGGTTTTGTGTCGAGGTACCACCGATAAATTTCGAAAATTGATAATCGAAAAAATCGGATTATAGAAGGAGTGATCCGATTTTAATCAATTTTGATACACTCATAGACAAAGACATAAGAAACGATATTCAGAAGTTTCAAGGTTGCAGTTCTTAGAATAGTGCAGAAAATCGATAATATATATATCACCATCACCACCTTGAAATATAAATGGAGCCTTGTGAAAAGGCAAATTGAAATAGCGAAAGAAAATCTTGACACATTTTTTGTTGTCTTTCAACGACATCACCATCAAGTATATCAGACGGTATGAACGGATCCTACACAAAATTAATAGACAAAACTTGTCTATACTATTCAATGAAACCTGCATTAATGAAAAAATGCTGCCAAAATACACACAATTTAAATTACATGATCCAGCAGCCCAACGCACCATCACCACCTTGAAATATAAATGGAGCCTTGTGAAAAGGCAAATTGAAATAGCGAAAGAAAATCTTGACACATTTTTTGTTGTCTTTCAACGACATCCCCATCAAGTATATCAGACGGTATGAACGGATCCTACACAAAATTAATAGACAAAACTTGTCTATACTATTCAATGAAACCTGCATTAATATATATATATATATATATATATATATATATATAAGGCAAGATGTTTGTGTGTGTGTGTCTGTTTATCTGTCTGTATGTCCTTTATACAAATCCATAATTTTTATCCGATTCTCACCAAACTTCAAAATTTGACTTACATACATTTATTTTTCTTTCAGTCTACGGTTTCGCTTTAACTGGAAACAAATATTGCTTTTTAGTCTTTCGTGCCAAGGTCCAAAGGGTCTGAGTTCCAGAACCATGGATTAGTTTTAAAGCTTTCATTACACCCGAGCAACGTCGGGCTATACTGCTAGTCGTGAATAAAAACAAAAAAAAAATCTTCTTGGATTGGCTTCGGGGATCAGAGATCAAACGCAGAGAAGGGTGAGACATTATATCAGTAGCACTACTTTTAATGGAGAAGAGAATACTGGAGATTACAAAGGTTAGAATAGTGTAGGTTCACTTGGAACAGGAATCGAGATGGGCTAAGTTAGAAATGCAAGGAAAAGTTGAGAACACGCAGAGTACGACGACGGTGAGGTCAGCGATGTTACCGGAAAGCGTGCTGGAGAATTCACGGAACTTGTTGTCGCTCACCTTTCAGCGATTACCACAAAACAGCGTGAAGATGTAAAAAAAAATCCCTTATAATACATTAGCCATATCTCTCATAGCTACTTATCTTAAATGATTGGCGGTGTTAACATGTACATGTTTCGTCTTGACAAATTAAAATACGCTGTAGTGAATATTTCTTGCAGCTTCTTGTCACTTGCCTTAGTACGTCCCTTAGGAACTGTCCCACTATGCATATCTGTTCATGGGCAAGAGTATTGAGAGAGCATCATGGCCACATGTCGGGAGAGTATAAGCTTGAAAGATGAGACTTTAGTCGCATCTAGATACTTGGAATCACTCTCAATCGAAGCCCGCCTGAGTAAACTGACTTATACAAATTGAAGGTATTTATATCTGGGCACCATCTCTCACCTTATCGCGTAAATTTGGCTGTAATACATGTACTTGGTATATCCTCATCATGTGTCATGGTCGGTATAATGGGTTTTATCAAAGCCTGCCACCGTATGACGCATATTTGTCTGGGATGAGTATCATCAACTATGGAGATAACGTCTATCCTCTTCGCTGACCAGAAGTTAAACACTACCGACTTTAAAACGGTCATTATTATTAAACCTTGAGGTTATTGCTAGTGAATGAATAACTGTAAACCTCCTTAAATCTCTACTGAGTTTTCCTGTTGATTTATTGTAGGTTTTCCTTACCCAAGTATGTATCTGACTCCTGATAGCCACGGCATATTCAAGAGCTTACATTGTCCGAAAATGGTGTACTTCTGCCATATCATACTACCCTACGTCTGGCTCTAATGGCTTAGGATCTAAATTGGTGGTGTTAACGTGTACATGTTTGATCTTAATTAATTAAAATGAGCTACACTGAATATCTCTTTCCGTATCATAACCAGTTGGTAATGTACCCAAGGATGAGTTGCATCATGCATCTCAGATCATGAGTGGGGTTAGTTGGTCAGCATTATAGGATAATGTCGGGAGTGTTTCTTAAAGTATGAGGCAGACATGGAGACTTGGTAGCGTCATTTAAATACTTGGAAACACTCTCAATCGGAAATCGTCTGAGCGGATTGGTTTAGCTGGCCAGGAAAGCATTTGTAAGTTAGCCTCCATCCACATATTTGTGCGCTACTTTTGGTAAAACCTCTCAGTATATCGTGTACACTTAACTGCTTTTGGTAAAACCTCTCAGTATATCGTGTACACTTAGCTGCTTTTGGTAAAACCTCTCAGTATATCGTGTACACTTAGCTGCTTTTGATAAAACCTCTCAGTATATCGTGTACACTTAGCTGCTTTTGGTAAAACCTCTCAGTATATCGTGTACACTTAACTGCTTTTGGTAAAACCTCTCAGTATATCGTGTACACTTAGCTGCTTTTGGTAAAACCTCTCAGTATATCGTGTACACTTAGCTGCTTTTGGTAAAACCTCTCAGTATATCGTGTACACTTAGCTGCTTTTGGTAAAACCTCTCAGTATATCGTGTACACTTAGCTGCTTTTGGTAAAACCTCTCAGTATATCGTGTACACTTAGCTGCTTTTGGTAAAACCTCTCAGTATATCGTGCACACTTAGCTGCTTTTGGTAAAACCTCTCAGTATATCGTGCACACTTAGCTGCTTTTGGTAAAACCTCTCAGTATATCGTGTACACTTAGCTGTGATGCATTTTCTTCGCATACCCTAATCAGATTGGTAATTTTTCTAAGCGAAAAATTTCTATTGACTATTTCCGTTGATTAATTGTAAGTTTTCTTTGCCCCAGTAAGTATCAGACTCCTGATATCCTCTGCGGATATCGTGGACCGAGCATGTCAGCAATGATATTTTGGAAATGATGCAAACAAAAAGAAAATTAATGCTGAGCATCAGAAAGAGGCAACTAAAGTTTCTGGGACATGCAACGAGGAAGGAGGGCTTAGAGAACCTGATACTAACAGCCTAGAGGAAAGCAGCGGATAACAGATTTGAAGGGCCTGAGGAGGTGGATGATAGAACGGGGGTTGCGTGGTGTCACAGTAGAAAGTTCGCTCAGAGCAACCAGAAATAGGAAGGCCATGATCGCCTACGTCCTGAAGGGACAAGGCACAGAAGAAGAAGAAGAAGAAGAAGAAGAAGAAGAAGAAGAAGAAGAAGAAGAAGAAGAAGAAGATATCCTCTGCATATTTAAGAGTTTACATATCAGTAGAAATACTGATATTATAAGCTCTTGAATATGTAGAGGATGTCAGTAGTAGTATGTTCGATTCTCACTGGGTTTTCTATGAACCCAATGAGGATCGAACACACTACTCAGTCGTTATTGTTCAAGCGTGACAAGTTATACCAGGTCGAGTTGCCCAAATCCTTATTATACTGGATATCATGATAGGTTAATCGGTCTTCATATAGCTTTATATT
Source organism: Ascarosepion bandense (assembly GCA_037127315.1). Classification (NCBI taxonomy): domain Eukaryota; kingdom Metazoa; phylum Mollusca; class Cephalopoda; order Sepiida; family Sepiidae; genus Ascarosepion; species Ascarosepion bandense. The sequence goes on from JBBBDQ010000331.1 coordinate 47,274, forward strand.
TATCATCGTTTCGTTCGTATGATGCTCGTTCACGCAAAAATAATAGTAATATTTCGATATTATATGACAATTTCCATGCTTTGGTGAATGCTTTTTTTTAAGAATCAGAAAACAGGATGACTTTTACCGGTCATAGTGTAACCAAACCCAAGATTTGACTAAAGGAAAGGTAACAGAAAAAAAAGAAAAACAAAAAAGAAAAAACAGGAAATCAGAAAAAATCTGCGTTGATTGAAAAAAGCTAGGAAAAACAACTTCACGACGCTGGATCGAAGAGAAGAGAAAAATAGCATTATGAATAAGGAATGACAAGAGGGATCAATGGATTGAGTATTGATTAGATGGACAGATTAAAGAACAAAACACGAGAATCCACGCCAAAATGTGGGGTCGGTTCTTGTGGTTTTGTTGTGTATAACGGAGATAAGAGTTTCGAGTTGTTGGTTTGGATGTTATTGACCTTGGACGATCTATTTGGCTAGGGTTTTGAATCTGGACAAGGGATGGGCTGGTACCGGTGAATTTTCTCAATTCCTGAAGCTCACACGATAAAGGCATTTACACACACACACACACACACACACACACACACACACACATTGCTTGCCGCGTGTGTACATCTGTGTGTGCGTGTGTGTGTTACAAAACACTATCATCGCTCCGCGGCAAAAGATACAAACTTAAGATGCAGAAATATATATTCTCGTAACCCAGAGCACAGCCACTTTATATATATATATATATATATATATATATATATATATATATATATTCTAAGCATATACTGTTAAATATAAGAGACAATGAATGTCTATTAGGTTTAGTCATGAGCCGTTCTAAACATCGTATTTTGGCTTTAATTTCAGTTGAAAATAAATAATTAAAACCAAAATACGATGTTTAGAACGGCTCATGATTAAATATAATAGACATACATTGTCTCTTATATTTAACAGTATATGTTTAGAAAATTATTTGCTGCCTCGATGCACTGTATATATATATATATATATATATATATATATATATATATATAAGTATATGGTGTAGATATAGAAAAATTGAAAGGAGTATCTTGTACATAAGGTGGTAGGATAACTCTCTAGAAGAGCTCTAAATATATACGTATATAAATTGATATACAGCAAATATATGTAAAGATTAAGACAGACACGTTATTCCATGGTTAAGCGGAAGTATAAGTCTATTTAAGGCGAACCATCGTCAGCTTCCGTCTTTGTTGTACAGAAGATTTTACACGTCCTCTGTACAATAAAGACATAAGCTGAGATTGGGACGCCTGAAATAGGCCTAAATTTCCGCTTAACCATGGAATAACGTGTCTGTCTTAATTTTTAAACACACACACACACACACACACACACATATATATATATATATATATATATATATTTGGGCAGGCAGCAATCTTTCTTTGGAACATGTTTCTTTAAAAACGACCGACATGGAAGATTTTATTAATTTCGATTTAATTATTCCAGGGCTTTTACATGTTCCTTTTTTTTACTGAAGATAACGAATATAAAAATTTTTGAATCCCAAGCGCTTTCAGCCACTTCACTGGCCATTTTCAAAGTTGCTATTTTCCGATGTTGTTATTTCATTCTCATGTTTAAAGCAAAGCTATCACGTGACGCATGCGACTGAACATTACATGAGCGTTTGTCTATTAAAAAAAACTTTCAAAACTACATTTCCACTGTTAAATGTAAAGTTGACGGTAGGTGAAAATTGTTTGATATATAATGTCTCTCTTATAGCAAGATCAAAATAACCCCACCAAATCTAAACTAGCAATGACTAATACTGTATGAATTACAATGCCCAGTACAAAGCTGTATTTCTTGTTATAAATCAGTCAGTTAAGTGCCATACGTGAAACACGCTTGGGCGATCATGTCTGGAAAGAGACATGACTGACTGAGCAGAAGATTATCTCGCAGTAGGTTGCCATTGCTTTCTGCGGAGATTGGTTGCCAGCCAAGGTTATAGAACCCAATCTGTCCTGTTATTTAACCGATAACTGGAAGGAAGAGACGGATTAATACCTTTCCCAAGGGTATTTGCGCGTAAGTGAATGCAATGAATTCAACTGGAATTTGAACTCGGTTCCCCGATTTCTCGTTCCGAGCCGATATCCACTGCATCACAACGCACATCCATATAAATTACCTATATTAACAATACCGCCATTTCTTTGAGTAGACACCTTATATGGCACTTATCTAATAATAGTGCAATGAAAACAAAATTATTAACCCATAATTTACAAGAACCTTTAAAGCAAATTTTGGTTGAAAATACAAAAATACTATTTAATTATTTGAATCATAATATCAAAGGCATCTTCCTATAAGAGAGGTATTATAAGGCATCTTCCTATAAGAGAGGTATTATAAATCAAACAATATAGCTGAAAGTGCTTGAAAAATAGACATAAAAAATTATGGAAGATTTTTAGTTTCCTTATCTCCAGCAAAAAGAAAACATGTAAAAATACTGGAAAAAAAATTTCACGTCGGTCGTTTTTATCGAAATACGTATAATATATATATATATATATATATATATATATATATAACCGTACTGATGAGCTGTGATGCAGCGAAACAGATCTGTCTGCGGATGACTTTTTACGCTCTCACACCCAGATTGAGCACTCTGGAAGAATGGTGAACTTTGGAAAAACAGTAGCTACTCTAGCATCTACGCATAGCTCATTCTCTAATGAATTAGAGCCCTCTAAATACTGGCGTAAGATACACCATACGCTAAAAGTTTGTTCCTTCTACCGAGCGCCCATAGAATCGCCGACTGAAGCCAATTCGGTCGGGTTTCAATTCTGGGTTAAAGCAATCGGATGTCTAACCGTACTGATGAGCTGTGATACAGCGAAACAGATCTGTCTGCGTATGACTATATATATATATATACACATCGTGTAATAGTTGTTACAATGGTTTATAAATTCATAGTATCACTACACAAAATTTTCGCGTTTTGAAGGTGACCAAGTGTTTTGGCCGCTTGAGCAGCCAAAACACTTGATCACCTTCAAAACGCGAAAATTTTGTGTAGTGATACTATGAATTTATAAACCATTGTAACAACTATTACAATATAACGCTCTACGTTTGTATCGAGCACTCTTTATAAAAGTAAATGCATGAACAACAGGTTAAAAAATCTACAAGTTCTACAACTTATTTACAATATATATATATATATAAATGCATCTATCTATCTATCTATCTATCTATCTATCTATCTATCTATCTATCTATCTATCATGATGTTCATCTCTTTCTCTCTCTGTATATATACGTACACACAGACACTCCCCCCACCATATATATATATATATATATATATATATATATATATATATATATAGTGGTTCAAAATATACAGTGGTTTTAAAATAGTTTATTAATTTTGTATATATATATATATATATATATATATATAGGCCCCTCTCCCAAGAATATGAAAATAAATACATAAACAATATGGTTATATATAGGGGAGGATTGAGGTTCAGATGTAACTGTTATAATTACGTTAAATGTTTTAAGCTTTTTATCACAAATGATAAATTTATGGTATATTTATTGGAATCAATAAATGATATTTACTAGAAAATTATATTTTAAAGGTTTATAGTTAGGGTGAAAAAAATCTCATCTAGTTTGATGATTCTGCTCTGTATTTAGAGATTTTTGACAAAATACACAAAAGTATATGCAGTATTATTGGTCCTTACTTGGCATCATCGGCTTCAGTCACTTTCTTCCGTATCTGAGATTTTCTATAAATATTTTCATGGTAATTGTTCTGGTAAGCTTTGTTTGTTGTTACCTAGATTTTATGAATTTAAGCGCATTACTAGATTGGCGGCATTTTACGGTAGAAAGAACTGCATGTAGCCGTCAGTTCTATGCTGTGAGTTTCTTCTATCGCAATTTTCGCTTATGGAACTTTCTTCCAGCTTCTTGCTTTCTAGTCAACTCTGATCTTCAAAAATTTAAATGAAATGTCGATCGTTATCTTTTGTCTTCTTAATTCTTGTTCTTTTATTGTTCTCTCCCCTTAATAATGTTTTCTTTTTCTCATATTCTCTTACATTCAGAAATTTCATGCGTCTTAGTGTCTTTATTGCCTTGCTTAGGGTGAAATGATAAAAATGTGGTGAATTTATGTTATATTTTATTTAATACGTTTTTTTCATTTGTGTTTATATATTGCTAACGTAGAAAATATTTTTAACACATTTGCTAAAATTGACATTTTTTAATCATTACACCCTAAGCAAGGTGTGACTGTCACTATTGAGCAGGGATTTATTAGAGAAAAGACTGGTTACAGGGGGCATTTAAGAAAGGATAAAAGATGAACGGAATAGAAAATGGTAATTGACTTTACATTTAAATATTTGGAGATTATAGTTATGAGGAAACTAAATAAACGGAAAGGGAGTTCCACAGGTGGGAATTGCAAAAAAATGAAACTGTCGAGTAAAAGTTGTGTTTACATTTAACTATTACAAGGGTAAAAGAGTGGGACCTCTATGTCAGTCTAGTAGCATGCTTAAATTCATGTGGTCGGGGCAGAGAAAGAAGCTCGTCAGAGCAAATGTCATAAAAATATTTGTAGAAAAGACAGAGGGAAGCCAAGTCACGTCGGTGAGAAAGTGACTGAAATCGAGAAACCAAGTCAGGATTGATTATATTGCAGACCTTTCTTTGGAATTTTCCAAGAACCTCGAGAGGAATAGCAGGAAAATCCAACCAGATATGGCAACATTATTCAATGCACGGACGAATGGTAGATTTATAAATGTGCAAGATGGATTCTGACGAGAACCACGAGATGAATAGCAGAAGCGCCCGGTCAGATATGGCGACAGTATTCAATGCACGGACGAATGGTAGATTTATAAATGTGCAAGATGGATTCTGACGAGAACCACGAGATGAATAGCAGAAGCGCCCGGTCAGATATGGCGACAGTATTCAATGCACGGACGAATGGTAGATTTATAAATGTGCAAGATGGATTCTGACGAGAACCACGAGATGAATAGCAGAAGCGCCCGGTCAGATATGGCGACAGTATTCAATGCACGGACGAACGGTAGATTTATAAATGTGCAAGATGGATTCTGACGAGAACCACGAGATGAATAGCAGAAGCGCCCGGTCAGATATGGCGACAGTATTCAATGCACGGACGAATGGTAGATTTATAAATGTGCAAGATGGATTCTGACGAGAACCACGAGATGAATAGCAGAAGCGCCCGGTCAGATATGGCGACAGTATTCAATGCACGGACGAATGGTAGATTTATAAATGTGCAAGATGGATTCTGACGAGAACAATCTTTCAGGACCAACACTATGACCCAACATTCCTAGCCGTAGATGGAGCTATAGACACGATGTAGTCGTTTCAATTCAGGTTGTTTTAGAGAGTAGGGCCAAGGAGGCACAGTGTGTTGCTCTCCAGAAGACTGGCATTAGCTATGCTGACGGCGGCTAGAAAAATTTCTCTCTGGTGGTTACAGGACAGCAGCCGTTCTCTAGAGATTTTCCTCTTATGGTCATCAGCAAAAGATACAACCCAAAATGCCAAATACAGGTGGGGGATAACAGAATCAAACAAATACAAGAATTTAAGTACCTAGGAAGTGTTCTAACAGGAGATGGAAAGTGCGACACGGAGATCCGAAGGCGAATTGGCATGGCAAAGGACGCGTTCCAGAAGATGAGCAAAATACTAACACACAGGAAAATCTCAATAAAAACGAAGAAAAGAGTGCTAGACTGCTACGTGATGTCAGTTCTTCAATACGGCTGTGAATGCTGGACAATATCATCGAAAATGAGGACAAAACTGGAAGCGGCCGAAATGTGGTTCTACAGAAGGATGCTACGGATATCGTGGACTGAGCATACAAGCAACGACGAGGTGTTAGAAAGAATGGCAACAAAAAGGAAATTGATGCTGAGCATCAGGAAGAGACAACTGAAGTTCCTCGGAAGGAGAGCCTGGAGAACCTGATACTGACTGGACAGATAGAAGGAAGGAGAGACAGAGGAAGGCAGATGATAACATATTTGCAGGGCCTGATCAGGTGGATGACGGAACGGGGGTTGCCAGGAGCAACAGGAGCAAACATACTAAGAGCCGCAAGGGATAGGGAGATGTGGAGAACCATGATCGCCTACGTCCTGAAGGGACAGGGCACATAGAAGAAGAAGATTTGTTATCTTCTTTGATCAGCCAAGCATTTTTAATCTCAAAATTTCGGTCAGTCTCGTTACGGTTAACAACGAATACGATTATGATAGTGTGGTGGATTCAGTAACAAAAGAGACAAAAAATAAAATAATCTAAATGAAATCGACTAGAGTATATATAATTAAAAGAAAGTAACTGAAAATTTAAATTTCCTTGTTCGTGCGCATGCGTAATCTCATCAACGTAACAACTTTGTTTCAAGGAAATGTTAAAGAAAATATTTAAGCGAAAATATTTTTCATTTTTTCATATACTATTTCTCTAATATTGTTCTTGATTTATAAAAAGGTGTATATCGTTATCTCATATATATATATATATATATATATATATATATATATATCTGTGAATTTATATTATTTCCCGAATATTGTTCTTGATTGATAAAAAGGTGTATATCGTTATCTCATATATATATATATATATATATATATATATATATATATATATGTGTGTGTGTGTGTCTGTGTATTTATATTATTTCCCTAATATTGTTCTTGATTGATAAAAAGGTGTATATCGTTATCTCATATATATATATATATATATGTGTGTGTGTGTGTGTGTGTGTGTGTGTGTGTCTGTGTATTTATATTATTTCCCTAATATTGTTCTTGATTGATAAAAAGGTGTATATCGTTATCTCATATATATATATATATATATATATATATATATATATATATATAGAATAAAAAGTGTGAGAGGCTGTGAACGTTTTATTTAAAGTGTATATTTATTGTTGTTTAAATGTATTATACATGTTATGACTTTTTAAGTGTCCATAATGATATTTGTGACGCTACATGTGTTTCGAGTCTAAGATTGACTCTCTTCAGGCGAATAAATTTTTGGTTTTAGATATCGGGTTCCTTTTGTTACTGATATGTATAACACGTATAATATTTTTAAACAACAATAAATATACACTTTAAATAAAACGTTCAAGGCCTCTTACACTTTTTTCTATACCAATTTCTCTCGTTGGAACAAACCTATTTCCTTTTCTAATATAAATATATATATATATGCCTGTGTGTGTGTGCATATGTGTCTGTATGTGTGTATTTACGAAATCCGTTACGAAATGGATTAATTTAGAATTACAAAAATATGCATCATCCGACAGGATTCCGAAAATATGCGTCCTTCGACAGGATCCCGAAAATTTGCGTCCTCCGTCAAGATTGCAACGCAGGGGAAACCGTCAATTAATCTGACGTGTCTTAGACCGCTCGATCACGATTAACTTACGGTTATAAAAGCTCGAAGTAATGTCTTTCTACTTCCTTTTTTCTTGTTTTTTACGAAGAATTCATGTCTACTTTGTTTTCGTATCTTAACATAAACAAAGACAATTTATTTTGGAAATCCGTTGCGAAATTGATAACTGATTTTTAATTTATTTGCTTAAACATTATTTTTAATGAATAGGACTAATAAAGCAGACATGCATAAAAAAAATAAGAGAACTGACAGGACAAAAAACCTGTTCCTCAACAGGATGTATAAAATCCAATGATGGAAAAAAGAGAAAAAGGAAATACTCCAGTGATGGAAAGAATATATAAAATATCTTTTCCTCGACAAGAGGAAAAGATAAACCGATAATATACAAAGTATATTAGTAAACCGATAATACACAAAGACGAAGACGGACCGGAAATATTAAAATCCGAAGTGGAAGCTGCAATGTCCAAACTAAATAGAAACAAAACAGTTGGACCAAACGGCATTGTGATAGAGCTGCTGATAGCCCTGGAAGAAGTCGGTATAAAGAAAATTATAGAAATAATAAATGAAATTTATAATAGTGGTGAAATACAAGACGACTTAAGCAAGTCGATCTCCATAGCATTGCCTAAGAAACCAGGTGGAAACAAGTGCAAACAAGTGCAAACGAGTGCAAACTCCACCGAACAATCAGTTTGATGAACCAAATTAGAAAACCGATCGTCCGAATCCTGATGAATAGACCGAGAAGCAGAATCAGGCCAGAGATAGGACAAGAAAAATGCGGGTTCGTCAAAGACACTGGAACAAGGAACACCATATTTATGATTACGATGCTCTCCGAAAGGGCAATACAAATGAAGAAGGACTTGTACCTATGTTTTAACGATTATGCAAAGGCGTTCGATGAAATACGCTACAAGGAATTGATGGCGATACTCAGCAGCCTCGACACATTTGGGAAAGACATAAGAGTAATCAAGAATCTCTACTGGCAGCATACCGCCTGCATACGGACAGGAAACGAATTCAGCAGAAATACAAAGATAGAAAGGGGCGTAAGACAAGGATGTGTCTTTTCACCGGATCTGTTCAACTTGTACAGCGAGACTATTTTGAGGACCCTAGAAGTTATGCCAGGATTTGTCATCGGAGGCAACAATATGAACAATATAGGGTCCGCAGATGATACAGGAAACTACAAGATCTCCTACAGAAGGTAAGCTGAAGAGAGTGACAAGAAAGGACTACAAATAAAGTTCAGGAAAATAAAATGCGTGGTCATCAGCAAAAAAAAAACAAAAACAAAAAAAAGCCAAATATAGGTGGGAAATACTAAAATCAAGCAGGTACAAAAGTTTAAATACCTTGGAAGTGTTCTAACTGAAGACGGAAAATGCGACACTGAGATCCGAAGACGAATTGGCATGGCAAAGGACGCGTTCCAGAAGCTTAGTAAAGTATTAAGAGACAGGAAAACATCGCTATAAACAAAGAAAAGAATACTGGATTGCTATGTGTTGTCAGTTCTTCAATATGGCAGTGAATGCTCGACAATATCATCAAAGATGAAGGAAAAACTTGAAGCAGTTGAAATGTGTTTCTACAGAAGGATGCTGCGGATATCATGAATCGAGCATGTGAGCAATAATGAGATTTTGGGAAAGTATGGAAACGAAAAGGAAATTAATACTGAGCATCAAGAAGAGACAACTAAAGTTCCTGGGACATGCAATAAGGAAAGAGGGCTTGAAGAATCTGGTAGTAACAGGCCAGATAGAGTGAAAAAAAGACAGGGGAAAGCAGCGGATAACATATTTGAAGGGCCTGAGCAGGTGGATGACAGAATACGGGTTGCGTGGTGAAACAGGAGAAAGCGTGCTAAGAGCCACCAGAAATAGGGAGACGTGGAAAGCCATGATCACCTACGTCTTGAAAGGACAAGGCACATAGAAGACTCGTATTTGAGTAGATACACTTAATTTTTCCTATCAAGTTTCTCGATTATTCAGGCCAGTACATATGAATAAATATACTGTTTAATTATAAAACAAGCATATTTTCTTAACAAGATTTCTCGATTATTCAGGCTGGTAGGTATAAATAAATTTACTGTTTAATTATAAAACAAAAACCAAAAAAAAAACAGAGTATCTACTCAAATACGAGTATCCATTAAAATAATCTTTAAACAAATTTTAAAAAAATATTTTGGAAGTATGGCGCTTGGCGTAACTCGAGTTACACGCTCCGTTATCTTCAGCAAACGACTTGAATGGCTGTTCGAGTCGTTTGCAGATCGCATAGATGTGAGATTCCAGTTAAGATTTGATTCATTCTTTTATAGAATTTAACACTGGTCAGAAAGATACAACCCAAAATGCCAAATACAGGTGGAGAATAACAGAATCAAACAAGTACAAGAATTTAAGTACCTAGGAAGTGTTCTAACAGGAGATGGAAAGTGCGACACGGAGATCCGAAGGCGAATTGGCATGGCAAAGGACGCGTTCCAGAAGATGAGCAAAATACTAACACACAGGAAAATCTCAATAGAAACGAAGAAAAGAGTGCTAGACTGCTACGTGATGTCAGTTCTTCAATACGGCTGTGAATGCTGGACAATATCATCGAAAATGAGGACAAAACTGGAAGCGGCCGAAATGTGGTTCTACAGAAGGATGCTACGGATATCGTGGACTGAGCATACAAGCAACGACGAGGTGTTAGAAAGAATGGCAACAAAGGAAATTGATGCTGAGCATCAGGAAGAGACAACTGAAGTTCCTGGGACATGCAATGAGGAAGGAGAGCCTGGAGAACCTGATACTGACTGGTCAGATAGAAGGAAGGAGAGACAGAGGAAGGCAGCGGGTGACGTATTTGCAGGGACTGATCAGGTGGATGACGGAACGGGGGTTGCCAGGAGCAACAGGAGCAAACATACTAAGAGCCACAAGAGATAGGGAGACGTGGAGAGCCATGATCTCCTACGTCCTGAAGGGACAGGGCACATAGAAGAAGAAGAAGGGGAAACGTGGGCTTCGACCATTTTACCTAGTAGATAAGTTTACTTTTAGGCTTTTTTTTTTCTTTTTTTTCTTATTGTCGCTTTTATTTGACACTGAATCTGGATAAAAGTTTAAAGTTTTGGCAAGTTGTCCGTTGGTTAAACCAACTGTTTTTCTTTCTTCTTTAACACACACACACACACACACACACACACACACACACACACACACACACACACACACAACAACAACAACAACAACAACAACAACAACAATAACATCAACAACACACACAGAAACATACACACACACGCACACGCACACACACACACACACACACATATATATATATAGCAAGAAAGAGAAAGAAATAGATGGCGAGAAAGTGTTTTGGAGAGAAAAAGAGAGAAAGAAAAAGAAAGGGACAGATGAAAAGTAAGAGAGTGTGAAAGAGAAAGAGAAAGAGAAAGATGGAGAGAAAAAGGGAAAGAGAGAAAAGGGAAGAGTGATACAGAGAGAGAGAAAGAGAGAGTGTGTGTGTGTGCGTGTGTGTGCGTGTGAAAGAGAATGTGTGGATGTGTGTGTTTAAGTTTATTCTTCTCTCAGCATAACTTTCAATTCAACATTTTAATGATTCGGAGAAATTTAAGTGATTGAATTATAATAATTTCTATTTGCATCATTAAACTATTAATGTTAATGTCATTATTCAGGAACCATGATACTAAATTTAACTAAACGAGAAAAAGAAATTTCTTATAATGAAGACATCCCGAATATTAAAGAGATGAGAGGAAAACTGTATTTAGTCTTAACCGACGCGTTTCGTCATCTGACGAAAAGCGTCGATTAAGACTAGATACAGTTTTCTTCTTGTCTTCCTTTTATTCATATTGTATTTTCTAGAGATTTCTTCTGAGAATATTTACATACCGAATATTATTTGTTAGTTTTTCTTTTTATAAGCGTAACAACAACTTCGTGATCAAGAATATTACACTTATTAAAAGAGAAAATAATTTATTTACATGGAACGTTTTTGAAAGTGCAATTATTATTTTTTGCTAAAATCTTAACTTAAGTCTTGGATTTTTTCAGCAATCTCCTTTCATAATCGAACATAGATGACCATAATTTTTTAAATTAAAAAAAATATTTATAATAGATAAATAAACACTTTATTAAAATAACATAAATATAGTAATTCCATTAAGAAATAAACATGTAAATAAATGAATGAAAATTTAGCAACAAGAACAAAAATATTTACTTACTAGGCAATAAATTACATGACTTAGCGTTATTTTTTTCCCTAATTTACTGATAACCATTCAACCAAATGGTTAGCAATAAATTAGGGAAAAATATGCTTCGCTTTGATTAAGAAAACTTTTCAAATAATAATCCATTAAGTAAGATTTTCAATAAAATGACTCTAAAATTAAGTTATAGTTGTACGAATAATCTGAAAAAAAACCCCCATAAGAATCTTAATAATAATATTTAAATAAAAATTTAATCCTAACTGAAAGTAAGAATTATCCAATGACTGGAATCAATAATTTGGACAATAACAAACTTAATTGTAGAAACCCTATAGAATGTTTTTTAGAAAAAAAGGAGCCTTCAGATTCCATTGTTTATAATTGTACTATTTCTTCTATGGAAAACCCTAGTAATGTAAGGATTTCAGTGGGTGGTACAAAGAACTCTCTGAAAAAACGATTTTATCAACACACGTTTTCATCTAATAATAATAAGTACGGAAAAAGAACATCTCTATCGAAATATTTTTGGTATCTAAAAGAAACAAATAAAACTCCTTTATTAATAAGAATTTTTTTTTAAAATTTAGAATATGTAAGTCTTTAAACGACCCATGACCCTTGTGTTTATATGAAAAACTATATATGATTAAATTTCTTATGAATAAAAATCTATTAAATAAACGTAATGAAATAAATGTCATATGTAAACATTGCAAAATTTCCACCTTAAAATATGGTTAAGATTCGTCTAATAAAAAAAATTATTAATTTACACATATTTAATAATTTCTTTTATATTATAATATGATAATAATTAAAGAGGTGTTAAAATAGATATTTAAATTTTTAATAATAAGATCGATATTAAAACTTTGTATTATGATATTAAAAATTGTATTAGAATATAATAATTAAATTCTATAAAATTATAAAATATTTTAATAGATAAATAGATATTAAAATGTTTTACAAATTAAGAGTTTCATGAAAAACATAAATCGAAATAAAAATAGTATAATTACACTCAAAGGTCCCTTTATGTCAGATCAAAAATATGAAATATTTTCTTTCTTTTTTGTTTTAGAAAATGATAGAATATAGAGAAAATTAAGATAATAATCTTATAACAATAATAAATACATCAACAGAAATGAAGTCTAGACAGGGGCTTTTATCAACTGACACTCTTGCCGTTAAGATTGAAAAAAGAAATCATGTATTCCCCCCAAAATATAAACTTTTTAAAAATTTAAAGTGGGTTTCTATTTTAATTAGTTAAATTGAACACACACAAATTTTTTTTGTCTTCCCACATCCCTGAATAACAAACTTATTCATTCTTATATTCAAATGAAAATCATTTTCACAACAATGAGTTAACATTGCCTGATGACGAGGTTAAAATCTCGAAAGATAGATATTTCCGTATCGCAATTACAACTAGCAGTATAGCCCGGCGTTGCTCGGGTGTAATGAAAGCTTTAAAACTAATCCATGGTCCTGGAGCTCAGACTCTTTGAACGTTGGCACTAAAGACTAAAAAACAATAGTTGTTTCCAGTTAAAGCGAAACCGTAGACTGAAAAAAAAATGAATGGATGTAAGTCAAATTTTGATTTCCTGGTATCGATATCAAATAAGTTTTTTCCTCGTAAACTGAATTTTGAAGGCTAAATAAGTCCTCTGAGTAAATGATATCATGTCTGAGACTAAGAACTACAATTATACCTACTTAGAGCCAAACCCGAAGCAAAAACTAAAATAAAAGGGCTGAAAACTATACAGACATACAGACAGATAAACAGACAAACACACAAACATCTTTCTTTTTATATATATTTTTTTAAAAATCATATCACCCCGATCAAGGCGGTTACGCCACTGATGTGCAGGGGGCTACGTAAGAGTGAAAAGATTGGAAATGAGAAAGCCGGAAACCACATCCTAAACAGGGAACAAGGGATGAGCCTCTTCACCTGTTCAATAGACGTGGGTGGATATATTATCGATTTTCTGCACTATTGTAAGAACTGCAACCTTGCAACTTCTGAATATCGTTTCTTATGTCTTTGTCTATGAGCGTATCAAATTTGATTAAAATCGGACCATTCCTTCTATAACCCGATTTTTTCGATTATCGATTTTCGATATTTATCGGGGGTACCTCGACACAAGACCTAGCTAAAAACACTCGCAAACGCTTATAGTACGACTGTGTAAATTTTTAAGAAAATCGGTTCAGCCGTTTCGGAGTCTATAGGTAACGGACACACACACACACACACACACACACACACACACACAGACAAAGTTCCATTTATAAATAAGTTTAGATTTCTCTAAAAAAAAAAACAAATCTAATTTTATGCTGTATGTATGTATGTACGTATGTATGTATCGTTGTGCAAATTGAGTGAAACATTTGATTTACTTTTCTTTCTTTAACCACACGGTCAGTTTTAGACACACTGGAGTGACAAGGTGCAATTGATTTCTATTTTTACCTCAGATCAGGTCATTTTCAGTGGTGTGCAGTATTATGTATCTGTTTTCAGGGTGTATGATGAAATTTGTTTGGCCTTGAAAAATATTGCGTCATCCGTGATTGCATCAGATTTTTATAGTCTTGGCTGTCGATTAGTTATCCTACGGCCATTGTCTGCGATGGACGTTATTCCAAGGAAGAGTACGAAAATTGCAACGCTGCACGAAGACACTGGCAAGCCTTACAGAGATATTGCTCATATTGTTGGTGTCAGCCTTTCAACTGTCAGTCGTGTCATCAAAGCGAAGAAAGAAAATGGACCCATGAGTTCAAAACGTAAAAGAAAATGCAGTCAGAAGGAAAAAAAAACAACGCCAAGTATCGATGTATACGTGATCAGGGAAAATGTGAAAGATTCGAGGAAGACAAGCGACGCCATAAAAAGTGATTTGTGATTTACAAGTGAAGTAAATAATAACGGAATTATGCATTTGTTTCAATGATTTTACACAAGGGTATATATATATATATATATATATATATATATATGTGTGTGTGTGTGTGTGTGTGTGTGTGTGTGTGTGTGTGTGTGTGTGTGTATTTAATAATTTAATAATAATATTTAATAATATTAATAATTACATCGATTAGGCTTTTTATTCAATTTTTGTTGTATCCGTATAACTGGTTTCTTTTTTGAACATAAAGTGTCAAAAATCTGTCCGAATGTTCTATACGTCCGAATGTTTTCGGATATACCATTAGCGATTTTCAAGGATGTTTTTTATTTTAACACTGTAAGTGTAGATTTTCCTTTATTTATCTAGAATGATGCGAATGCTTTATAAGAATTATAAATTTCTAGGAAGTTGTAGCCGTGTTCTTGGTTAATGTTACAGGGTGTTTGTTTTTCTTTTATATTATTGGTGGTTCCGTTGGTTATAGTCTTTTTTTACACATGGATGACGCTATTATAGTTGCATTTTTGATGAGTATGTTGCGGACGGAGTTTGGTAGGATTCCGTGTGTGGTTAAATTGGTGCTAATTTAGCTATGGTCATATATATATATATATATATATATATATTAATTTGGAAATGAGTTATTACCGCAACCTACGTTTCAAACTTTCGGTATTTGCCATAACTGATTTTTTTGTTTTTCAAACGCATAAACATGAATTTTTTACGAACCCACGACTGGAATTTTCAAACAACGGAAAGTTTTAAAATTTGGGAAAAATATTAAAAATTTCTACAACATGAATGTATTGAATACTTTTAAATATAACGGTGTGCTGGTCTAATTTAATTATGACTAAAAACTAACTAGTTTATATATATATATATATAAATGAGTTAGTTTATATATGTTTAGTTTATATATATATATATGTAAATTAGTTTATTACATATATATTTATGTGTGTATAGTGCAAAGAATTTGTTACTTTAACTGAGCAGGTTCATGCAGACTTCGATTTTCGTGAGACATCCGTTATGACGTCATTCGAGTTGCCCTCTATACATATATAATGATTAATATATATATATATATATATATATATATATATATATATATATATGTGTGTGTGTGTGTGTGTGTGTGTGTGTGTGTGTGTGTGTGTAATTAGTGACGTTGGTTAATCTTACGACGTATCAACGCTTTTGTAAAAATATATAAAAAATATATAAATATTACTATGTCTATGTGAGAGTGATTTTTATTTAGATATATGCATGAATGTATACATATAAATATATTTGTCATTTACCTGATATACACTGCTCAAAAAATTAGAGGAACACTTTTTAATCAGAGTATAGCAACCTATCAGTCAAACTTTTGGGATATTGAGCTGGTCAGTTAAGTAGCAGAGAGGGTTGTTAATCAGTTTCACCTGCTTTGTTGTTAATGAAATCAACAACAGGTGCTTCAGAGGGGCAACAATGAGACACCCTCCAAAACAGGAATGGTTGAGGCCACTGATACTTATACCTTCTTATCTCTTTTGGCTGATTTTTTACTGACTGACTTTCTACTCCTGTAGTTTTTCATTTGTCTTGGATCAACATCTCGGTTGATTACATCGTGCGATACCTGGACGCTACAGAGGTTGCACAAGTTGTGCAACTCCTCCAGGATGGCACATCAATACGTGCCGTTGAAAGGTTTGCTGTGTCTCCCAGCACCATCTCAAGTGCATGGAGGAGATTCCAGGAGACAGGTAGTTATTCTAGGAGAGCTGGACAGGGCTGAAGCAGATCCTTAAATCCGCAGCAAACCGCATAAAGTTTGTGCAAGAAGGAACTGGATGAGCACTGCTAGAGCCCTACAAAATGAACTCCAGCAGGCCACTGATGTTAATGTTTCTGACCAAATAATCAGAAATAGGCTTCATGAGTGAAGCCTGAGGGCCCAACCTCCTGTAGGGGGCCCTGTGCTTACTGCTCAGCACCGTAGTGCTCGACTGGCATTTGCCATAGACCACCAGAATTGTTAACTACGCCACTGGTGTCCTGTGCCCTTCACCGATGAGAGCAGGTTCAATCTGAGCACATGCTACAAACGTGAAAGGGTCTGGAGATGCCGTGGAGAACGTTATGCTGCCTGCAACATCATTCAGCATGAGCGGTCAGTGATAGTCTGGGGAGGCACATCCCTGGATAGACGCACAGACCTCTACAGGTTAGATAATGGCACACTGACTGCTGTTAGGTACCGGGATAAAATCCTTGGACCAATTGTCAGAATCTACGCTGGTGCATGTGGCTAGAGTATGCAGGCAGTTCTTGGAGGATGGAGGAATTGATACCACTGACTGGTCCCCACGTTCA
Organism: Ascarosepion bandense; assembly: GCA_037127315.1. Lineage (NCBI taxonomy): Eukaryota > Metazoa > Mollusca > Cephalopoda > Sepiida > Sepiidae > Ascarosepion > Ascarosepion bandense. The sequence continues at coordinate 64,430 of JBBBDQ010000331.1, forward strand.
CCTGACCTAAACCCAATAGAATACATCTGGGAGATTATGTTTAGGTCCATCCGGTACCGCCAGCTTGCCCCTCAGACTGTCCAGGAGCTCAGTGATGCCCTGGTTCAAATCTGGGAGGAGATCCCCCAGGACACCGTCCGTCGTCTCATTAGGAGCATGCCTCGACGTTATCAGGCATGCGTACAAACACGTGGGAGCCACGCAAATTACTGAAAATCATTTTAAGCTTCTAAATGACATTTTAGCGAAGTGGACCAGTCTGCTGCATCTTTTTTCATTTTTATTTTTTGGGTGTCTTTGATTCCCTCCCCCCCCCACTATAGGGTGATAGGACAAATTATGCGGCATCATTTTGTTACTAATACATCACCTATTTATTATCAAGAAAGATATTCAAGATCATTTTCCCCTGTTTAGATCTGATGTGCTTTCGAAGTGTTCTAATTTTTTTAGCAGTATATATATTTATATATATATATGCGTGTGTGTGTGTGTGTGTGTGTGTGTGTGTGTGTGTGTGTGTGTGTTCTCTAGCTTGAGTGTGTCTGAGCATATTAAACATGATAATTTCATATTATTCAATGTTATATATTTACATATTTTGTATAAGTCTTTAAATGCTAATGAATATATAACAATATATATTTATTTATATCTATATGTGTGTGTATGTATATACGAATATATATATTTCTATTTATGTTGATCATATATATGTCATATATGATTGGCATTATATTATATTATATATATATATATATATATATATATATATTATATGACAGGCCTTTGCCCTGACGATCCGTAGTGTGAAACCGCGGTAGGTTTTGGCTCACTCTAGATTTTTGTGTGTATATATATATATATATATGATGCCAATCATATATGTCATATATGATTGGCATTATATTATATATATATATATATATATATATATGTGTGTGTGCGAGTGTGTGTTTGTGCATCTATGTGTGTGTACTAGTTCTTGTGTCTTTATTTAGTATATATATGTGTGTGTGTGTACGCGCGCTTGTTTCTGTGTGTGTGTGTGTGTGTGTGTGCACGCGCGTGTGTGTATATGACCATGTATGAATATTAACTATAAAAGACAAACATAAGCATTGATTTCAGAATGTCCTTTTTTTATTTAAAAATCTTGAGTACCATCAGCCGAGTCAGATATTACGCGTTTTACGTTTGTCGTTTTTATGCTTTTGATTTGCATATGATTTACATAGGATTTAATGCTGCTTTTATTAAGCACAATTATTGGAATAGGAGACGCCAAAAGAAAAAAAAAATGGAAAAAGAACGTTTTGAACAAGTTCCGATGAGATACAATCACAAAATCCATAGTATCTTGAGAGGTCATTCGATGTTCGAACAAGATGCTCGCTATTCATAAATATAAAAACATGCAAGGCATTTAATTACCAGTACTAATTCTATTACTCTTATTAATACTACCAGTAATACTATTTGTGCTACTACCAATAGTACTGCTAGTACTGTCAGTCAGTTAGTTAAGTGCCATACGTGATACATGATTGGGCGATCATGTCTCTTTCGGGACATGACTGATTGGGCAGATGATTATTTCGTAGTGGGTTGCCATTACTTTCTGCGGTAGACTGGTTGCCGACCAAGACTATAGGACCCAATCCGTTCTATTGTTTAACCCATAATTGGGTATTCGTGCGTAAGTGAATGCAAGGAATGCGACTGGAATTCGAACTCAGTTCCACGATTTCTCGTTTCAACCGATATTCACTGCACCACAACGCACATCCTCGCTGCTATACCAGCTACTACTATTAAAACGGGTACTACCACTACAACTGCTACTGTCACTACTACGACTGCTGGCATTACTAATACTACTACTACTACTATTGTTACTACCATAAGTACTTTCACTGATAATACTACTATTCATCACTACTACAAACGAATGATACTACCGCTAGTAATGCTACTACTCTTACTACTATTATTGTCATTACTAATATTATCACTACTACTATTGATATTACCACAAATACTATTACTAGTAATACTGCTACTATCACTATTACTAATAAAAATGGTACTACTACTACTACACTAATACAACAAAAACTACTAGTACTGCTGTTATTATCATTTACCACTACTACTTATCCTACCACCGGTTCTCGCTCGATCACCGAAGTTAAGCAACATTGAGCCTGGTCAGTACTTAGATGGGTGGCCGCTTGGGAATACCAGGTGCTGTAAGCATTTAGTGACGGATGTGCGTTGTGGTGCAGTTGATATCGACTCGGAAAGAGAAATCGGTGAGCCGAGTTCGAATTCCAGTTGAATACCCTGCTTTCACTTAAGCACTGGTACCCTTGGGAAAGGTATTAATTCGTCTCTTCTCTCCAGTTATGGGCTTAAAAAACAAATCCCAATGAATCTTGATACTCGAAAAGAAAAAGTATTACTAGACACAAAACTGATATAAAAGTCAACAATAAATTGTTGAAAGAAAAAGGTATTACCAGCAATAAATAAATAAAATTTAGTTGGTAATAAATGACCCGCCGAGGTTGATATGTCATAAAACAAAACAACCAACCAACAACTTATCCGACAATCTTACGCACAAAAATACCCTTGGAAAAGGTATGAATCCTTCACTTCTTCAGTGCCAGCTATGGGTTGGATAACAGGACCGATTTGATTCTATAGCTTTGATTGGCAACCAGTCTACCGCGGAAAAACACGGCAATCTACTGTGGGAAAGATTCCTGCTTAGTCAGCCTTGAATCGAAGGAGGCCTGTCCGTGCAAGCATTCATCACTGACAGATTAGGACTACTACCACTATTATGTCTGCAACTACTACCACTTTAATCTTCTCTTCTTCTTCTATGTGCCTTGTTCTTTCAGGACGTGGGCGATCATGGCCTTCTACGTCTCCCTTTCTCTGGTGGCACTTAGCACGCTTTCTCCTGTTAATCTACTCAGACAACGTACTGCCATCCACCCACTCATGCCAGTCACGTACGTTAAACGCTGCTTTCCTCTATCTCTTCTTCTCTCTATCTGGCCTGTTAGTATCAGGTTCTCCAAGCCCTTCTTCCTCATTGCATGTCGCAGGAACGTTAGCTGTCTCTTCCTGATGCTCAGTATTCATTTCCTTTTTGTTTCCATCTTTTCCAAAAACCTCATCATTGCTCATATGCTCGGTCCATGATACCGGTAGCATCTTTCTGTAGAATCACATTTCAGTTGCTTCAAGTTTTTCCTTCATCTTCAATGAGATTGTCCAGCATTCACTGACATATTGAAGAACTAACATCACATAGCAATGCAGTACTCTTTTCTTTCTTTCTAATGAAATTTTCCTGTCTCTTAATACTTTACTCATTTTTCTACTTCTATCATTAGATCATTAGAAAATATATAGGCTGATGCTATAGGCTCATCACTAAAGATCAATATAATCTGAGACTGGCTGCTGATCTTGCCTCTGAACTAGCTCTAACAGCTCAAGTGGGGTGGTAAAAGTTTGTTTGTAATTCATTATCTCTAGCACCCAGCTAGTAACATTCCGTTGTCACCGAGCAGATCATGGATTTTCGTAAGGCGAATTGGCATGGTGGAGGATGCTTTTCCAGAGTATTAAGAGATAGGAAAATTTCACTAGAAAGAAAAAAATGAGTACTGGATTGCTATGTGATATTAGTTCTTCAATATGACAGTGAATGCTGGACAATATCATCGAAGATGAAGGAAAAACTTGAAACAATTGAAATGTGGTTCTAGAGAAGGATGCTGCGGATATCATGGATTGAGAATGTAAGCATTGATTAGGTTTTGGAAAGGATGGAAACGAAAAAGAAAATAATACTGAGCATCAAGAAGAGACAGCTAAAGTTCCTGGGGCATTCAATAGGGAAAGAGAGCTTCAAGAACCTGATGCTAACAGACCAGATAGATGGAAGAAGAGACAGAGGAAAACAGCGTTTAACGTACTTGACTAGCCTGAGCGGGTGGATGGCAGTGCGGAGTTTGAGTAGGGTAAAAGAAGAAAGCAGGCTAAGAGCCACCAAGCAAAGGAAGGAGTGGAAGGCCATGATCGGATTCGTCCTGAAAGGACAAGGCACATAGAAGAAGAAGAAGATTAATATTTGAGCTCTCAAGACGGCCTTTCGCTTGAACGTCTATTGTGACTCAAGTTCACCCCAAACCTCAAGTAGAACTCAAGTGTATGATCCGTGGCTAACGATGTTGAATAAAATGATTTGCCTATTCAGAAAATACCTGGCCCATTTCTGCTATGCTGTCTCTTTACAAGGGCCAGATAAGACCAGAATAGAGGGCTGCTGCGATATAAGGGCTGATGTTGCTCAGTACTCACAATCCAGTTTTGACAGAGTTCACAAGTAGTTACATAACCTTGTTGGTGATAATGTATTTTCCACCTTATCGCCTTCTTTCTCCAAACGTTGGTATGTTACAAGCATCTCGACACTCTATCACTCATTTCGCGGAAAATTAGTCGGAACACACGTGTGAAACAAAATAGAATTTGTAATCAATTATTCTGGGATTAAGAAATTTCATATTTTTGTTTTTTAATAATTTACGAAGGGCCTAGTTCGAATAACAGTCGGCTTTGTTACCCTCACTTACGCGCAAATGCTCTTGGGGAAAGATATGAATCCATCTCCCTCCATTGGATATTCTGGGATTAAGAAATGTCATATTTTTGTTTTTTTAATAATTTACGGATGGCCTAGTTCGAATAACAGTCGGCTTTGTTACCCTCACTTACGCGCAAATGCTCTTGGGGAAAGATATGAATCCATCTCCCTCCATTGGATATTCTGGGATTAAGAAATGTCATATTTTTGTTTTTTTAATAATTTACGGAGGGCCTAGTTCGAATAACAGTCGGCTTTGTTACCCTCACTTACGCGCAAATGCTCTTGGGGAAAGATATGAATCCATCTCCCTCCATTGGATATTCTGGGATTAAGAAATTTCATATTTTTGTTTTTTTAATAATTTACAGAAAGCCGGGTTCGTATAGCAGTCGGGTTTCTTACCCTCACTTTCGCGCAAATGAACTTGGGGAAAGATATATATCCATCACCCTCCCTTGGATATGGGTTAAATTGAAGGACATATATCTGGAAAAATTCTTGGTTATTCTAAAACGAATTGTTAATGCGTTATTAAGTTATTAACTCGCAAAAAAAAAAGCAAAAAAAAAAAAAAAGAATTATTCTAACAATCCAAGATATGATTCGGCTTTATATACCATACAAAGAGTTGATAAACCGTAAAAAATGAATAGGATGCGCATTTTGGTGCAGTGGATATTGGCTCGGAACGAGAAATCGGGGAGCGAGTTCAAATTCCAGTTGAATTCCCTGCATTCACTTACGTACAAATAATCCCCGGGAAAGGTATTAATCCGTCTCTTCCTTCTAGTTATGGGTTAAATAACATGACAGATTGGGTTACGTTGGCTGGCAACCAGTCTACCGAAGAAAGTATTAGCAACCTACTGCGAGATAATCTTCTGTCCAGTGAGTCATGTTTCTTTCGAGACATGATTGCCCAAGCGTGTATCACGTATGGCATTTAACTGACTGACTGATAATTAATTTTATGCTAAGAGAACATTTGTAGAATTTAGAGATAATTACTTTAATCATAAAAATGATATTGCTTTGACTGCCTGCAGTTTTTCGTTTTACAGAGACGGCCGACACTTTTGACAGTATTTTTCATAACAGCCATTAATAACAGGATGCCACTCTCGAAATTCTGCATATATATATTCTTCTTAATCTGCTGGATGTTATGCACCAACAGCCCTTCGTATATATACAGATGTAAATCGTTCCTTACTGTGAGATATAGTTACATCCGAGACATTCCCAACGGACCAGAACCTCTACCTTTCGATGTTCTTAGTTTTAGTTAAGCCGAGTTCACAACACTTTCCCGATGAATCAGCGATCCGACTAAGAAAGTGATCCCCCGAATCGTAGTAAATCACTTCTTTATGTACCGTGTCTCCTAGGGTGATCGTGTCTCTCCACAACTTCCTGTTCTGTGGAGCTCTTGATAAACTTCGTCTTCCTGTTATTTGTCCGTCATCTTAAGCTATGTTATCCGTTGTTTTTCTCTCTTCCACTTTCTCTCGATTTGTCCCGTGAGCATCAGATTTTTTCAAACCCTCCTTCCTCATTACGTGCCCCAGAAACCTTGGCTGTCCCTTGTTGATGTTAAGTATTAGCTTCCATTTTGTTTCCATTTTACACAAAACTTCGTCGTTATTCACATGCTTGCTCCACAGTATCCTCAGCATCCTTCTGTAGAATCATATTTCTGTTGCTTCAAGTCTCCTTCATCTTTGAGGAGATTGTTCAAGACGATAGGTATCATATAAGTCAGTTATTGAAAACATTAAGGCAAACGATGTTTTCCTGCTTTAAAATGTCGGTACTGTGTTCTTTGAGTGAGACTCATTGATTGATAGAATTTCACATACATTTCTGCAATTTTGGTTTTTGTTTAGTCATGAAATTTTCTGTGGAAAGTTATGAAATTTCAATTTACACACACACACACACACACACACACACACACACACACACACACACACACACATATATATATATATATATATATAAAAATCCAGGTGAATAGGACTCAAGGTTTTACTATTTTGAGTGCCCCGGCATTTATTTTATAATGGACAGTGCTCAATATAATAAATATTATAGAGCTAATTAAGAGAATCTATCTCGAAACATAGACATTTCCGTGTCGTAATGTACAATTAATTCATATATATATATATATATATATATATAATGTTATGAATTAATTGTACATTGCGACACGGAAATTTCTGTTTCGAGATAGAATCTCGTAATAGATTCTCTTATAAATTATATTTTATTAATTAATGTATTAATCGAGATAGATTCTCTTAATATTTCGAGATAGATTCTCTATAATATTTATTATACTGAGCTCTGTCAATTATTGTATATATATATATATATATATCTGTGTGTGTGTGTGTGTGTGTGTGTGTGTGTGTGTGTGGTGGGGGAGACACAAGGCCTGAATAAAAGAAGAGCCCTGCACAGAAGTAACATTCAACTAGCCAACAACAGGAAATTATATGTCTCTCAACGTATACATAAATGCAGGGGAGGTATATTCAGAGTAATGCCTATCTACCAAAATGCAGATTATGACGCTCTCATGATGCAGGAAGAAATATTTATAAAAAAATACAAGCTTTCCTAAAAAACATGAAAAACCTAGGGCACAAACACACACACACACATGAAATTCAGACGCGATAAAACACACACATGCGCGCTAAATTCAAATAGTAGCTCAAAATTAATAAAAGTACTAGATGACCCGTAGAGTAGAATTGAATCAAAATCGCTGAAAACAATTTTGAAGCATAAAGATGAAATCAAATTTCGCAAGTCAGCGAAAAACTTTTTAGAGCCAACGAAGGTGACAGGAGAAACTTAACGTGCAAGTATGAAAAAAAAAAACAATACATGCGCACGCATATGAAGTTTATGACCTACTTACAACTTGACTTATCTATTTATAGACGATACCTTGGCTATCAGAAAAGCAAACGGATCTCGATATGTGGAGTCACAAGTTTATTCGCCTGAAGAGAGTCAACTTTAGGCTCGCAACACTTGTAGCGACACAAATACCATTATGGACACGTAATATATCATGTGAAAAGCAAGTAATAATTATAATAGTAGCAATAATAAATATACACTTTAAACAAAACCTTCACTGCTTTGCGCACCTTTTCTTCCATATATATATATATATAATTCAGTCAGTCAGTTAAGAGCCATACTTGATACGCGCTTGGATGATCATGTCTCTTTCAAAGCATCACTGACTGGCAGAAAGTTTTCCAGCAGAATGTTTCCATTTCTTTCTGGGGTAGATTTGTTGCCAACCGAGGCAATGCAACCTAATCTGTACTGTTATGCAACCAAGAGCTGGAGGGAGAAAAGATTGATTAATACCTTTCCCAAAGCTTTTTATGCGTAAGTGAATGCAACGAATTCAACTGGAATTCGAACTCAGCTTTCCGATTTCTTATTGTGAGCCGATTGCACTACAAAGTGTGAATTACGAAGGTCACTTAGAAAAATAGCCGCCACCGAAAAAGCGTCAGACAATGATGTTTGCATGCCTACATTCAGAGGCAAAAGAATAGTCCAACAATTGCATGCATGATAGAAGTTAAAAGGATCTTCAAGAAAAAAAAAACAAAAAAAAAACAGTATGCAAGTAATTATGCAGACTAATCACGTGCTTGCCTCTGATATGAACAATTAAAATTAAGTTACAACGGAAATTTATGAGTTAAAAAGCCAAGAATTTCTACCTGATTATTATGTTAGATTTTCTAATATCAACCAGTATTTGGTTATTCAATTTCAAGTATAATCTTACATAATAATAATAATAATAATAATAATAGATATTGTCTTATTAAGTACAGCCCACATACTAAGGAGAACTTTGTCTATGCAACGCTAGGGATGATGAGGAAGATAGAAAAAACATGAAATGGCGCCATAACAACACACCGCGACCTGCCTTAGGTCTTCCTGCAGACTAGGTTGGTAGTGCGACCATAGCAGATATCGAAATATGATGAAAAATGACAAAATACTACTACTACTACTAATAATAATAATGTTAAGTATAATCTTTATGGGACGAAAATCACAATGAATTTATAGAAAAGTTGACATACGTCCGATTATAAGTGGCTGGAAATGTTATGCCTGGATTGAAATTTTTCCTTCGTTGAATGATGTCACAATATTGTGAAAATTTTAGCAAACTTCATGCTGTGCCATCTCAAATAAAATAATAATAATAATAATAAAAAGATAACAAAAAATAAAATTAAAAAAACACTAAACCGGAGCCAAAATACGTGTTCATCGAATTACTGCGATTTGAAATATCAAGGGAACAATTTCGCAAGAAACAAAGAAGTGACTACTGGATTTCTATGTGATGTCAGTTCTTCAATATGGCAGTGAATGCTGGACAATATCGAAGATGATGGAAAAACTTGAAGTAGCTGAAATGTTGTTCTGCAGAAAGATGCTGCGCATATCTTGAATCGAGTATGTTGGAAATGATGGAAACGAAAAGGAAATTAATACTGAGCATTAGGAAGAGACAGCTGACGTTCCTGGGACATGCATGCAATGAGGAAGGAGGGCTTGGAGAACCTGATACTAACAGGCTAGATAGAGCGAAAAAAGAGACAGGGGAAAGCAACGGATAACATATTTGAAGGACCTAATCAGATGAATGATGGAACGAGGTTTGCATGGTGTAACAGAAGAAGGCATGCTAAGAGCCACTAGTGATAGGGAGACGTGAAAAGCCATGATCGCCTACATCCTGAAGGGACAGAGCACATAGAAGAACTGTGTGAGTAAAACTTACTTCTGGCCAATGAAATACGGCGGAAAATATGGGTGGTTGGCTACCATGCAAGTAGCATGGCGGTTCCTAGCCGTAAATAATAGACATGGCGAAATCAAAGAATGTAGTGCATCCGAGAAACATATTTAAGATAGAAGGAGGTTTTATAGCGTACCCAGTGTTTCTAAGCAGTCTCCCATCTATGTACTATCTGGTGTCGTCACATCTTTCAATTCTTTGGGGGTTGTTTAAAGCCAAAACATATTTCGGATAGTAGGCATTTGCTTATAGTACCCAGTGTCCTAAAGAGGTCTCTAAATAACTACTGACCGGCTACAAACGTCTTATCAGCCTTTGTTGGTTACTTAAAACCGAAACATTTCATATTGTTGAATGTTGCTTACAGTACCCAGTGTTTCGAAGCCTTCCCCCAACTTATTATTAATCGGTCATCATACGTCTCACCAAATCTTTGTGGGTTGCTTAAAATTGAAACATATTTAAGATTTTAGGAGATTGCTTACGGCATTCAGTGTTCCAAGTCCGTCCCATATCTAAATACTGACTGGCTTCAACACGTCTTATTAACCCTTTGACTGTTATTTAAAGACAAAACAAATTTCAGATTATTTGAGTTTGTATGCTAGACTCAATCAACATTGGCATTTCTTTGTAGAATTTCATGAAACCTAACCTAGAATTTGTAATGAAAAGAGCGAAATATACACAGAATCGTCTAATTACCGAGCTATTTTGGAAGCTTACTTCATCTCATATTTCACCGGAGTTCTGACCATTTATATAGCACTATTAATGCAAAACCAAAGTCTCAGTTCTTCCGCATAAAACAAATTTCTGCTAACATAAAATATTGGAATCATGCCAATGATTTCATTCGACATGACGTTCAATACAGCTATTACAAATCGCGATTGAAGGAAATTGCCAATGAAATAGCCGAAAAGAAAGATTGATGAAATTTTACCCGATATCATTCAAATTTATAACCGAACCACTTTAGTTATCAACTGGTGCTGAAATTTTACTGGCATTTCAAAAGTACTGCCCGGCAGCTATCAACATTTTACGCAAAGGTATCCACGTTTTCCAACCCATCTGTCGCTTTCTTTAAGTGCAGCAAAAATAGACTAATTTTGACGAATACTAGCTGTATAACCCGGCGTTGCTCAGGGTTTTTAGTGGTTATGTTGAAATGGTATGGTCAAGTGCTTATACAAACAGCCCCAGTATGAGGTTGCCGTGACGAGTAAGTTAAAAAAATGCGAAGTAAGTATTGGTTTTTGTTGTATTTGTAAAGCGGAATTCATACTTGGTCAATTTTGCCAATAAACGGGAATGATATATGTACAATCGGAAGAACGAGGGCGGGTGTTAGGGAAGCCGGTAATGTGATGCGATGACGTTGTGACACAGAAGAAGTAGCTGCATTGTCCCTGCAATATTGGAGGGGTTGCTACCTTGTAGAAAACGTGAAATTGCTATGGCATACTTGTGTCAATTGAAATCTTTGTTCACATATCAAGACCTTGATCCATTAATGACTCGATTTTGGTTGAGTTTGAGTGAAGCGTCTTATTAAAATACATAAAAGTGCGCAAAAAATCACCTGGAATTATGCTTGTCGCTGATTTTTGACAAACGCTGTACATTGATTCGAAAGTTTTTTTTGAGTACATCTAAGGTTCAGACCTTGATCTACAAGATACTCGATTTTGGTTGAATTCGCACGAATTCGAGGAAAGAGTTCGTAATTTCTAAGCGTTTTGGTGGTTTCTGTCATACCCCGTAAAACGATTCGAAAAAAACTTTTGCGTACACCACAAGGTTCGTGTCATAATCGACAAGTGAGCGAATTTTAGTTGAAATCGGAATAAGGGTTTCGGAGGAGTATGGTTCGTTAGAATGGAGACACACAAACATACACACAGACAGACATATCCTTATATATATATATATATATATATATATATATATCATGAATAGCCTCTTGATCAGACGAGGTTTTTTATCATGCTTATAAACAGAATATCTACTTAAATACGAGTATCGGTAAAAATAATGTTCAAAATAATTCATTACAAATTGTCGGTTGCTTATAACCAAGTTTCGTTAAAATTCGTTAATTTCCGTAACATGTTTACATTTGTTGACATTTCGATACATTTCAGAGCAGATATGGTTTGTTTACGGTAGATCAAAAATTGTGTTATATAAGCATGATAAAAACCTCGTCTGATCAAGAGGCTATTTATGATCGAGTGGTTAAGACAGTACCAGATCAAATGGTAGCTTCCCCTATGTAAATAGGGGTCGCAGGTTCATATATATATATATATATATATATATATATATATAAGCTATCACACTCTATAGCCCATTGAGATTTCTGATCATTGTACTTCGCAAAACAGTCATGGGAGAGGAAAACCCTGTTCGTTATGAAGTAGCATGATTCAAGTCATAATTGAACCGATTCGTATTTGATGTATTGTATATCAGTTGATTGTCATACGTAATACACACTTTGGGCAATCATGTCTCGAAAGAGACATGACTTACTGGACAGAAAATTATCCTGCAGTAGATTGCCATTGCTTTTTGCAGTAGACTGGTTGCTAGTCAAGACTATAAACCCCAAACTGTCCTATTATTTAACCCATAACTGGAGGGAAGAGACGGATTAATACCTTTCCAAAGGATATTTGTGCGTAAGTGAATGCAAGAAATTCAACTGGAATTTGAACTCGGCTTTCTGATTTGTTGCTTGATATCCACTACACCACAATGCACATCGGACGAGAAGGTTGTTTTCGACTCTGCTTCGCGGCGGCGACGTCGTCGTCGTAGTCGCAAGTCGTTGTCAGCTCGTTTCGGCGGTGGCGGAGGAGGAGGAGGAAGAGGAGGAAGAGGAGGCGGCAGCAGCAGTGAATCACGGAAGCCAGTATTGTTATTCTTATAAAATTATTAATGCAATATTTACTAAAAAAACAAAAAACAAAACAAATTATTCTTACAATCCAAAGTATGATTCGTTTTTAAAAGACCCACAAAGGGTTGAGAAGCCGTAAAAAAAGCAATCAATCAATGGTCGCGTTGATTACTACTGCAGCATTTCTTCTAAGTCAAGTGACATTTGTACATATACTTGTTTTTATACTTGTGTATATTCTTGTTTTATGTATATTTTGAAGAAAATAGACATAGTGTCGAAATAGTGTTAAACATTGTTAAATGTATTTTTTCTTTTTCATTACTGCAAACCTATACTGGAAGTGTTATAATAATAATAATAACAATAACGGCAATAATGCTAGTGATAATAATAATAATAACGGCAATAATGCTAGTGATAATAATGATGATGATAATAATGATAATAATAATAGAAAAATATGTGAAAATTGAAACAAGAACAGTACAAGTGATAGTAGGTGTGCTTAGAATGATAGAATAAGGAGCAAAACAACACGCTAAAAGAATCTCTGGAAATCACAGTTTAAGGTATAAACAAAAAAATTGTCTTGATGACTACAGTCCACACACTAAGAAAACCTTTGTTCATGTAACGCTAGTGGTGTTACGAGAGGTAGAGAAACAAATCATGAAATGTAGCCATAACAACATACCACTAACTGCATTAGGTCTTTCCACAGAATTGGTAGGTAGCGTGACCATAGCAGAAATCGAAATATGATAATAATAATAATAATAATAATAATAATAATAATAATAAGAAGAAGAAGAACAACAACAACAACAACAACAAGAAGAAGAAGAAGAACAAGAACAAGAACAAGAATAATACGAATAATAAAAAGTTGGCATGCATTTACGTTTATTACTGCTGGGAAATAATAATTTGTTCTCCCAATGTATATTCAGCTATTTTTTCATTAACGTCGTCGAAAATAGGGTTATCAAAAAAAAAAAAAAAAAAAAAAAAAAAAAAAAAAAATTAAAATAAAAAAAATAAATCTGCAGTCTTTCTAAGAATGAATATCGTAGATTGTATCGAACTGTTTTTTCTATCGTATTGTTTTTCCTTTCGTATTGTTTTTTATTTTGTTTTGTTTTTTTTCCTCTCTTTTTTTTTTGTAAAGAAAAGTTATCGTAGTTTTAAAATTTTTTTTGGAAATATCGACAACTAAGGGAAATATTAATAATAAGGAGAAAGAGATAAATTAAATAATATATGAAGAAAAATTCATGTTTATGGTAAAATAGTAAAAATAACAAAATTTCATATAGAAAAAAGTTACGTTTTCAAGAGCTTCGGAAAACACACCATTCTCGTTGAACACACTACGACCTGCCTTAGGTCTTTCCGCAGACTTGGTAGATAGTGTGACCATAGCAGAAATATGAATTATGATGAAAATTGACATAATAATAAGAGTCTTGCAAAATATTTGGAGACATGGAAATCTGAAGTCTGAGGGAGAATTAAAAACATCGAGACGGCAGTGTTACAAAAATTATCTTGAACGCCGTGGAGAGTGCTGGCGCATATAGAACTAATTTCACTTGATCTTCTGTTAAAACCTCCAGTTATTTTTGCTATAAAAACCAGGTAAGAGTCGAAAGGAAAGAAGAAAATATCAAAACATCTGAGCGATTATTTGGACGCTTCATAGAAAACAAAATTTAATATCTCTAATGGAAAAAGAACAGAAAAGTTAAGGAGAATATTTTGAAAGGTTTCTTTAAATTTATGAAACTACAACTACTGTTGTTATTACTACTATTATTACTACTACTAACAACAACAACAACAACAACAAAAGCGGCTTTATAATACTTAAAAATATATTTTTGCAATGAACCGCCTCCTGCATAAGACATGTTAAATTCACTGATGTGTATTGGACCACAGCTTACATCTGCACAAGGCATTACTTTTGTGGTTTCCATCGCAACTAAAGTTTACTGGATAAAATTGCTAGCCCCATATCCAACTGCCTTTGGATCCGGTTTTTGATTCTAAATTTATAGCAGCGGAATAATACCAGACGACCTATGCAAGTCGATATTTATAGCACTGCCGAAGAAACCAGGTGCAAACGAGTGTGAACTACACAGAACTATCAGCTTAATGAGTCACATCACAAAACTGATTGTCAGAATCCTGATGAATAGAGCGAGAAGCAGAATCAGGCCAGAGATAGGGCAGGAACAGTGCGGGTTCGTCAAAGACACTGGAACAAGGAACGACATATTCATGATTAGGATGCTCTCTGAAAGGGCATTACAAATGAAGAAACACTTGTACCTATGCTTCATTGATTACGCGAAAGCATTCGACAAAATACGACACAAAGAATTGATGGAAATGATAGGCAACCTCGACATTTTCGGCAAAGATATAAGAATAATCAAGAATCTCTACTGGCAGCAAACGGCCTGCATACGGACAGGTAACGACCTCAGTAGATACACAAAGATAGAAAAAGGCGTAAGACAAGGATGTGTCTTTTCACCGGATTTGTTCAACCTATACAGCGAGAATATTTTGAGGACCCTAGATGACACACCAGGATTTATTATTGGAGGCCACAATCTGAACAACATAAGATACGCGGACGATACAGTACTGATTGCGGACACGGAAAGGAAACTGCAAGATCTCATACAGAAAGTAGCAGTGGAGAGTGACAAGAAGGGACTACAAATAAACTTTAAGAAAACTGAGTGCATGGTCATCAGCAAAAGATACAACCCAAAATGCCAAATACAGGTGGGGGATAACAGAATCAAACAAGTTCAAGAATTTAAGTACCTAGGAAGTGTTCTAACAGGAGATGGAAAGTGCGACACGGAGATCCGAAGGCGAATTGGCATGGCAAAGGACGCGTTCCAGAAGATGAGCAAAATACTAACACACAGGAAGATCTCAATAGAAACGAAGAAAAGAGTGCTAGACTGCTACGTGATGTCAGTTCTTCAATACGGCTGTGAATGCTGGACAATATCATCGAAAATGAGGAAAAAACTGGAAGCGGCCGAAATGTGGTTCTACAGAAGGATGCTACGGATATCGTGGACTGAGCATACAAGCAACGACGAAGTGTTAGAAAGAATGGCAACAAAAAGGAAATTGATGCTGAGCATCAGGAAGAGACAACTGAAGTTCCTGGGACATGCAATGAGGAAGGAGAGCCTGGAGAACCTGATACTGACTGGTCAGATAGAAGGAAGGAGAGACAGAGGAAGGCAGCGGATAACATATCTGCAGAGTCTGATCAGGTGGATGACGGAACGGGGGTTGCCAGGAGCAACAGGAGCAAACATACTAAGAGCCACAAGGGATAGAGAGACGTGGAGATCCATGATCGCCTACGTCCTGAAGGGACAGGGCACATAGAAGAAGAAGAAGATCCGAAGTTTTCAAGTCACCTCCCTCTAAGTACTGACCGAGTTCGACATTGCTTACCTTCGGTGATCAAACGTGATTTGAATGAAGCTTTGCAATCTACGGAGGAATTACACATTTTCAAATTTCAATTCTAATCCCGTATAGTTTTTTCAGTTGTAAATTACAGTCTGTTCAGAAAGAGCATTGCTTTAAAATAAGATTATCGATAATGTGCACGTACATTTCAGGATTCATCGATGCGGTTTATTATTGAAACTCTTTTGTACAACACAACTCGTTCGACTTCGTATACAGATGTACTGAAATCTCGTTCGACTTCGTTACTGATTATAGTGACATCTCGATCGACTCCGTTACTGATTCACTGATGTCTCGTTCGACTCCGTTACTGATTCAGTGACATCTCGATCGACTCCGTTACTGATTCAGTGAAATCTCGATCGACTCCGTTACTGATTCACTGACATCTCGATGAACTCCGTTACTGATTCACTGACATCTCGATCAACTCCGTTACTGATTCACTGACATCTCGATTGACTCCGTTACTGATTCACTGACATCTCGATCAACTCCGTTACTGATTCACTGACATCTCGATCAACTCCGTTACTGTTTCACTGACATCTCGATCAACTCCGTTACTGATTCATTGACATCTCGATCAACTCCGTTACTGATTCACTGACATCTCGATCAACTCCGTTACTGATTCACTGACATCTCGATTGACTCCGTTACTGATTCACTGACATATCGATCGACTAGGTGTATTGTTCACTGACATCTCGCTTGTTTTCGAGAAAAGAACCAGTAATATCTCGATCGACTTTGTTACTCATTCATTGACATCTTGATCGACTCCTTTACTGATTCACTGACATCCCTATCGACTCCGTTGCAGATTCAGTGATATCTCGTTCGTTTTCGTGTAAAGATTCACTGAAGTCTCGTTCGACTCCGTTACTGATTCACTGATATCTCGTTTGACTCCGTGTACAGATTCATTGACATCCCGTTACGTTAAGGGCTGGTCCTCTTCGTTAAGGTTAGACGTGGTGCAACCAAAGAATGTATTTCGTCTGAGCACTTTCCATGGAAATATAGATAGCGCAGTGGGAGACTCACTACATCTCACCTATGAGAGAGAGGCCGGAGGCTGGAAAATAATTCATTACTCACAATAAATATTTTGTAAATCAATGCCTGTTTGGTTGTTTTTGCAGCCTTTGTTAATGCTTCATATTGAATAGTGTTTTGCAAATTGTGTGACACTATTTGGTTGCTGGTAATTAATAATAAATTTTTATTACTTAGATATACGGAGAGGTATACTGATACATCTGTCCTGAAAAGATTTAACCAGTATAAAAATATTCCTAGGGATTGAAACTACGTTACAATTAGGATGTGTGGCCGGGGACAGATTTTTTTGCAAGTGTTTACGAACTTTTAGGACAACCTAATATCAAGGGGGGATGTGCGTTGTGGTAGAGAGGATATCAGCTCGGAACGAGAAACCGGGGAGCCGAGTTCGAATTCCAGTTGAATCCATTGTATTCACTTACGCGCAAATACCATTGGGAAAGGTATTAATCCGTCTCTTCCTTCCAGTTATGGGTTAAATAACGGGACAGATTGGGTTCTATAGCCTTGGTCGGCAACCAGTCTACCGCAGAAAGCAATGGCAACCTACTGCGGGATAATCTTCTGCCCAGTCAGTCATGTCTCTTTCGAAACATGAGCGCCCAAGCGTGTATCACGTATGGCACTTAACTGACTGAATATCAAGATGAGGATCCATGAAAACTATCACCAGTGTTGCATTATTATCATATAATTCTGCTTGTCGTTTCTTTAGGCTGGCACGACCATTATGCCCAGCTATTACCTCATAAATACTGGGCTTGTTTGTTTTGATCACGCGAAAAGACGGAAAAGATATATCAGAGACATTACTTGGTTTCAGTGAGAAAATAAAAAAGAAAGAAATAGCAAAGGAAAGATAGAAATATTTCAAGTCGCCCATCATAATTTATGAAGAAAGAATGTGCATCTGTTAAAAGCTTCAATCAATTAAGGTCACAAGCCATGTGAGCTATAAAGAGCGTACCATTGTTTTTTGGATTTAATTTAACTAGCTCGACCGTTGCATTCTGCCAATACCTCGTGATTAATGGACTGTTCCATTTTGATGACATGAAAAGATAAAAGTCGTATCAGAGGCGACTTGGCTTCAGTGAAAAAAATAGATAGAAATATTTAACAACTCTTGCTAATACGTCATAAATAATAGAATAATCTTTTTTGATCGCTTGGAATTACGGGAAAAAATATCAGAGACACTACATGGTTTCAGTGAGAAGATGAAAGAAAGAAACAAGGAAAGAAGGAAATAGGGAAGGAAAAAATCAAAAAGGGGAAGTTGTTTGACGTCTCTTTCAGTGAAATGAAAAGAAGTTGTCAGTTTAAAATCTTTTTTTCATTTGTATACACTTTCTTCTTAAAATAACGATCACAATTCATAATTATAATTGTGTTGTATCGTCGAGGTGAATAATACAAAGAGAAGAATAAGAACTTAATATATTTATTCAGCACAATATCCGGTACTAAGATATATATATATATATATATATATATATATATATATACATAAAAACAGAACAGTAAGTTACAAACAATTCACAATGCAAAACTTACAAACAAAACAGAGGATGGTATAAATAGTGAATAGCCGACGAAGTAAATCAGTCCGAATATTAATCTGCTTGTCGAAACTTATCAAAAACGGCTTTTTAAATACATACTCGTAGACTCTTTCAGGCTATGAGCCAGTCCATCGGTTAAAGTGCTGAAGGGATGCTGGCTACTCTACAATAAGTTGTTATTGAAATGTTTTTCTAAATTGTTGAGCTGAAACATTTAACAATGCGGTAGTTGAATTTCTAAGAAAATCTTATTAGAGAACACACTATATTAAATTATAACTTGAGGATTTAGATTCATCAGAAAATTCAAATAGGAAAAGCAGAAGCTCATCACGGGTATTTATAGTCATTAATCTTGATGAAGTGTTTAACCTTATAGTAACTAGTAGTTTATACTGGAGATTATGTGGCAGCAAGTCTTTTCAATACCCAAAAATATTTTCAGTATTCGCACTGCTTTTATTTTTTGAAATCTGTCGAGAACATCTGTAAATATTTCTTCACGATGTGAGGCCACAGTCAAACGAATGGAATTTATATATTTTCCCAAACTTCGTTAAGGAAATATATATATATATATATATAAATGACGCATTAGATGTAAAAGAATCGTTCCTCGTGTTGGATTACAAAACAAATATAAACCGATTTGATGACTGGTAGTGGGGATAATGAGCGGCTAGAATGAGGTCATTTTTTGTAAAGTAGTTCGTGGTAAAAATATTTCGTAATTTGTTGGTTGCTTGCGTCTTAGCGATAAAGATCAGTTACCTTTTACATAAAGACACAAATGCGTGAATAGCAGTAAAAATTATGAACATCGGGAGCAGTGCAAACTTGAAGAGACTTGCTGTCACATGTTAGTCAGTAACTGTTGTGACCTCGTCACCAGCTTGTGGTCCGTTGGGGCTAGAAATAAAGATATAGAGACATCAGAGTGTTAAACAACTATCTTACAAAGACAGTAGTACAAACATATACCAACGAACGAATATTAGCGCGGCTCTCATATTTATGCTGGAATAGATTCCACTCTCTTTGTCTCTCTTACTCTCACTCTCTCTGCATCAACAAAGCAGAACTGCTACTTATATATAGCTTGGACGAGCCCATGCGTCATATGGGTGAGTCTCCATAATAGTAACGATCCGAATTAAGTTGAAAATAATAATAATAATAATAATAATAATAATAATAATTTTCTTAAATCAGACCGCGCCTGTGAGGCCGCCAAATCAGGCTGACAAATTTGTTGACAAAGATACAAGAAAATATATCTTCATTTACGTGGCAGCTCATGGTGGCCACAAGAGCATGGGAAAAATAAGAGGCTTACAAATCTAAACTTATTTACAAAAGGAACTTTGTCTATGTGTGTGTATGTGTCTGTGTCTGTGTCTGTTACCTATAGACTCCGAAATGGCTGAACAGATTTTCTTGAAATTTTACACAGTTGTACTATAAGCGTCTGCGAGTGTTATTAGCTAGGTTTTGTGTCGAGGTACCCCCTATAAATATCGAAAATCGATAATCGAAAAAATTGGGTTATAGAAGGAGTGGTCCAATTTTAATCAAATTTGATGCACCCATAGACAAAGCCATAAGAAACGATATTCAGAACTTTCAACGTTGCAGTTCTTATAATAGTGCAGAAAATCGATAATATATATTTATAAAAAGCAAGATGTGTGTGTCTGTTTATCTGCCTGTATGTCTATTTTTTCAGCCCTTTTATTTTAGTTTTTGCTTCGGGTTTGGCTCTAAGGAGGTATAATTGTAGTTCTTAGGCTCAGCCATGATACCATTTACTCAGAGGACTTATTTAGCTTTCAAAATTCAGTTTAAGACGAAAAAAACTTTCGGAATGAGAAATCGGGGAGCCGAGTTCGAATTCCAGTTGAATTCATTGCATTCACTTACGTGCAAATACCCTTGGGAAAGGTATTAATCCGTCTATTCCTTCCAGTTATGGGTTAAATAACAGGACAGATTGGGTTCTATAGCCTTGGTCGGTAACCAGTCTACTGCAGAAAGCAATGACAACCTACTGCGGGATAATCCTCTGCCCAGTCAGTCATGTCTCTTTCGAGACATGATCGCCCAAGCGTGTATCACGTATGACACTTAACTGATTGACTGTCCAGGAAATCAAAATTTGACTTACATCCATTCATTTTTCTTTCAGTCTACGGTTTCGCTTTAACTGGAAACATCTATTGCTTTTTAGTCTTTCGTGCCAACGTCCAAAGAGTCTGAGCTCCAGGACTATGGATTAGTTTTAAAGCTTTCATTACACAGAGCAACGCCGGGCTATACTGCTAGTAAGCCATAAAGATAGGTTGACAAAGAAAAAAAGAAAAAGCTTCAGCCTTGACGTGGCTGTTGATAGGGGTCAAAAGGGGTCAAAAGAGCAAGGTCAGTGAAAAGGCTGCCAAACCAGACATAACGTTCGTTGACAAAGAAACATTAAAACGGATACTCATTTACGTTTCTGTTCCCGGTGGCTACAAGTGCAAGGTAAAAAGAAACTGCCAAACAAGACATAGCAGTCGTTGCAAAAGAAAAAAAATGCAACCGCATACATGTGGCTGTTCATAGTCACTATAAAATCGGTAAAAAAAATCGGTTAAAAAAATGTGGTCAAAATAGGTCGACAAACTAGACATAACACTGGTTGACAAAGAAACAAGAAAATGCAACCTCACTGACGTCGCTTTTCGTTCGTGGCCACAAAAGCGAGGTCAAAGAAAAGATCGCCAAACCAGACATAACAGTCCTTGACAAAATAGCAAGAAAATGCCGTGGCTGTTCTTGATGTCCACAAGAGCAAAGTCAGAGAAGAGGCAGACCAAACTAGACATTACAGTCATTGAAAAAGAAACAAGAAAAGGTTACACCATTGACATGACTGTTGATGGTAGCTAAAAGAGCAAGGTCAAGAAGAGGCAGTCAAACCAGATATAACAGTGGTTGAAAAACAGACAAGAAAACATACCCTCATTGACATAGCTGTTTCCGGTGGCCATAAGAGCAAGGTCAAAGAAGAGTGGGCCTAATCAGACATAACAATAGTTGACAAAGAATCTATAAAATGCATCCTCGTTGACGTGCCTGTTCCTGGTGGCTTAAAGAGCAAAGTCAAAGAAGGGGCCGCCAAAGCATACATAAGAGTCGTTGAAAAGCAAACAAGAAAATGCGTCCTCACTGACGTTCCTGTTTCTTGTTGCCACAAGAGCCAGGTCAAAGAAGAAACCGGCAAAACAGACAATCGTTGTCAAAGAAACAAGAAAACTCAACATCACCAACGTGGCCACAAGAGCAAGATCAAATAATTATCAAGCACGAAGATTACATCAATCTGTCTTGAATATACTAGAATGTGTGATATTCAGACAAATATTGCCCGAGTTAACAGTGGACCGATTGTGTCAATACAACCGAATTATTACATTAAGAAAATCAAATCATAGCCGAGTATCCCATCGCTTCAGATGTCTGTATGGCTTGTCACAGTAAATATTCTTTGAAAATGTTACGTGTCTGAGCACATAGGACTTGGTGGAGAGTTGAGTCGTGCCAGTCGAAATTAAACTCGGAAAAAGGCTTCAGGAAATAAAATTGAAAAGAGTCGGAATGAGCCAGATAACAGGGAAAATATGAAGACGAGTACTGGTGTATTGTGGAAACTTGTTGCCACTTGATCTTTCGTCTAAGCCATGAATTACAACTTGTTTAAATACCGATGAGTGAATAAAGTAAAAAATAATAAATACTAAGGTGAACAAATGCGGTTGGACGCGACTTGCCGTCCCTTTTATCCTTATCGACGGCTACTGGATATGAAGATGCAAATGTGTGGTAATAAAATAAAAGGGTGAAGAAAAAGAAGAAGAAAAGGAAGGAGGAAAAATAAAGAAGAAGGAAATAGAGAATATCGAAAAAGTGAAAACGAAAGAATTATTCAGATGAAAAAGATAGAAAATCGAGAATACCAAAGAAGTGAAGACTAAGAAATCTGTGCATAAGAAGAAGAAGAAGAAGAAGAAGAAGAAGAAGAAGAAGAAGAAGAAGAAGAAGAAAAGGTTGAAGGGAAGAATATAGAAGTCAGTAAGTCGAGGTTGCCGAAGAAGTGAGAACGAAGGAATCAGCTTAACGAAAAAGTAGAAGAAGAAAAGAAAAAGAAGAGATGAAGGAGATATTATAAAAGTGAGAATGTTGATGTTGCCGGAGAAGTGAGATCACAAGAATCATCGTAAGGAAGAAGAAGAAGAAGAAGAAGAAGAAGAAGAAAGAGTTATTATAAAAGTGAGAAAATTGAAGAAGTGAGAGCAAAGGAATCATAGTGAAGAAGAAGAAGAAGAAGAAGAAGACGACGAAGTTATTATATAAGTGAGAAAATTGAAGAAGTGAGAGAAAAGGAATCATCGTAACGAAGAAGAAGAAGAAGAAGAAGAAGAAGAAGAAGAAGAAGAAGAAGAAGAAGAAGAAGAAGAAGAAGAAACAACTAGTGAAGGAGATATTATAAATGAGAATAAGTTGAGATTGCTGAGAAAGTGAGAACAAAGGAAACTGCGGAAAAAGATGAAGAAGAAAAAAGTAATGGGAGTGGGTGGTAATTTATGGTTCATTACGGTCATATTTTTAAGAACAAACTTTCATTACTGTCGCTAAAAGAAAATTAGAATTAAAGAGACAAATTTGTATCGTTAACCTTTGACATCAACTCTAAAGTAATATTTGATACCGTTTTAGTTTCGAAATTCTTTTTTTTTATTACCTCAATTATTATCGTATTTGTTTAAGAATTAATAGGCGCTCAAAATCAAATGCATGCTTAAATATGTGTGGGTGGATGTCGGTGTTCGTGAATGCTGTCAGAAGTAGAGTCAAGGAATTAGAAAGCAGTCTCGACTCGAACGATACCGAATAGGAATAAATAAATATGTATATAATCTGGTAGACAGACGATTTGATAAATAAGAATTTTTTTCTTAAATTTCGATTGCAAAATTCACTTCCTGAATGTCATGAATAATTTATACTGAAATTTATTTTATGCATAAATTTCTCATGGCTGCGTGTGGTAAGGATATGGATTAAAAAATAAAAATCAATGATTTATTTCTAAATTTCTTTTGGTTTTATAGTTTTGTTGGCTTTTTAAAAAATTGCTGTTCGTACATTTTACAATAAACTTGAGTGGCCAAATAAAGGCTATTCATTTTTGATCTTGTCGCTAGTTTAATATTAAAGCAGCTGACAAAAATTTCAGTGGGAAGTGTTATAACGGAAGACGAAAAGTGCGACACAGAGATCCGAAGGCGAAATGGCATGGTGAAGGAAGCATTCCAGAAGTTGAGTAGAGTATTAAGAAACAGGACAATTTCGCTCGAAACAAAGAAGAGAAAACTGGATTTCTATCTGTGGTCAGTTCTTCAATATGGCAGGGAAAGCTGGACAATATCATCAAAGATGAAGGAAAAACTTGAAGCAGCTGAAATGTGGTTCTACAGAAGGATGCTGCGAATATCGTAGATCAAGCATGTGAGCAATGATGAAGTCCTAGAAATGATGGAAACAAAAAGAAAACTAGTACTGAGCATCAGGAAGAGACAGTTGAAGTTCCTGGGACATGCAATGAGGAAGGAAGGCTTGGAGAACCTGACACTAACAGACCAGATACAGGGAAGGAGAGACAGGGGACAGCAACGGATAACATATTTGAAGGACCTAATCAGATGGATGATGGAACGAGGGTTTCATGGTGTAACAGGAGAAGGTGTGCTAAGAACCACCAGGGATAGGGAGACGTGGAAAGGCATGATCGCCTACGTCCTGAAGGGACAGGGCACATAGGAGAAGAAGAAGAAAAGTGATTTATGCAAAAGTTAGCAGCATACATACACTTTGAGGACTGAATGTCAAAAGTGAAATTCATTGTTGCATATACACTGCATATCTGACCCTCTTAACTTCCCATGTTTAATGCTGGAAAAATACAGAGGAAAGGTTGCAGTGAATGGTGAAATTTACAGTAAAGAAGCAGTAGGTGCAAGCACTGGTCGCAAATGGTTTTCGTGTTTCGTTTTTTTTTTTTAATATTAACCCCAAAAAGGCAGTAGAGCTACCAAGACGCAAGGGGTTACTTATTGTGAAATCATAATAAAAAGAATTACATTATTAAGGAGCAAAAGTAATAGTGTAGTCAAGAAGACAGTAGATAACTACTGACATTACATTTAGATTTTCCAAGATTAAAGTTCGCGGGAAAGCGTGGAATCGGAAGAGGGTTAAACAATCAAGAAATGCGATTGAAGAAACTATTACCATAGAACTTACGGTTTAATTTGTACTTAAATTCATTAGGTCTAGCTACCATAGAGGAAAGTTTATCAGAAAAATGAATATGAAAGCATAGAAAAGGCACAGGGAAGCTGCATTACGGCATTGGAAAAATAACTGAGCCGTGATGCCAGGTCAAGACCAATAATATTGCTGATTCTTTAGATTTTATCCAAAAATCTCTGAATATACAACAGAATTGCCGGACCCTATGTGGTTGCAATATTCAAAGTATTCACGAATGGTAGACTTATATATATGTATGATAGTTTCTCGAGAGAAATATTGGCTAGCACTACACAAAGAAGCTACTTCAGGCAAGAATGCAATGCAGTCAAGATTTGCCAAGTGCATAAATTAAATAGATTAAAAAATCTTAAGGTGACACATTGTTATAAATTTCACTCAAAAGTGTATGCAGGTGAAAAGTGTGATTGCATTGAATAAATATTGTTTTGTTAAGTCAAGAATGCAAATATCAAGTGACAAATGAAATTGCTGTTCTCACAGGTCAGGAAATATAAAAACAAAAGTTTATTTACATTAGAATAAACATTGTTTTGAGAAAATTAAGAATACAGGGCTACCTTTGCATTGAGGCAATGCTGTTGTGTTTTAAGGTCAGGGAATGTATGTAAGCCATGAAAATGCAGTGGCCAAAACAATAATAATTATTTGAGAATATAAACAACATATCAGAAAAAAATAGATAACGCAGTTGACCGAATTTCAGCCTATATCAGGGAAAGATCAGAGAGGGACAGCAATGACTCAGGGACTATGCAGGGAAAGCAAGATAAATGCAACCAGTCAACTGCCCTCATATCTATGTGTGCTATCTTTCTGAACTCCCTCTACTCCACACCATGTTACTGAAGAAGAAGAATAAAAATATAATTGCATATTTTATATATCCATGTCTATTGTTTATCAGTGAAGATGATAGTTAATTTGGATTGCAGTTTACTCGATAGGTATATAACAACATACTGGATTCAATAGGGCATTCTATTTTATGTCAGCTGAAAATGCAAGCCCAAGAAGGCACAACGAGTCACTATTACGAAGGTTAGCATCAGCCATGCAGATTGGAGGCAAGAAGTGGTTTTTCAGGTGATTGAAGTTTCAGATGCGTCAAAATAAAGTTTCAGATGCGTTAAAATTAAAAAGCCATTACTTGCCCCAGTTAACAACAGACTAGATCAGTTGCTAATTTCACCTTATCGAACTGATCATTAAGAAACTATTGAGTGCAAAGCCAATGGCTAGAAAATGTGTGGAAACTTTTGATGAATTGCAGAAACCTTTGAGGAAAGTCTCAATATAAAAAAAACCTGGTGATTTTACAGAAAAAAGAAAGAAATGAATAAATCAATTTTTTAAATAGTTGTCATGGAAGAAAAATGTAGGCATGAAGTTGGATGCAAAAATAATTTAGACCAAATGCCTCAAATGTAACACATGACATGTACATTCAGCAGAGAGGGGAAATTTTTTTTTTACAAACGAACTATTGGCCAAACCAGTCACTTTCAGCTAATCAAAGTCTGTCATGAATTATTATTGTGAATATTTCATACTTGCCTTTATATTTTATTTAGCTTCTGATTCAGTTAATTACTGTAGGCTAGTGCGCGTATGTACTGTGTCTTCACTGTACCGGGTCCTGATCGGAACTTGGACCTTACATTCGTGTGCGATGCTTGAATGTCTGTCCATATCACAAGACTGTGTGTTTATATAAGCATGCATGCAACATATGCTTTCCTTTGCTTGCAATCCAAGTGCAGTTGGGCCGATCACGTACATCAGCATCGACGGCTAGGAGGTCATTTCAGGTCAGTCAAGCACCTGGTTTCTCTGGTTATGCAAAGTGCATTCTGCTCGGTTTTTAGGTGAGTTAAATATCGCATGTTTGTCCTTTGTCGTCAGCGATTCTGAAAAGTTCAAGATATCATATAATTCGAAAAATTGTAATATGAACTTTGTTAAAAAAGGGTTACTAAACATTAGGCTTACAAGTCACAAAAGTTCCGTTGTTCTTGTCCTTAAAGACACATGGCCCAGTGAATATAGACGTTGGTTAGTTCTTGTGACTTGACCCAAAGAATTGTGAGTTCAGTACCAAGTAACTTACAGGGTTAGAGGTAGATAACTCATGACAACCAGAAGAGGCTCTACACAAGGAATGGAGATCATATACCCCAGTGATTGTAATATAGGGTTCTGTTCTAAATTTCTAGCATCTGAAGAAGATCGGAGCGCACAACAGCCGAAACGTCGTACAAATGGCAACAAAAATGAGGACAATAGTCCGAATAATGTAAATACTGTACATCAACTAATTCTTTCAAGAATGCGCAGATTTTGGAGTAATTCTCGATACATCTCATATTGAACTCTTAGCAGCACCGTTCTAGCTGCCAATGCTTGGCTTCTCAACGATTACTTCTAGACTTCTGTGCATTTTGTAATACGATCACTGCTCATGACTTTAATTACAACACTTTATTGCGTTTCTATAGTTAAAGAGCATGTGTTTGTTTTATAGAATTTCATAACACAAAATAATCTAAACTTATTTATAAATGGAATTTTGTCTGTGTGTGTTTTTGTGTGTGTGTGTGTGTGTGTGTGTGTGTGTGTGTGTGTGTCCGTTGTCTATAGACTCCGAAACGGCTGGACCGATTTTCTTGAAAATTTACACAGTTGTACTATAAGTGTCTGCTAGTATTCTTAGCTAGATTTTGTGTCGAGGTAACCCCGATAAATATCGAAAATTAATAATCGAAAAAATCGGGTTATAGAAGGAGTGGTTCGATTTTTATCAAATTTGATACACTCATAGACAACATCATAAGAAACGATATTCAGAATTTCAAAGTTGCAGTTCCTACAATGGTGCAGAAAATCGATAATGTATATATATATATCTATATATATATGAGGCAAGATGTTTGTGTGTGTCTGTTTATCTCCCTGTATGTCTGTATTTTTTTATTAGCTCTTTTATTTTAGTTTTTGCTTCGGGTTTGGCTCTAAGTAGATATAATTGTAGTTCTTAGGCTCAGCCATGATACCATTTACTCAGAGGACTTATTTAGCCTTCAAATTTCAGTTTACGACGAAAAAACCTTATTTGATATCGATACCAGGAAATCAAAATTTGACTTACATCCATTCATTTTTCTTTCAGTCTACGGTTTCGCTTTAACTGGAAACAACTATTGCTTTTTAGTCTTTGGTGCCAACGTCCAAAGAGTCTGAGCTCCAAGACCATGGATTAGTTTTAAAGCTTTCATTACACCCGAGAAATGCCGGGCTATACTGCTAGTATAAATCTAAGTATGAGAATTCTTAAACTAGCACACAGCCCAATCTCCTTTGGTTTTAAGTCAAGAAAAATCTCAGTATTCAAAGTTTAACTCTCAACATAGTTTTATTCCTTCTCAGCTGTAGTAGAAATATTATTATATCGTAATGCCACAGAAAAGAATACATAAAGTATAAAGAAATGAATCTTAAAATCTCAGGATCTGAACTCCAGTTATTGGCATAGTCCTATTTCTTAAATGTAGTTCGAGAATCTGTAAACAATTACAAAAAAGTTTTAATAGTAAAAATGCACTTGCTAAAATTAGCAGAAAAACTAAAACTTTTAATGTATTTTGAGTTTTTCCTCAAGGTATTTTCCCTCCGGTCTTTGTATTTCACCTTTGAATGTTGGAATATGTTTGTACTTGATTGCTATCCTGGAGATGTGCATGTTGTCTTTTTTTTTTCGTATCATCATTGGAGGACTATTCAAAGTGCTTTTTTCTTCTGCTCAAACTGTTGAAAACCGGGTGCCTGTTCGGTCATGTTTTTCTAGACTTCAATTTGTTGGGAGGGCTGTCAGTCAAGTATGGGTTTTCTCGCTGAGTTTATTGAACTTATACGGTGAGGTGATTCTATGAGAATTAGAAATCTTACCAGGATTCATTAACAGCTGTTATGCTGTTGAAGGAGTGCTGCTAGAAGACGCGGAAAGGAAATTGCAATAATTGCTACAAAAGATAGTGAAGGAAAGCTATAAAAAAGGACCAAATTCAGTGCAAGAAGACAGAATGTATCGTTGCTAGTCAAGGCAACCGCCCAACATGCAAATTATTAATTGGAGTTACCAAAATAAAATGTAAAATGTGTTTAAACTCTGAAATCCAAAGGCACACTTGGATAGCAAAAGTTGCATTCAACAAGCTAAGGAAAATAATCCATTAGAAAGAAAAAAGTACAGAAATGTTATGCAATATGAATCCTCCGATATATCAGTAAATGCTGGACAATACCCGCACAAATACAGAGTAACCCCCACCAAAAAAAACAAACAAACAAAAAAACAAAAAAAAAACAAAAAAAAAAATGGGAATTTTTAACAATTTAATAAAACCAAGAGTGACAGGAGAAAAAGGTTTTATTTAAAGTAATTGAAAACTTAAAACATGCCATTTCAGAAACAATGATGGAATTTTTATTTGTTTTAAATTACGTCCTGTAGAAGGCGTCCTCTTGTACGAATGCATTCTTGAAATCTGCTGTTGAGATTCCTCATTGACCGCTGCAACATCTCAGCTGGAACACTGTGAATTTAATCCTGAATTCTTTGTTTCAACTCATCCAGAGTTTTTGGTGGTGTACACTTTAATTTTTGAGATAGCCTCACAAGAAAAAAAAATCACAAACGGACAAATCTGGCGATCGAGGCGGACATGGAATATTATGAATCTTACTAGAAACTGAAGTAAGCTCTGCAATTTCTCAAACCCGCCCACTATTTATTACCCCATCCGCACATACAGACATACAGACAGACAGATAGACAGACAAACAGACAGCGAGGCAGATAAACAAATAAGAAATCAGATAAATAGATAGGATAGGATCAGAATGCAGTGATGAGCTAAGGTTTGGTGATGTTTGCTAATGCCCGGAGTCAGCTCCTTGACTCTATGCTCCTCATGCACAAATAGAGGGGGTCTATAGGGTTTAGAACTGAAAACTATGTAAAACAGATGAAATATGAAAGAAATCTTTTTTTAAATTAAATATAAAATATTTTTTTATTTCACTTTTTAACTGTATTCCCTACAGATACAGAGGCCCAGGTTGTAACACCCTCTGACCCCTCTTCTGCACACTACTGTCAGAATGAGATAGATAGATAGATAGATAGATAGATAGATAGATAGATAGATAGATCAGAATGTGTAAGATAGACAGATATATATAGATTCAGAATGAGATAGATAGATAGATAGATAGATAGATAGATAGATAGATAGATAGATAGATAGATAGATAGATAGATAGATAGAATGGGATTTGATAGATAGCATGTGCATCAACTCTGTTACACGTTGTAATTTGGTTTAGCTTTACTTGGGGTTGTCTCCTCCTGATCTCTACACTGTCTTTATTATCTTTCATTAAAATTTGTAAGTTCCTCGTTTTTTATTTCCTGAGTAATGAGTCCCATAAACGATTAGTATCTACGCTTAGTTTCATTATTGATAGATAATCGAGCTGAATCTTTAAGATTATTTTTATTTCCGTTGCTGCTCGCTGTCTATTATTTTGACTGCATTCCATGCAGGTCAAAACCATTAACCAAGACAGCACAACCGATTAAATTTGGATTTCATAGGAATAGTCCATGAGATGGGAACGTGGGTAAATTTTTAAATCTCTACACAGAGAAGAAAACGCGTAAAACGGAATTATATAACTTCAGTGAGGTTTTCTAACCGAGCTGAAGGATTTAGAAATTGAAAATACAATCGTATTAAAATGTTTGAGTTCAATTTTGTAACATTACGTCTGAACAAACGTCTGAACAAACGTTCCATGAGCTGAGAACAGTAAAACACCATCATCATTGCAGAACCCAGTTAAACATTATTGAAAAAAAATCAATAGATTTAACTACTATAATTAAGATCGCTATTGTGTGCAAAAGTAAAATCACACTAGCCTCACTTCAATTCTGTGCAAAAATAGGATCACACGAATGTCAAATTCCTATTTCTCCATTAAGATTTATTAACCAATCAGCGACGGTGTTTCAAAGGCTATGAAAAAGCAGACAGTCATTTCTGTGTCGTATGCTTAAAAAAATTAGATAAATAAATGAAAGTTTACAGCCGAGAAAATGATTAACATTTTTCCCCCTTAAAAAAAAACTCCTATTAAAAATTGGGAAATATATTTGTCAACAAACTTCTGAATTTAATAAATCTATCTTTTAACTTTCTGCGATCAGAAATAGCGTAACTTGAATTAATAAACTAGCCACCCGTATACTACGACTGGGATGCGAATAATACTGATCTTTCAACTTTCCTCAACTCAAAATGAAATAAAATAAAATAAAATAAAATAAAACTTATTGAGTGCCAAAGTTCATTTGGTAAATTATTACTTGTTTTAAAATTATTTTCAGAAAACAGTTTCCACGGTTTATATTACAAAAACTATAGAAATTATTACGGAGTCGCCAACTGGGTACCCCGTGATTGGATGAAAAACAATCAATCACGGGCTACCTTTTTAAATTTTCAACAAACTCCCCACGTGAGCGGGTTTTACAAACTCCCTTCCTCTTTTGCTTGTTGGGACCTTACAGACAAGACGTCCTCGTCTTCTCTCCGTCAGCTAGACCCAGGATACGTGAAGGGATTGACAGCAACTGAAGCACAGAAGTCATGGCTCTATTTCTTCAACCCAGCCATAACGACACAGGAAATATAAACAGTTAAAAGGACGCATCTTTCAGATAAGTTCCGCAAACGCGACTGTTTGCAAGAGACTATCCTTTCTTTTTTTTTCCCCTCTTTTCCTGTAAATACAAGTTTATAACATTTTCGTCTGTGTTTGTGGTCCTTTATTCTCGCCGGCGTCACAATATTGTTACCAATTAAAATTGGGAAATTCACAATAAAACGCCAAGAGACATATGAACAAAAATACAAAATATATTGGGTTTAGTTATTATTAGCTTTATTTGTGTTGATATTTAGCTGATTGTCTGACGGCCTGCCTGCTGATTTGGTATGCTAGACACATATAACATAACGTAGATTTGAACTTTTCAAGTAAGAATAAAATCTATATTAACATATAGATATATATAAACTTTGCAAAGAACTTTATAACATTTCTTTCAGCTTAAGACAAATAAAAATTACTTAACACTGAATAATGAAATTATTTAAATTTCTAGAGCTGTGTTTGAATATTATTTCTTTTCTTCGCTTTTCACGGACATTACCCGCTCTACATTATCATATTTTTCTATATATTTTTCCTGATATACTTTCATCTGCGGACTCCAACAACAAGTCTATCCGAAGTGATACTTTTAACTACACTATTTATATTCCGAATATTGACCTCATCTCTGTTGTTGCTATCGCTACGTTTCAGCTGT
The DNA here is from genome assembly GCA_037127315.1 of Ascarosepion bandense. Classification (NCBI taxonomy): domain Eukaryota; kingdom Metazoa; phylum Mollusca; class Cephalopoda; order Sepiida; family Sepiidae; genus Ascarosepion; species Ascarosepion bandense. Next base: position 96,842 of record JBBBDQ010000331.1, read on the forward strand.
TGTGCCTCAAAGTCTTCCTCAGGTGTATATAGATCTGGGTAACCTAAACGGAATTTTGAACTGAACCCTTTATTTAATCTAAGGTGGGTAGACTGTATTCGTTCCACTGTTCATATCTAGGGATATCGTATAGTTCTTATTTTATTTAGTACCGTTCAGTTATTGCTCACCCGTTTCGACACAGCCTAACCCAGAGATTGAACTTTACATCTCACCAAATTCACAAAAACAACTTTTTCTTCCATATTCTTGTTTTCCTGACAGATACAACCTTCAGGAATTTAAATGCAATGTCAATACTCATCTCTTAACCACTTGACTCTAGTTCTTTCTTCACCACCCTGTATATCCTTTCCTTCTCTCCACCATTGCAACTGTTATCACACCTGTATTCCCATCCGTCTCTTGGTTCTTTCTAACTGGTTCGTCTTTCTCTTCACTCTCTTCTACTTAATCTTTTACTTTTATGTAACCCTCTGCACATCAGTGGCGTTACCGCTTTGCTCGGGGTGATACGATTAAAAAAAAAAACTAGGCCAAAACAACGTGATGACTTCAGTTGAAGCTATAAACCAACTCATAATTGCTTTCTTATTGCCTCACTTGCCTATTAATATTAATTAATTAATTAATTATTACCTTTGATGTTAGATTATAATAATTTGAATTAACATCTGGCAGTTAACATTAGAAACATGTTTCTACCGTCAGGAATATTGTGTTTGTACTGAAAAAGGCAAACTCCAAGCGGACAACAAAGAACGAAAAAAATCGATTATTTTATATAGAAAACAAATAGGACAATATTAATAATAATAATAAACATAACATAATCAGGCCATAAATGATATCTCTTATCAGTCAAAGAATAATGGCAATCTGGAAATGGTTCGAGGGTATTTGGATGAATTGAGTTTATAATAACATCTAAATGTCCCAAGAAATATTTAAGAATTTAAATAAAAGAATATTTGAACACAAATGGGATTTTTGTCCTGACCTAACATCTTGACTTCAATTATTTTCTAACCGCCGTAAACTGGCTTCCTTCGGTTTTTTATATAGACACTTTCATGGCAATTGAGCTCTCTCTGAGAACTTAACTGGAGCGTACTGCTATATTGGCTCATAGGTCTCATAGTTTTGAAGTAGCGACATGTAACTGTACGTTCTATTTTAACAGTTTATTTTCTCGCATTTCTCTTCTGTGGAAATATCTTCCAGTTTCTCGCTTCCTAGCCACCTATTTTCAAAAAAGAAAAAATATATAATAAAAAAATAAGACGTCAATCGCCAATCAGTACCAAATGGCAACAAAGATGAAGACAATAGTCTGAATACTGTAAATACTGTAAATAATGTAAATACTGTAAATACTGTAAATAATGTAAATACTGTAAATACTGTAAATAATGTAAATACTGTAAATACTGTAAATAATGTAAATACTGAAAATACTGTAAATAATGTAAATACTGTAAATACTGTAAATAATGTAAATACTGTAAATACTGTAAATACTGAAAATACTGTAAATACTGTAAATACTGTAAATAATGTAAATACTGTAAATAATGTACATACTGTAAATAATGTAAATACTGTAAATACTGTAAATAATGTAAATACTGTAAATACTGTAAATAATGTAAATACTGAAAATACTGTAAATAATGTAAATACTGAAAATACTGTAAATAATGTAAATACTGTAAATACTGTAAATAATGTAAATACTGAAAATACTGTAAATAATGTAAATACTGTAAATACTGTAAATAATGTAAATATTGAAAATACTGTAAATAATGTAAATACTGTAAATACTGTAAATACTGAAAATACTGTAAATAATGTAAATACTGTAAATACTGTAAATAATGTAAATACTGTAAATACTGTAAATAATGTAAATACTGTAAATACTGTAAATAATGTAAATACTGAAAATACTGTAAATAATGTAAATACTGTAAGTATTGTAAATAATGTAAATACTGTAAATACTGTAAATACTGAAAATACTGTAAATACTGTAAATACTGTAAATAATGTAAATACTGTAAATAATGTACATACTGTAAATAATGTAAATAATGTAAATACTGTAAATACTGTAAATACTGAAAATACTGTAAATACTGTAAATACTGTAAATAATGTAAATACTGTAAATAATGTACATACTGTAAATAATGTAAATACTGTAAATACTGTAAATAATGTAAATACTGTAAATACTGTAAATAATGTAAATACTGTAAATAATGTAAATACTGAAAATACTGTAAATAATGTAAATACTGTAAATACTGTAAATAATGTAAATACTGAAAATACTGTAAATAATGTAAATACTGTAAATACTGTAAATAATGTAAATACTGAAAATACTGTAAATAATGTAAATACTGTAAATACTGTAAATAATGTAAATACTGAAAATACTGTAAATAATGTAAATACTGTAAATACTGTAAATAATGTAAATACTGAAAATACTGTAAATAATGTAAATACTGTAAATACTGTAAATACTGAAAATACTGTAAATAATGTAAATACTGTAAATACTGTAAATAATGTAAATACTGTAAATACTGTAAATAATGTAAATACTGAAAATACTGTAAATAATGTAAATACTGTAAATAATGTAAATACTGTAAATACTGTAAATACTGTAAATACTGTAAATACTGTAAGTAATGTAAATACTGTAAGTAATGTAAATACTGTAAATACTGTAAATACTGTAAATACTGTAAAATACTGTAAATACTGAAAATACTGTAAATAATGTAAATACTGTAAATACTGAAAATACTGTAAATACTGAAAATACTGTAAATACTGTAAATACTGAAAACACTGTAAATACTGTAAATAATGTAAATACTGAAAATACTGTAAATAATGTAAATACTGAAAATACTGTAAATAATGTAAATACTGTAAATACTGTAAATAATGTAAATACTGTAAATACTGTAAATACAATCTAATTTCAGAAATATAGTCAATCGCCAACTTTTGTCTCTCTGATTCTTGTTCTGATTGTTTTTTTTTCTAGCAATTTCTGACATTTTTTTTCACTTCCAGTAACTCTTTGCATCCTAGTGGTATTATTGCGTTGGTTGTGGGGCCAGGGGATGATTAAAAAGCAGAAACAAAAAAACAATTCTGTTTATCATAATATGTCTGAGCAGAATTTCAACTTAAGGCAGTTTAGTTAAACCAAAAGTTATTAAGGTGAAACTGTATTGAAACTGCGCCAATTTCAGTTTCCTACGATATATCTAAGCCCATTATACAGTCAATCAGTTAAGTGCCATACGTGATACACGCTCTGGGCGATCATGTCTCGAAAGAGACATGACTGACTGAGCAGAAGATTATCCCGCAGTAGGTTGCCATTGCTTTCTGCGTAGACTGGTTGCCAGCCAAAGTTATAGAACCCAACCTGTCCTATTACTTAACCCATAACTGGAGGGAAGAGACGGATTACTACCTTTCCCAAGGGTATTTGTGCGTAAGTGAATGCAAGGAATGTCAACTAGAATTCGAACTCTGCTCCTCGAGTTGTCGTTCAGAGTCGATATCCACTGCATTACAATGCACGTCCTATTATCAGCTTTTTCCCCCTCAAGAAAACTACTGCCATAGAAACACAATCAAAAGCGGAAGGAAATTAAATGTTGTCGCTTAGGTTGTGCGTCTATGTATCCTCGAGGAGGCCCCGTGCTTTGAGAAGATACTGAGCCTCAGACTCACACCCAGCCTTAAGTTTATTATTTATATCCGATGTATCGCTAGAGATTCAGGTAAAATGATCGGTTCCCTGTACTACTTCAACACGTACCTGACTCCTCATGCAATCCTGTAACTTTATAAGAGTCAGATCAGGCCGAATTGCAGTACTTTTGCCATATTTAGGTGAGAGCTACTAAGTTCTCACTGTGAAGACTTGATTGAGTTTAAAAGTGTCTTCGAATCCTTGTTGGGAAAGAATTATGTTCTACCGTCCAACAGGATGGATGTGGCGATTATCTCACTCCTCTATCACTATTCCCATGGAAAGTGCTCGATAAACTACATTCCTTGGTTTCGCCTGGTCTAATCTTCACGGGTAGGACTCGCCATACTGCTTACACTGTAGCAAACCACCCACATTCTCTACGTATTCCATCGATGAAAAGTAAGTTCCACTCAAAAAGCTTTTTCCAGCGAGCCACTTCCCCGTGGAACAAACTCCCACGTGAATGCTTCCCAGATCACTAAAATCCTTAACCTGTTCAAGTCTAAGGTTCACCGTTATCTACCCCTCCTCTCCATATAAACTACCGCTTAACGCAAATCTCTGCTTCGAATGTTGCCCAGAACTTGCACAGGGTGAAACTTGAAGAAGAAGAACAAGAAGAAGAAGAAGAAGAAGAAGAAGAAAAAGAAGAACAAGAAGAATAATAAGCCTGTATAATTCATTATTGAAAAGTTCAATATCTAATTTTAGTTTCGTGCATAATTTCAGGCAGTGATAAACGCAGTCATGATCGCCTATGTCCTAGAGAAACGCGGCTGACAGAATAATTCAAATTAAAATATGTTTTCAAATACCTGTCGCACCCTGTACACAGGCGATGCTGAAATTTTCTCGACCCTCTCTCCCATATCTGAAACAACAATCTTTTTTTATTCTTATTTTTAGCCAATTCGAGATTGCTTTTTAACTATCGTACATCGTATATCCATTGTATTCACCTACGCGCAAATACCCTTGGGAAAGGTATTAATCCGTCTCTTCCTTCCAGTTATGGGTTAAATAGAAGGACAGATTGGGTTCTATAGCCTTGGTCGGTAACCAGTCTACCGCAGAATGCAATGGCAACCTACTGAGGGATAATCTTCTGCCCAGTCAGTCATGTCTCTTTCGAGACATGATCGCCCAAGCGTGTATCACGTATGGCACTTAACTGACTACCTCGTATATAATTTTGTTATAGACGGATTTAACCGCCTCACCACCTCACCGCCCAACAAGATTCTCAGTAACCTTCTGTAGTACCACAGTTCTCTCAGAAGAAGAAGAAGAAGCCTGTATAATTCATTTTCTGAAAAAGTCATCTATCAACACAGAATATAATTCATTATTGAAAAGTTCAATTTCGAATTTTATCATCGTGCATAATTTCAGGCAGTGATAAACGCGGTCGTTGGGTACTCATTCTACCAATTGCAAACTATTTATAAGAAGCGTACATAATATAAAACTCCGACAATCGCCGACACAGCAAGTCTTTACATTTAATATTGATGCAAGTCGACGATTAGGATCCGGAACCTATTTTCAGTCTTCCTCTTCCCAAACATCTGCTCGTGAAAATGTCCTGGGCATCAAATTATTACCCCATTGCGAGCTCGTAACAATCTTCCTTTGAAAGACGGAAAGCCGGTGTTATTATGAAGAGAGTTATTATTGCGAACATTTGAAAGGTGATTTAGTTTGTCGGCGGTTTGTGGTAGTGGCGGCGGTGGTGCCAGAACAACGATTTCAGCGGTTCGCTAATTTTTGACGGAAGCGGAAATGAAGTGCTAAATGTGTCCAGCGTAAATTGGAGAGTGTTGATTAAGTGTGCCGGAGCGTTGGTTCCTTGGCTTTTTATGTCAATGTTCAATCTGGCAGATTAAATACCACGACATACTTTGCATGTCTTAGTAAAAGTGTATGTTGGTGGGGGATGGGTGTTAATTTCAAAGTTCGTTTTATGTTGGATAGATGCAAAACGATTGTACAAATGAGAAGGAATTGACATGGAAGCAACACCACCGTTATTTTCAGTAGAGAGGTTCTGAGAGAACTGTGGTACTACAGAAGGTTACTGAGAATTTTGTTGGGCGGTGAGGTAGTGAGGCGGTTCAATCCGTCTATAACTAAATTACATACGCGATCAGTCAGTTAAGTGCCATACGTGATACACGCTTAGGCGATCATGTCTCGAAAGAGACATGACTGACGGGGCAGAAGATTATCCCGCAGTAGGTTGCCATTGCTTTCTGCGGTAGACTGCTTGCCGACCAAGGCTACAGAACCCAATCTATCCTATTATTTAACCCATAACTGGAGGGAATAGACTGATCAATACCTTTTCCAAGGGTATTTGCGCGTAAGTGAATGCAAGGAATACGACTGGAATTCGAACTCGGTTTCCCGATTTCTTGTTCTGAGCCGATATCCACTGCACCATGACGCACATACGAGGTAGAATAGTTAAAAACAAAACCTCGAATTGGCTAAAAGAAATAAATAAAAAAATGTTGTTTCAGATTTGGGAGAGAGGGTCGAGAACATTTTATACATTGCCTGTGTACAGGGCGCGCCAGGTATTTGAGAGCATATTTTAATTTGAATTATTCTATGTTTAACCTTTCTTTAAGACATAGACGATCATGACTCGCCCAAACCTCCTATTTGGGTCCTTAGTGATTATTCTCCGTTTGCTAAGACGGCTAAAACCCCCAGGAATTTAAATGCATTGTCAATACTCATCTCTTAACTATTTGACTCTAGTTCTTTCTTCACCACCCTGTATATCCTTTCCTTTCTTTTCACCTTTGCAACTGTCATCAAATCTCTATTTCCATCCTTCTCTTGCTCCTTTCTAACTGGTTCGTCTTTCTCTTTACTCTCCTCCTATCTAATCTTTTTACTCTTATTTAGCCCCCTAAACTTTTTACTCTTATGTAGCCCCCTGCACATCAGTGCCATTACTGCCTTGCTCGGGGTGATACGATTAAAAAAAAAAAAACTTCGAGTGAATTTCAGTTCCGCCATCCACAAGCTCGTCACGTAAGTGGCTCGCTGCCTTGACCTATTTCTCTTGCTCTAAATATACCCCATGAGGGTTAAGTTTTCTAAAACCCTCCTACCTCATTATGTGCCAAAGGAATTTCAGCGGCGTTTTCCTGATTTTGAGTAAAATATTTCTTTATATTTCTATTTTTGAATATTTCTGCTTTGTTTAATCGCCCTGTTCATGAAATTCTCAGTATCCTTCTGTAGAACTACATTTCTGATGCCTCTAGTTTTTTAACAAAGAAGAACAATCTATATTTTTACAGAAATATGTTCACTTGTTCTCACAAATACTCACAAAACACAAATCTATTCAATAAAGCCACCATTACTTTGTATTACAGCCTCAATGTTGCTTCTAAAACAATCATATGCGTTTATCTGGTGTTCTATGTTCAGGTTGTTCAAGGTGTGTCCGATAACAGCCTTTAGCCAGTCCTTGGTATTGTGGCAGTATCATCTTGAATAATATCAACTGCGACAACAGGATCAAAGCGGCTCGTACTGCGTACGGAACGCACTCAAAACGGGTCTTCATCAAGACCTCCTGGGTCGGGGTCCTTCTCATCCTTGTGTACATTTACGAGACCTGGGCTTTGTGTCATTGGGAGATTAAACTTCTATAGCGGTTCCAGCAAATGAAGTTCCGAATAATCCTTCACATAACTTGGGAGGACCGCATCACCAACAACGACTTCCTCTCTCTGACATCTCTTCGCAGCATCAAGGCTACCATTCTTCAATATCAACTCCACTGGGCGGACCACTTGTCCAAAATGCGTCCCACTTGACTCCCTCTGTTTGGAGAAGTTGCAAGCGGCAAGAAGCGACGCTGAGTCCTAAAATAACTTTTCAAGGATCAGTTGAAAACAGCACTGACACAGGCCAACATTGATTCTGAGACAGGGAAAGCCGTTGCTGCAAATCGGCCTTCCTGGTATAGGACCATTTGAGAGGGGTCCAATGGTTTCGTGTTCAACAGTCAACATGAAGATGATCTGCGACATGGTATCAGGTAAACCCAACTAGATCACCCGCGTCCACCACTCACACTTCTTTACGACTCCTATTCACGACTCTTCAGGAGTAGGCTGGGCCTTCATAGCCATCTTTGCAACTGACACCAGAGGGAAAAAAAAAAATGGAATACGGAAAGAGGATTTCGATCTTTATGCTCGGATGCGAGCGGGAACAGACAAGGTTATTGTGAGCATAATTGTTGGTAACCCACTCAACGATGCTTTAGTCAATAGGTTTTAATTCAAGAGATACAGGAGAACAAATGTGAGGGAATAACATGTGCTTGACCTGGTTTAGCAATCGTTTCGCGCTGATCACTAGAGTACTATTCGACATGGACTCCCCTCTAGTCATTACACAGGATTTGTATCTGATGTTTTCGTACACCACACTTTCATTGATTCCGATTTATGGAGCTGATAGGCAGTGGCAGTCACTGAGGTTCCTGCGTTCTCTTCGATGATAACCAGGAATTGCTGAACGAAGTCGAAATTCCAGACAATGCCTAACCAACGAAAATGCTTCTATTTTTATTTTAGATTTTCCTTATTTTAAATTTCCCTTATTTTTCATTTCCATTTCTCAATGTTTGTATTGAAGGCTAAGTATAACTGCCAAAAGTTACATTTGGAGCAAAAAAGAAAAAATAGAGTAATTGTTAGCAACACAGTTTGTGCTTATTTTTTGTTACTACAACTTATACCCCTGAAGATGACCTCGGAAGAAGATTGACAGTATTTGGTAACATTGAGAAATGTAAAATAAAATCAACTGTAAAAGTTGCAACGCATTTCTCACATCTTTCAATTATAACACAAGAAAGAAAGATTATTTGTGAGTATGAACGGATTTTATTAGAAATAAGCAGACATAGCCTTTGCAATTTGTTTAATCTGACATATATATATATATATATATATATATATATATATATATATATATCAGTATGCAGTGTGGGTATAGAAGAATCTAAAGGAGTATCCTGTACATACAGTGGTAGAATAACTATCTAAGAGAGCTCTAAACATATATGCATATAAATATATACAGAGCAAATATAAGAAAAATTAAGGCAGACACGTTATTCCATGGTGAATCGGAAGTTTAGGCCTATTTCAGGCGAACCATCACCAGGTTCCGTCTTTATTTTACAGAGGATTTTACACGAATTTGTATATATATATATATATATATATATATATATATATATATATATATAATCAGGAAACAAAATTTTCATATTTTTACAAATCTATTGGTAATATATTCATTGTGCCTGACAATGTTACATAATCACAAGAAAGGCAAGAAGTGAAGGCCATTAAGTTCTGCAGGAAACATAAAGGTCAATGTTAGATTTGAAATGGTCAAAATTTTAGTGATTGGAAAATACTCTGCTAGGAAGAGTCTGTTCCACAAAGCAGCAGTTCTTTGGAAGAATTTTCCGAGTGGAACTTACTTTTTACTAATAGAATACAAAGGAAATAGGGATGAGTCACTCTTGGATACGGGACACGGCTGAAAAGCTGAAATGCTCCGGGCAGGTGGGATCAAGGAACTTAGCTCGTTAGAACACATGCCATGGAAATAGCAACAGAATAACGAGAGGCTCGCGATGTTTCCCGTGTAGGAAAGGGAAATGTATAAGGGAAAATTACTTATTAGCGCTATATGGCCGCATAGATGCATTTGAACAGGTAATTTATGACCGAGCGGCCCCAGCCCAGATATTGCAGCAATACCCCATTTTTTGATCTGATTTAACTTCAGCTCGCATCATATATCTTGATAGCATTGTTTTGGAAGGACTTCCTCCTCTAGTCTGTCCGTATTTTGGCTGTTGAAAGAAGTACATTTCCGCTAGGTTCATCGTCATCTCTCCATGAATGTTCTGCAAATTGTCTTATTTTTTCTAGGATGGCATGAGAGGTGGGATATAGATGGCCAAAGAGCTGTTTTTGTTGGGTGGGAGCAAGGTCTCCAGGATGAATTTATTACAACACGTATCGTCTTTGTGTATCTACCACTCTGTTTTTTCCGATGCTTTTGTTGATAGCCAAACCTTCAAATCAATGGTTAAAAATGGCTTTGAGCGAGTGAAGCCTGTTGGTCCTGGCGTGGACTATCCTTCTTTGAATCTTGTTTACCTGTGCTACAGACTGAAAAGCAAAGAACTGGATCAACTAACAGAAACCGCATCATTTGAGGACTTTCACCAGTAGCAACTACAAAAATGGATAGCACATGCAACTCAAAATGAAAGTAATGACTTAGTGAAGATGTTGAAATAAAAGATTATGTAGGAAACAAAACACAATACTAAAAAAGTAAATAAAATTTCAGAGTTCAATCAGAGATGTTAGACATACTTAGTTGAAGTAGACGTTAGAAGGAACCAGAATCCCAATTCTTAACATGAAACAAGGGATAAAGATCTACTTCTGTGCAAAGGAACGAGTGTGAATTGGACGATAGGCAAACCTATCTACTCCTACTGTAAGAAAACAGCAAATGTAATCATTAACATATCGTATACTTCCATTCAACAGTACTGATGTGGCAATGGCTTAAAAGAAGTATCTTTTTATGTTGACGGGTAAATTTTGATTTTTAAATTATTGATAGCATAAATAAAAATCCATCTTCTTCTAAGTGTCGTGTCCCTTCAGGACGTAGCCGATTATGGCCTTCCACATCTTCCTTTCCTGAGTAGCTTAACACACGTTCGCCTGTTTTGTTATCCTCACAAACATCGCTCTTTCATCCATTTGCTAAAGCCCATCAAGTATGTATTCTCTTTCTTTCTATCTGACCAGTGAGCACCAGATTCTCTAAAAAAACCCTTCTTCATTATATGTTCCAGGAACTTCATCTGTCTTTTCAAGATGTTAAGTATTAGTTACCTTTCCGTTTCCATCCTCTCCAAAACATCATCGTTTCTCAAATGTTTGGTCCATGGTGTCCTCAGCATTCTTCTGTAGAACCACATTTCGGTTATTTCAAGTCTTCCTTTATATCTTTGGTAACATTGTCCAGCATTCGCTGCCATATTGAAGGACAAACATCACATAATATCCAGCACTCTGTTTCCAGCGAAATTGTCCTGTCTCGTCGTACTCTACTTAGCTTCTGGAATGTAACCTTGGCCATGCTAATTCGACTTCGGACATATACCTACCAAAAAATAATCTAATTGAAGGAATGATGTTTTATTTGCTGTAGTAATGATATAAGAACAGGTAGAATATTAATTGCGTAATATATTCGTCTTTAAAAATATCAGAAGAAGCTTCTTAAAGTGAAACATGTTAGATTAAATACACTTTTTACTACCTGTTCTTACTCTATTCATATATACTTATTCTGTTTCAGAGCCAATATATATGTATTTCGGAATCAATTCATCCACATGTCTACTAGTCTGGAAGACAGAAGAACCAGGATAACCATCTAAAAAAAACAAAACAGTCTATTATAAGCATCCTCGGACTCTTGCAGTGGATTAATATCGCAGATGTTATTAACTGGTTCAAAAGTAACGAGAATAAAAATAATAGCACTTTTATAAAATTCGACGTAATTGAGTGATATCTATCCATCTCAAAAGATTTTGGCCTTGGAGATCGTCCAGGAATACTCTAACATTTCCGATAGTAAACTGGATATTATTTTAAAATGCAGAAGTTCTGTTCTGATCTACAGCGAAGAACAATAGACTAAAAAAGACTTTCAATGGATACTTTGACATGTCAGTGGGTTCAATAGATTCCGCTATGCGTTTGACCTTAGGGTTATTTCTTTTATATAATTTTTTAGTGCCTATGACTGCGTTGATATCGATACTATTGTTTTATATAGAGATTATTGTTTATTAATAGTTAATGATTCTGAAAAAATTAAATGTAGTCCGTATTAGGAAAATGATCCACAGAGAACTAAAGTGTTTAAATCTTGTGGTCAAAATAATTAATAATATTAAACTAGTAGACATTTTGAATGTTATTTTAGAATTTAACAGTAATTATTTTCAATCTTTTATGAAGGTTAATTCTAACCCAGTATATGTATATACTAATTCTAACTACCCCGTCAGTCATTAAGCATATACCATCTTCAATTGAATTTAGAATCAGCTCCAACTCTTCTAGCAAAGTATTTTTGATAAACATAGTGAATTCTACATTTATACATAACAGTTATAAAGGTACTAATATTAAATAAAGAAATCACATTAATAGTGACTATAATATGAAGAGAAGATCTTGGAAGATCATCTGGTTTACTCCCCCTAACAATCTGATAATTAAAACTAAATTAGGACAAAATTCATAAACCTTATTAATAAAACGTTTTCCAAACCAATCCTCTTAGTAAAATATCTTATAATAATTCTGTTAAATTAAGGTGACCTTGAAAAATAATTAAAAAGCATAAGAAAAAAGTCCTTAACAACTAGAAAAATTAAAAAAATGTTTGTTGTATTGCAATAATGCGGTGATTAATACTAAATAAAATAAAACTAATACGATCGGATGAAATTTTAGGAATTCTATTGATTGTCCACTACATAAAAGTTGCTTAGCTCGTTCTTTCTTTAATCGTTTTACTATTTCTACACTTGAAGATCCTAGTATTAAACAAATATATTGCGAGTTCTAAAAACCCGTTTAAAACCCGCTGGTACCAGCTTATTCTATCTTTCTATAATAGTATTTTTAAATACAGTATTCGTTATTCAAGTAATTTTGCAGTTTAAAAGGAAAAAAAAAAAAACAAGACAAAACTCCTACACTTAAATAGAAATTAATTAAAAGGGATCGAACCTGTAATTCCCTGTATACATCATGCTACCATTGTCATCAGATTTGAAGACAGGATTAACCTATTAAACCAAAGAAATTAACTTACTGTTAACTCTAAACATAGTTCATTGTTTACTTTACAATATGGGTTGTAATATTATGAATAACTATAGACTATTATCACCGGCGTCAATTAATATTTACCCTTATTTGCTTGGTATTTAATCTAGCATAGATTGTCAAGTTAATATTTGTATAAATGCATATATGTACGTGTGCATGTGGGTTTATATACTAGTGTACTTATAGATATATTGATCTACATATATGCATATGTATGTATATGTATATCAACTTTTGTATATGTATGTATGTGTATATGTGTGTACGTTTCTGTGTGGGTGTTTCTGTGTATTTATGCATATAATTGTGTATAAGTGGTTCCGTGTATGTGACTTTATTTTGTATAAGCTGCTTTGTGTATTTTTGTGTGTACATCTATTTTTTGCCATGTTAATTGGTATGCTTATTTATATTTAGTTATATTTATATATTTATTCATTGAAATATGATTGTATTTGTTTGAAATAGATATAACTCTCTCCTATGTCCACTCTAACACCCGAATTTAGACTTACATGCATCTAATATATGTAGACACCTCTTACATTAGCATTGAATGAAACAATAAACTGATACGTCGCCAAAAACAATAGTTAAAAACATGTGTATGCATATATATATATATATATTTTTTTTTTTCTAAACATATGTTGTTAAATATAAGAGACAATGAATGTCTATTATGTTTAATCATGAGCCGTTCTAAACGTCGTATTTTTGCTTTAATTTAAGTTGAAAATAAAGACAAAAATTCTCCAACATTTGGATAATTATTTATTAGTTTTCTTCTAAGCTTTCGGCTCACATGAGCCATCTTCAGAGAGGTTGTTTAAACTGAAATATTATAAAATCCACCATCACCGACGATTTTATTTTGTGTTGACATAAAACTCCGCTTGGCAACGGTAATAGTTATCAAAAATAATAAACGCAGTTCTTAAGTTTGCGATGCGGTTTTATGACGTCACACCGCGGGATAACGCGAAATGACAACAAAACCATATAGTCAAATGCAATGTAATATGTTATTTCCTGTTTTAAAGTTGATTTTATTGAGTGTTGGTTGTTTCGATTTGATGTACATGGCTCCAATATCTGCAGGTTCCTCTTACTGTGTGTATGAGTAAGGATCACCGTATTGTTGACCAAAATCTGTCTGATATTACCTACATGTTTATGTTTTTCAGAGAAATGTTGTTTAATAGTACTCTGATCAGAAAGATGACATGTAAGTCTACGGGAGAGCGTGGTTGTAGTAAAACCAATATATGTACTAGGTTTTTGATTAGTATCAGAGATGCAATCTCTGAATGGGCATGTAAATTGGTACACTACATTAGTTTTTTGTAGAGAATTTAGTTTAGTGCTTGTTAGGTTATTATATATATATTATAAATTATAGTTTAGAACATATACAAATTATAATCTACTACAAAGTGCACATTTAGTTTCGACATTGAAAGGACAATGTCTCATCAGGTAGTAAATATATGTTTTTGCCTGTGTATGTCTTACACGTTTCGTCTTTGAATAAGTTTATAATCCTTTAAAAACGATGCTTAATTAAATTTAGAGTCTAAAATTCGTAAGTTCTAAAATTAATTTGAAATTTTTTTTTAAATGAAATTTAATTTTAATTTTAAAGTGAATTTAATAGTCAATTACTAATACTGATTCCTATTTTTTTAAACATTAACATTAACGCACAAATAAATTGATTTTACGGTCTGCTGTTATGTATTTCAAATTAGCATTTACTTATATTTTGATTGGTCATCATAGAATACGTAACAATGTCTTTCATATTGATGGAATTTGGGTAGTTTTGAAACTTTTATAACTCTTCATCTCATAATCAGCACCATCACTTGACAAGACACAAGAAGTGTAGAAACAAAATAGGTAATTTATAGTGATGTTATAACATGCTTAAATTATAAATTTTACATAAATATTATTTGCTCTACTATATATTGAGCACTCTTTTAAGAATAGTGTTTTTATTTAGATATCGTAATTTTAATATATCCAAACCAACCAAATACTTGGTTATATATATATATATATATATATATATATACACGAAAAAAAAATCTTGCGATTTTTTTCGTGTGTTTTTGCTCTGCGTGACTGCCTTTTTGTTAACCCTTTTTGGTTAGTTTAGTATCGAGCACTTTTCTTTCCTTGTAGTTCGTTCCGTTTGAGGGTTTTTTTTTCTTTGCTGTGAAGAACTGTATGTATTGTCGGTCCTACGCAGCTTTCTTTTTTTTCCCCTCTTTGTCCAAAGCTCTATAGCCGAGGACAATAACGGAGTTAGATTCTGCTGGTTATTCGTGGTCTTTAAAAATTACTTGTGTAACATTTTAAGATTAGAATACGTACAGAGTCGGTTTTATTATTATTATTATTAATATATATATATATATATATATATATATATATATATATATATATTGTAATTTTGTTATTACAATAGTTTATAAAAGCGTTATATCACTACACCTAATTTTTCATGTTTCAGTACAATACTGTTCTTCTTCAGGTGATATTTTAAACTAAAGGGTAAAGAACAACAGTAATTAAGAGGTGATTCTACGCTCCTCAAAGCCTTCAATCTCTTGAAGCCTTCCTCCCGGATGTAGTTTATCATTATACCCAGGACTGGTAAATAGAAGGAAAAATAAGGATATATTAAAGATATTGACTTTACACGCTCTCTTGAAAATAAGGTTTGGAAAGAAACTCCCATAAATACTAGAGATAGCAATAACAGTGATCTTCAGGAGTCTAATTTCCTAGAAAACTCTTTTCCCTAAAGGATTTTATAAATTTCAGACGAGAGTAATCCCAATGATGAATATTTACTGCAAAGAAAGGCCTAATTTCAAATTTTCGCAACGCATGCAAGGCTGAAACACCCCTTTCATATCTG
Source organism: Ascarosepion bandense (assembly GCA_037127315.1). Classification (NCBI taxonomy): domain Eukaryota; kingdom Metazoa; phylum Mollusca; class Cephalopoda; order Sepiida; family Sepiidae; genus Ascarosepion; species Ascarosepion bandense. The sequence goes on from JBBBDQ010000331.1 coordinate 112,569, forward strand.
ACTGCCGACGTCGCATCCTAATTTCTGTTTACCTGTGAGTGCAATCGAATATAATGTAAGCAGATGAAAAGAAGCCCTTAATAGAATGTCCATTAGTTGTCCGGTCTTCATTGCACTCCCACAATCTCGAAACATCTTTTTCCCACAAGAGTAAACATTTGTAAACTGCTTTGTAAGCCACAAAATAATTGCCACTTTCCACCGATTCCGATAAATCACCTCCTGCTTTTAGCATGGGTATTCAATGCGTCGTCTTGTAATTTATATTTCTCTGGGGAAAAGAGTCAGATGTAGAATTGAAAGAAAGAAATACAGAGAAAATGCAGGGCAAAGAGTGTGTGTGGGTGTGTATGGAGGAGGGGAGAGATTTTATGTGCGTATGTAGAGGTTGAGATAAATATTTATAAACATTGGTAAGTTATAAACATATGTACTAGCGATCATGCTTCGTTAAAAACGATCAGTGGGAAGATTTTATTAATTTCTTTTATTTAATTTTTTTCAGTATTCTTACATGTTTTCCTTTTTGCTGGAGATAGTGATTGTAAAAATGTTACATAATGAGTAAATATCCAATCGTTTTCAGCCACTTCGCTGGCCATTCTCAAGGGTGTTATCTTCCAGATGTTGTATATTTTCTGAAAAAATAAAATAAAAATTAATAAAATTAGCAACATCGGAAAAATAACAGCCTTGAAAATAGCCAGTGAATTGGCTGAAAGCGCTGAGAAAATTTAATCATTAGCATTCGTTATGGAATCATTAGCATTCCTTATCTCCAGCACAAAGGAAACATGTAAGATTACTGGGAAAATTAAATAAAAGAAATTCATAAAATCTATTCTGGCGGTCGCTTTGTAAAAAAATATCGCTTCCCAAATATACATTATTTAGAGTTCACACACACACACACACACACACACACACACACACACACACACACACACACACACACATATATTTATGTGTGTGTGTGTGTGTGGGGGGGGTTCCGGCTTTTTCTTTTCCAATCTTTTCACTCTTTTCTCTGTTTTTTTTTCAATTGGAGTAGATAGACTAAACTATCGCCCGGTTCACACTCCGCCCACGTGTATTGAACAGGTGAAAAGGCTCATCGCTTGTTCCCTGTTTAGGATGTGGTTTCCGGCTTTTTCTTTTCCAATCTTTTCACCCTTTTCACTTTTTTTTTTCAATTGGAGTAGATAGACTAAACTATCGCCCGGTTCACACTCCACCCACGTCTATTGAACAGGTGAAAAGGCTCATCCCTTGTTCCCTGTTTAGGATGTGGTTTTCGGCTTTCTCTTTTCCAATCTTTTCACTCTTTTCTTTTTTCAATTGGAATAGATAGACTAAACTATCACTCGGTTCACACTCCACCCTCGTCTATTGAACAGGTAAAAAGGCTCATCCCTTGTTCCCTGTTTAGGATGTGGTTTCCAGCTTTCTCTTTTCCAGTCTTTTCACTCTTACGTAGCCCCCTGCGCATCAGTGGCGTTACAGCCTTGCTCGGGATGATATGATTATTCATATATATATATATATATATATATATATATATATATATATATATATTAAAGAAGTAATAAGTCCAGCATGAATAAAGTTTAAAGTGATTTATTTTTCTAAGGAAATGAATTTTATTTGACAGATTTATATAATTTCAAACGTTATTTTTAGAGTATACTTAATATTTGAGTAGACGCTCCATTTCATTTATTTATTAAACAGTGTGTATATATATATATATATATATATATATATATATATATATATATATATATCAGTCAGTCTGTTAAGTGCCATACGTTATACACGCTTTGGGCGATCATGTATCGAAAGAGACATAACTGACTGGGCAGAAGATTATCACGTAGTATGTTGCCATTGCTTTTTGCGGTAGACTGGCTGCCAGCCAAGGCTATAGTGCCCAATGTGTCCTATTATTTAGCCCATAACTGGAGAGAAGAGAGGAATTAATACTTTCCCAAGGGTATTTGTGGATAAGTGAATGCAAGTAATTCAACTAGAATTCAAACTTGGTTCGCCGATTTGTCGCTCCGAGTCAATATCCACTGCACCACAACGCACATTATATACTCAGCGCTATTTAGTTCTTCAGCACTAGATTGAACAATTTTGGCTGCTGGAGTTTGTTTACATTGTGTGTATAACATGCTTAAATCTGCCTTCCTCTGCCGTGTACCGATAACTTAGAGGTAAAATCTCCGACTGATGTCAAATCAGTCGGGTGTCAATCCCAGCTAGAAGCAATCATGTGTCTAGCCGTAATGATGAACTGTGATGCAGAGAATCAGAACTGTTTGCGGTGGTACTTATATATATATATATATATATATATATATATATATATATATATATATATATTTTGTTTTTTTTATCGTCTATAAGATGGATGTTGTAGTCAAACAAAAGAAAGAATCTACGTTATGTACCTCCATTCAATTGTAAAAAAAAGAAAAAAGAAAAAAAAAGGCATATCATGATGTTAAAAGAGCTCAAACTTAATACAAAGAAAGTTTTATCATCAAAATGTTTATGCTATTATTAAGCGGAAAGATCAAATCTTGTTGTTATTATGTTTTTAATTTTTTTAAATCCTTTCTAACACGTTTAAAATTTTAATTAAAATTTCATTTTTTGTTTTCCGCCAGCGATTCACGCTATGCTTACGTAAGGTGATAGTAAAGAAAATGGAATCGGTCGAGTAAAATGATTTTGGGGCTGGTAAATTTTCCCTCGCTGTCGACCTCCGGTCGAGTGATAACTTTTTCAAATCTCAAAATATGACAAGAAAGGACTAAAATAAACTGCAAGAAAACCGAATGCATGGTCATTAACAAAAAGAGCAGCCCAAAATGCCAAATACAGGTTCGGGGGATACTAAAATCTAGCAGGTACGAAAATTTAAATATTAGGGAAGTGTTCTAACAGAAGACGGAAAGTGCGACACATAGATCCGAAGGCGAATTGGCATGGTGAAGGACGCGTTCCAGAAGCTGAGTAGTGTTAAGAGACAGGAAAATTTTGCTAGAAACAAAGAAGAAAGCACTGGATTGCTATGTGATGTCAGTTCTTCAATATGGTAGTGAATGCTGGACAATATCATCAAAGATGAAGGAAAATCTTAAAGCAACTGAAATGTGGTTCTAGAGAAGGATGCTGCGGATATCATGGATCGAGCATGTGAGCAATGATGAGGTTTTGGAAATGATGTAAACGAAAAGGAATTTAATACTGAGCATTAGGAAATGGCAGGAAAGGCCCTGGGATATGCAATGAGGGAAGAGGGCTTGGGGAACCTGATACTAACAGGTTACATAGAGGGAAAAAGAGATAGAGGAAAGCTGCGGATAACATATTTGAAGGGCCTGAGCAGGTGGATGACAGAACGGCGGTTGTATGGTGTTACAGAAGAAAGTTAGCTAAGAGCCACAAGGATAGGTAGACGTGGAAAGCCATAATCGCCTACGTCCTGAAAGAACAAGGCACATAGAAAAAGAATGTGTTGTGTATATAAATATATATATATATATATATATATATATATATATATATATATATATAAAAATTAAAAAAAATGAATTGTTTGAAGATTATTTTTTATCGATACTCGTATTTAAGTAGATATTCTGTTTTTAATGAATCAGTATTATATATTTATATCTACTGGCCTGATTATTTACGATAAATTTTTATTACGAAAATGTGTGCCCTTCGGCAGGATTCGTACCTGCGACCCCTATCTATATAGGGGAAGCTACCATTTGATCTGGTAACGTCTTAGACCTCTCGACCACGAATAGCCTCCAGTCTCAACGAGGTTTTTATCAAGCCTATATAACACAATTTTCGATCCATCGTAAACAAACATATCTGCTCTGAAATGTATCGTAATGTCAACAAATGTAAACATGTTACGGAAATCAACGAATTTTTCAAATTGTGTTATATAGGCTTGATAAAACACTCGTTTAGATTGGAGGCTATTCGTGGTCGAGAGGTCTAAGACGTTACCAGATCAAATGGTAGCTTCCTCTATATAGATAGGGGTCGCAGGTTCGAATCTCTGCCGAATGGCACACATTTTCATAATAAGAATTTATCGTAAATAATCAGGCCAGTAGATATAAATATATAATACTGTTTCATTAAAAACAGAATATCTACTTAAATACGAGTATCGATAAAAAATAATGTTCAAACAATTCATTTCAAATTGTCGGTTGCTTATAACCAAGTTTCGTTAAAATTTGTTGATTTCCGTAATGTATATATATATATATAACATTAAGTCATTTAGCGTCCACCATAATTTACCTTGACTTTTCAGTTAAACTGATGATTATTTTTTACCTTCCGTTTATAAGTACATGTTGCACAATATAATTCCTACAATTGCCTCGATAAATTCTATCAGAGGCTGAAAATCTTCGGCTAAGATAAGTTTTCCTCCTGTCATTATTTATATAATTCCTTGTCTCTGTCTTTCTGTCCTCGTCTGTATATATATATATATATATATATATATATAGTGAAACTCAAGTAGCAGTCCGAACATTGTCTCTTTATTATTCGAGTCGCTGTGTAGCGTATTTGCTTTTTTCTTTGGGTTTCGTCATTTGAAATTGAGGGAGGAAGAAAGGGACGCGCTGAGAGAGAGAGAGAGAGAGAGAGAGAGGGTGGGGGAGAGAAGAAAAAGAAATGGTTTGGGAAGTAAAAAGGGAGAAGGACTGGAAATGTAAAAGGAGCCACTGTTGTGCCGACGAGGAGAGTAGCAATGTCGAAATGGATATGAAACATTAATAAATATGACGAGCATACGAATTCCCTAAAGTCTTGAAAGGCAGGAGGATCGGTTACGGCACATAACGGGACTGTGGCTTTATTAAATCGACCAACAATTGATATTTATCTATAAAATGGAAAATTTTTTGTTTGTTTGTCTGCTGTAAACGGCAAAATAATTACATGCATCACTCCAAAATTTGGGACTATATTCTTTTTTCCTGAAGAGAATTGAAGCAAAAGAAAAAAATTAAAATACTCCTACAGAAGATAATGAATGAAATCAAAAAGAAAAGATTAAACATCAACGGTAAGAAGGTAGAATACGTGGTCGTTAGCAAAAGGATGGTCCCAAAATGCAAATTGCGAATCGGAGATAAAATAATCAAACAAGTAGAAAAATGTAAATATCAAAGAAAATTTTTAACAGTGGACAGAAAATGCGATACTGAAATCCGAGGTCACATCGGAATAGCCAAAGATACCTTTCCAAAGTTAAGAAGAATATTAAGAAACAAAGAAAAGGATACTGAAATGTTACGTCATATCTTTCCTTCTATATGATCGTGAACACTCGACAATCTCCCTGTTATAGTGGAACATCCTGCCATCCCGAGAATAGAATGCTCTAGACTATAAGATACGGTGATGAGCGGTGCGAAGAGACAGCAAATGTCTTAGGCGAAGGCATTCTCTATTTGATAGTGTATTCCGCTCCTACTCGTTGATTGCTTATCTGTATCTTATTGTTAATTGTACGTTCGTACAATAAATCCGTTATATCTATTTCCTGGTCCTGGGCATGACAGTAAACTGCATCCGGCAGCAAGGCCTCTGATTGAAAGGTTGTGAGGAGCATGGAATCACCTCTTAATTGCTGTTGTTCCCCGGTCCACCCTGACTCGGAGTGGTAGAACCTGTTAGAGTCCCAGCTTACTTGGGTCAAAACACTATGAAAATATAAAAATACACTTTTTAGAAGTATACACACAAAATAGACTTTTGTAAAAAAATATACATTTTTGAAAGAAAAATATTACCAACAACACATTTAAATTCTCAGCAAACAATTTTTGAATACAAGACTAGAAGACATTTTCAGTTTTCTAAAATAAAAAAAAGATAAAAATAAAATATTTTCATTAAAATCTGACTAAATCAACCTTCTCACTATAACCGAACATTTAAAGAAAATAGCTTAAAACCCCACCCTTTTGGTATTAAATAACCCACAAAGGTGTTGATATGCCGTTAAACAAACTGAAAAAAAAATCTATTTCCTGTGTCGAGTACCATTCTTCCACTGATCTTTACACTGATATTCTTTTCCGGGATATATCACTCCCCAAAGAGAACTTTATTTCTCCAGAAGGATACTAAGGATACCACAAATTAAATATATGAACAACATGGAATTTTTTTTTTTAAAGGGGAAACAAGAATGACACTTATACACAACGGCATCATGAACTGCTGAAAAATGTGGAAAGAGAGTTTAGAAAATCCGATGGTCACAAGACAGATTGAAGGTAAGAGAGACAAAGGAAAACAGCTAATAACCTGCTTAGTGAGCTTTATTATATCAGTCAGTTAAGTGTCGTACGTGATACTTGCTTGGGAGATCATGTTTTGAAAGAGACATGACTGACTAGTCAGAAGATTCTCTTGTAGTGGTTTGCCATTTTTTCTGCGGTAGACTGGTTGCCAACCAAGGCTATAGAGTCCAGTCTGTCCTGCTATTTGATTACTAGCTGTAGGGAGAAAAGATGGGTTAGTATCTTTCCCAAGTGATAGTAAGTGAATATAACGAGTTCAACTGGAAATCGAACTCGGCTCTCCGACTCCTCATTCCGATCTAATATCCACAACGTACAATCTCTGGCGGGAAAAAAAATTCAGTAGCGATAACAAAAAAAAAAAGAAAAGACTATTATTAAGAGTTACAAAGGACAAGGAAATGTGGAGAGCCATAACCATATACGTGCTGAAGCACAAAGAAGAAGAAGAAGAAGAAGAAGAAGAAGAAAAGAAAAAGAAGAAGAATTGAAAATTTCTAAAAAATAAATTTATTTTAAACATCGACACTTACTTTTTATTTCTCTTTCAAAAGTGAAGGTTTCTGTTCTGATGACATATGCATTCATAGTTGTGATAAGAATGATCTTGAACAAAGAGTTAACATCATTTATCAAGTGTTTCAAGAAAGAGGACCCATGGTAAATCTTCCCAAAACATAAACTATGATCTGTAATTGGAATAAACAATTATGAAAAATCAGAATGTGGAATTAGTAAATACTAAACATATTGTGGTTTACTGATTAATTATATCAGATTTAGTATAAAAGATAAAGAAATTGAACACCAATAGTTCGTCTCCAATGTGCCGTGTTCCTTAAGAACGTAGGCGATCATCGCCTTCGACATCTCCCTATCCCTTGTAGCTCTTAACACCCCTTCTGTTAGCCATGGTCTGCCATCAATCTGCTGAAGTTTATCGTGTTCCGCGTTGATTTCCCCTGTCTCTCCTCCCCCCCAATGATTCCCGTGATTATCAAATTCTCCAAGCCCCCCTTTCTCATTACATGTCCCAGAAACTTCAGCTATCTTTTTCTGATGTTAAATATCAGTTTCTATTACGTTTCCATCCTTTCCAAAACCTCGTCATTGCTGACATGTTCGGCTCATGGTATCCTCAGCATCTTTCTGTAGAACCACATTTCGGTTGCTTCCAGTCCTTCCCTCATATTTAATGAGATTGTCCAACAATTGCTGCCATACTGAAGGACAGGACAGACCGAATAGCTACAAAACCAAAAACAGTGAACTAAAAACTTGAATCATAATCTTAAACAGCTTTGTTAGATCAATACTTCCATATGGATATCATACATGGCGCCAAACCTGTTCAGCGATGTCTAATCTGAAAGCTGTCTAAACTTTCTTTTAGATCAGAGATTAAAAATAGCTTTGAGCGATGAAATATATAGGTCTTCGCATGGACAATCCTTTTATGAACCTTAAAGAGTGATGCTCTAGAATCAGAAAGAATTGTACCTGTCTTTACTTTATTTCTATAGCTGCATCTACTGCTAGGAAGGTTGGTTCTCACTATCTAGCCAGAAAGTTTTTTCTTGTCAGAATCCATTTTGCACATTTATAAATCTGCCATTCGTCTTTGCATTGATTAGTTATCATATCTAGTCGTGTGCTCTAGCTATTCAAGGTTCTCGACAAAATAAAAAAAGGATCTGCAATGCAATCGTTCTTGACTTGGCATCTCAACTTGTCACTTTCTCACCAATATGATGTGGCTTCCATCTGTCTTTTCTACGTGAAGTTAAGCGTGCTACTAGATTGGTATCTAGGTCCCACCCTTTTACCGTTGAAATCATTAAATATAGCCGCTACTTTTACACCAACAGTTTCTTTTCTCGCACTTTCCACATATGAAACTCCCTTCCATTTACTTGCATCCCTGATGGCTACAATGTAAAAAATTGAAATCCTACGTTAATTGCTGCTTTCTATCTTCTGGAATCCGTTAATCTTTTATCCTTTCTTCAATACCAAGTGTTTTCTCTCGCTCTAACCCATTGCGTACTTGTAGCAGTCCCGCTTTGCTCGAAGCAAATTGATTAAAAAAAAACCCCCCAAAAACTCTCTTCTTCACTATTTTCTTCTGTTATCATTCATACTGTTTATTTTCCCGACTACTACAATCTTAACCTTTTTATGTCTTGGATCAACTCGTATTTGCTATCTTGCCAGAGAACTTCATCAAAGCAAGGATACAGAAAACAATGATAGGGATAAAGCAAAATGGTGGTCAGAACGGACGCAATCTTGAGTCGGAAATAGTAGGGTAAACTGGAACCGAAGAGTAGGTGGGAATAAAAAGGGCAGGCTGGAAAATTAATTCAAAATCAATTTGTTTTCGTAACAAAAAGGAACGAGGAGAGGCTGGAATAAACGTACAGAATGGAATAAGTTCATTCAAAATCAGTTTGTTTTTGGAACTTTTTTAAAGTCAATTGTTTAAATTGAACCTTACCTTAATCTGATTTCACACAATAGTAATTCCTTACTTTATGAAATTTAAGACAGAAACTTATCTTAAATACAGTAGTCCTGTCATCAACGTAATTCGAGCTGTGATTGATTGAATATGTCAGCTACTGTCTGTCAACACCCCAAGTATGGCGTCCGGAAGTGCCAAATTTTTATGTATCTAAAAAAACCCGGTTTCTGTTTTTTAACTGCATAGCTAGCCATAACTTAATATTTTCATCAATTACATAATATTTTATACAATGTTCGTTTAACATTATAGCTGGATGATTGAATATGCTTGCTAAATAAATAAAAATTGAAATTGCTTTCAAAATAATTTTACAATTTAATAACAAAGAATGAAATTAAAATAACCCAGTAAGGTTATAAAATATTATGCTAATTATTAATATTTTTATTATGCCTTATTCATATTAATTAGTAAGATAACTAAGTAAAAATATCTAATTTAATTTTTACATAACTGTAGATGTTATGAATAAGTATCTATATTTTTGTACATGTCATACTGTATTTATGCAATATCTTGAAGAGAAAGGAATTTCGGGAATATTTTGTGGCCATGAAAAAGGCCGTGGTGTTTTCTTAATTGGCACTCCAATCCTCCTCACTGTTTAGCTGCTTTTCCAGGTACAGGTATGTAGGTATCTCCCTTAATTTGATAACTAAGGGTAAAATAATTTTATAACGTGTTTTGTACATTCATTTACAATTTAAAAAAGAACATGAAAGTAGGAGTTAATCAATAGTAGGATTAGGCTATGAAATAAAATAGAAAAAAATGTCTTTTCATTCAATTGAAAATAAAAAAAATGATACCTTTTCCAATTTGTTTTAATCTTAGCTAGGCACCATAAAATTGTAGTATATATTTGTTTCTTAAAAACATTCTGCAAACACAAATTGAAATTAAACATATTTTTTTTAAATTCCAACTTTCCTCTTGATATTTTCCATTGTGAATGTAGGTACCTCCCTTAATTTGATAACTAAGGGTAAAAATAATTTTATAACATGTGTTTTGTACATTCATTTACAATTAAAAATAAACTTTAAAGTATTAGGTTAACATTGAAAATGCATAATTTCATTAGTAGGATTAGGCTAAAAAATGAATGAAAATGAAATGGCTTTTTCATTCAATTGAAAAGAAAAAATGAAACCTTTTCTAAATTGTTTTAATCTTAGCCTATGCACCATAACATTGTAGTATATATTTATTTCTTAGTCACATTTTGCAAACACACATTGAAAGTAAACATTTTTAACCCTAATAATTTCTTTTATGAATCATTACCACATGCCATTGGAATGAACAGCCCAAAAAAGCAAAACAAATAAAAAAGACGTTTTGATGTTTTTTTCTAAATTCTGTCAGGTAGATAGATTCACAATTAATATTAAAAATGATTAAACTAATAAGTTAAAAATATAAAAGTTACTTTAAATATTTAAATTCTGACTAGAAATGATTTCTTTCTTGAGCGATTCAGAGACACGCATGAAAAGAATAGCAGTAAGGACCTTCGGCGTTTATATACGGGAAAATTTTATCTAAGGGCGGACAACGCTTGAGTCACGTGACCTTTTACAGATTTATATCGTTTATGGGCACCCGTACTTACCAAAAACGGGAAATTAACATGCAAAAATGAACAGTTTTAATTAAATTACAAAAAAAGAAGCTCCTCTTTTAGAGTAACTTTTTAAATTTTTCGATTAATAAATATATTTGCCGCACATTAATTAAAAAACATCTGAAAGACCTATAAGTAGTAAATTGTAAAAGACTTATGAAACTTTTTAAATTACTTAATAAAAAATATGAAAAATAAAAACAATTCTTGTAAAAATTCATTACTAACGGAAATTTCTTTTTATTCAGACGATGACACAATTTTAATTTATGTTTATAAAAGTAATTAAAAGTTTACCCAAATAAAAATTGGCATAGTTTTATTGCATTTTTGTTTTCCTAATTCAGAGCTGCTTTTCTAAAAGGTAGCTTGTTTTGAAGAAAAAAAGACAGTTGATTAGCTTTCCTTAATGACTCCTGAATTTAATGAAAACTATCTATATTTTGTGACCGAGTTGCATTTTTTGACATTTCTGGAAATTAAATATTGGTGGGGTAACAAATTAAAAAAAAAATTTTTTACCAATATTTTTTAAAAATAATTATTTCAAAAATCATTTCAGTCATTTGTGAATAAGTCCTGAAATTTTCATCAAAATCAGACGATTATTTGAGTTTTGCAAGACTTTCCAAATTAATGTGTCTTTCACAGTCAAAAAATGCCTTCGCGTAATATTACGCTGTTGACGTAATAAACTCTATCGTCAATTTACCCCTTTCATTGACGAGAGAAAAAACAGATTTTCTACCACTAAATGAGCCTTTCAGAACCTGTTAGAACAATTTTAAAAATGTGTAAAAATAATTAAAAAATACATTGATCTATCCTCTTTATGATAGCATAAACATTTTGCCGAGAAAACTTTGTTTTTATTTAGTTTGAGGCCTTTTACTTCAGACTATGCTGATTTTCCCACGTTAAAATTGGAGGTACCTACCTTAGAGTAATGTGGAGGTTCTTTGGTCAGAGTTGTCAGCATCCAACCACATCGATAGACCCGATTTTACTCAACCTTTACTTCGCTTCGACGGTTGTTTACAGACTCATTCAAAATCAAAAATAAAATTGAAGGAAATGAAAGGCATAGGATATGTTTGAAAATGTATTCAAAAATAGACAAATAGAACTACAAAACCAATAGTTTTGAGTTTTGTTTAACGGCATATCCACCTCTGTGGGTTATTTAATGCCAAGAGCTTAAAGGTTTTTTTTTAATGTTCGGTTATTATGAAAGTTGATTTAGTAAGATTTTTATGAAAAAAATAAAATAAAAGGGCTGAAAAAATACAGATATACAGGCAGATAAACAGACACACACACAAACATCTTGCCTTATATATATATATATATATATATATATATATATATATATTATCGATTTTCTGCACTATTGTAAGAACTGCAACCTTGAAATTTCTGTATATCTTTTGTCATGCCTTTGTCTATGAGTGTATCAGATTTGATTAAAATCGCACCACTCCGTCTATAACCCGATTTTTTCGATTATCAATTTTCGATATTTATCGGGGTTACCTCGATACAAAACTTAGCTAAGAACACTCGCAGACGCTTATAGTACAACAGTGTAAATTTTCAAGAAAATCGGTTCTGCTCTTTCAGAGTCTATAGGTAACGGACACACACACACACACACACACACACACACACACACACACACACACACACACACACACACACACACAAAGTTCCAGTTATAAATAAGTTTAGATTAGATAACTTGTAAACATTTCCTTATAAGTTCCTCAAATATCACCCGTCTTTACAAAATGCGAATAACTCACTGATTTTTGGTAATTTTTAATTCTGATGTTTAGAGCAGTTGCGAGGTAAGTTAAACAAATGTTGATTTAAAATTTATAAATTCAAAAATGTGCCAAAAATTTAAAAAAAAAACAACAGCATTTGATTTTAAATTTATAATTTCTTGTGGTGAATGATTATTTGCGATAAGTAACTTTATATTTGGTGTGATTTAACAGAAAAAGATCCTAACACTATATTAAATGAATATGAAACGTGTTATCATGTCTCGAAAGAGATATAACTGAATGGACAGAAGATTATCCCGCATTGCTTTCTGCGGTAGACTGGTTGCCAGCCAAGGCTATAGAACCCAATCTGTCCTGTTATTTAACCCATAACTGGAGAGAAGAGACGGATTAATACCATTCTCAGGGCTACTTTTACGTAAGTGAATGCAAAGAATTCAAATAAGATTCGAGCTCGGCTCTCCGATTTCTCGTCGATATCCACTGCACCACAACGCACATACCTTTACATGTAACAAAAAGAAAATATAGTTATACGAGATTAAGTAAAAAAATTATCATCATTTTGACCATAATATTTTTTTTGAAATAGTGCGGATTATTTTTTACTTTGCCTCGTAGATAAAATAAATATAGAACGAAAAACACCAATGACCCAAATGTAAGTAATAAGAAAAAAAAAAAAAACAATGCAGAAAAATAGACGAAAAAAAATTATGACTATGGCGAGTCTTTTTTATGCAGTTTATATTTTCCTTATTTCGTTATTTACATTTTATTTCTTCCCGGTGTTTCGTGATCACTGCAAGCAGTTACCAAGATCATTCACATGCTTATAGGCCTTGAGCAGCGAACGCCCCTTGCGTGCAGTTGGCTTAAATAAAACAAACAAAGAAACCAATAACAAACACACACAGATCAGTATACCATATATAATTCGACTTCGTTATCGTATTAGTAATTTTTATTTTCCCTTTTTTTCGGAGTAAGGGGCGGTTGATTCCATTTAGTTGAGTCAAATATCTTAATTTTCGAAAACGCAGTTTTGTTTGTTTCCATACTTTTTATTAACGTTCAACCCAATTTTCCTTGCCTTCAAGAAAAAAATGAAATAATAATAATAATAATAATAATAATAATAAATGGCCACGCATATACGAACAAACAAGTATTGGATACAGTTGAGAGAAACATATATAACTTCATCATACACATCTATCTATCTATCTATCTATCTATCTATCTATCTATCTATCTATCTATCTATCTCAGTCTGTTCATTATCTATCTATCTATCTATCTATCTATCTATCTATCTATCTATCTATCTATCTATGTCTGTTCATTATCTATCTATCTATCTATCTATCTATGTTCGTTCATCTATCTATCTATCTATCTATCTATCTATCTATCTATCTATCTTCTATCTATCTCAGTCTGTTCGTTATCTATCTATCTATCTATCTATCTATCTATCTATCTATCTATCTATCTATCTATGTCTGTTCATTATCTATCTATCTATCTATCTATCTATCTATCTATGTCTGTTCATTATCTATCTATCTATCTATCTATCTATCTATCTATCTATCTCAGTCTGTCTATCTATCTATCTATCTATCTATCTATCTATCTATCTATCTATCTATCTATCTATCTCAGTCTGTTCGTTATCTATCTATCTATCTATCTATCTATCTATCTATCTATCTATCTATCTATCTATCTATCTATCTATCTATTATCTATCTATCTATCTATCTATCTATCTATGTCTGTTCATTATCTATCTATCTATCTATCTATCTATCTATCTATCTATCTATCTATCTATCTATCTATCTCAGTCTGTTCGTTATCTATCTATCTATCTATCTATCTATCTATCTATCTATCTATCTATCTATCTATCTATCTCAGTATGTTCGTTATCTATCTATCTATCTATCTATCTATCTATCTATCTATCTATCTATCTATCTATCTATCTATCTATCTATCTATGTCTGTTCATTATCTATCTATCTATCTATCTATCTATCTATCTATCTATCTATCTATCTATCTCAGTCTGTTCGTTATCTATCTATCTATCTATCTATCTATCTATCTATCTATCTATCTATCTATCTATCTATCTATCTGTTCATTATCTATCTATCTATCTATCTATCTATCTATCTATCTATCTATCTATCTATCTATCTCAGTCTGTCTACTATCTATCTATCTATCTATCTATCTATCTATCTATCTATCTATCTATCTTCACGAGTCCTTCTCTTTGTATATATCTAGCTAAGCAAATAATTACTATTAAAGCAGTAATTAATTAAGGTTGTGGTTTAATTGACATAAATCAAATATGACGCTGTTTATGGCAAAATTTTATAGTTAAATACTTATTTTTTGTAAAAATAAAAGCAAATACATTTCAATTACTGAAATTTTATATTCTCTCTCTCTCTCTCTCTCTCTCTCTCTCTCTCTCTCTCTCTATATATATATATATATATATATATATATATATATATATATATATATCAGCATGCAGTGTGGGCATAGAAGAATCCAAAGGAGTATCCTTTACATATAGTGGTATGATAACTCTCTAAGAGAGCTCTAAACACATATGCATATAAATACATATACAGCAAATATAAGAAAAATTAAGACAGACATGTTATTTCATGGTGAGTTGGAAGTATAGGCCTATTTCAGGCGAGCCATCGTCAGCTTCCGTCTTTATTTTAGGAAGGATTCTACACGAATGAGATTCACAAAAACCTAAAAAACGAATAAAAAAATGAACGAATAAAAAAAAAAATTAATAAAAAAAAAAAAATTAATAAAAAATAAATTAATAAAAAATAAAACTTCCGATTCACCATGAAATAACGTGTCTGTCTTAATTTTTCTTATATATATATATATATATATATATATATAGTCTTTTCAGCTACCTATATCAGACATATTCATATCTTTTATAGTCTTCGTTACTGAGACAGTCATATTCATTTTGTTGACTACGCTAACAACATGAGTAAAGTGTCAGAACACTTAAATACTCCCATCGCCTGATTGAAGCCATCAGTTTCAATGCAGGATGATGTCAACATGAAATAATCAAAAAATGTGTAGCCTAGTGAATTAAAGCGCTAACACAAATTGATCTGGTTCCATGGCAGTTTCCTGTGTTCATTTTCTTGAGTTTGTTCGTTGTGAAAATACAAATACTCTGGTTGGGCGGAAGAAACAAATAAGTGATACAAAGATTAATAATAATAAAACTCAAGTGTTAACTGATTCGAGTAGTCTCCCCTAACGATAGACGAATGGAGAACATTAGAGAGAATAAAGTGCCCGGTTCAAAATTCTGGGAAAGCTATTGTAAAAGATGAATGTGCGTTGTAGTGCAGTGGAAATCGGGGAGTGGAGTACGAATTCCACTTGATATTCCTTGCATTCACTTACGCGCAAACACCCTTGGGAAAGGTATTAATCCGTCTCTTCTCTCCAGTTATGGGTTAAATAACAGGATAGATTGGGTTCTATAGACTTGGTCGGCAACTAGTCTATCGCGGAAAGTAATGGCAACCTACTGATGGATAATCTTCTGCCCAGTCAGTCATGTCTCTAAAAGAGACATGATCACCCAAGCAATCACATATGACACGTATCACGTATGACACTTAACTGAATGACTGATTGTATAGGATAGCAGATATTTGAAGAAGGCTGGAGTGCTGAACAGCCTAAACGTTCTGAGTCTAGCAACCAAAATGAGCATACTTGTCCGAATAACAAAACAAAATCATAACGTTAATATATCATCTCCAAGAAGCTGAACCTATTAACAGAGAAAGTAATCGTTGTGGCCTGGTTGGGGCCGAAACAGGGAGGTAGGTTTACGCAGTGTGTTAGAATAACAAGAACATATATACAAAGTAAAGTGTTAGTAATCAACAAATAGAAGTGTAAGTCCTAGCTGTAAAGTTACGCTGCGTCACGACTGTCTTACGACTGCCTCTTGACTGTCTCACAGCTGCATCTCAGCTGCGTTCTCGGAAGTAATGCAGGTTATTATTTATAGTAGGAGGAAGAGTTCATTCAACGTAGAAGTAATAATGTTAATTAATCCCTTAAATATACCAGTCCAATTAACAAAGCAAATAATATTAATTCCTCCTTTCAAACTGACTAGCTCTATAAACAGAAAAAATAATAATGTTAATTTATCATCTCAAACATATTAAACAAATAAACAGAGCAAATAAAACTGATAATTCCTCATTTCCAATATGCTGGTTCGATTAACAGAACGCATAATAATAGGTACCTCCATTAAATCGCAAAAAAAAAAAAACTTGCATGGTTACTTTTAAACTGAATTTTTAAAAATGAGAATGTTTTCTTGAAACTTTTATTTTAATTTTAATTGAAAGATAAATGATTAAATTTACTATTTCCAGTAAGCAAAATACTCTCTGGTTTATTTCAAACAGAAATTATATTGATTGGAATATAAAAGTTTCAGATGTTTAATTTTGCCTCCATTTTTAAACGATCGATACATTTGTAAACAAAAATAAAATATACATCTGTGGCACATTATTTTTGAAAAAATTAGCAAATTTTATGTTACATTAATCTGATTTACACAAATATTACTTATTTATAGCGTGAAATTTAGAATTAAACTATTTCTTAATCACAGATTTGAATTTTTTTACTTGTCCGCGCCATAAATCAAGAACTTGTTGACAGGTTCTTGATTAGGGATAAATTGTATGCCGTTTATAAGTGACAAAATTGTAAAAAAATTTGGGGGGGTTGGGTAAAGGAGGAAACTTTGACCTTTTCATTTGCACATAGAAATTATCATACAAAAAAAATTCAAATGCACAAAAAAAAATATTTTAAAAATATGGAGGCAAAACGATTTTTATATTTATCTGTGCTTAAATACAAATTATTCTATAGTTGTACAAATAAACATTACCACCCTTTACACTTCTCTACTCCGCTCCTCTAATAAATCCAAAGACTAAAGTCTAGTCATGAAGCCATAAAACCTACACCCCATCTTCTAATATTAAATCTGTCTACAAAATTCCCCGACACTCATTAATCAACTATATTCACTGCCCATTCAACTTTCTTCAAAATTCTAACGGACAATTTCCAAGACTTATTCTCATATCGCTAACCCCCCACCAACATCCCACACACAACTCGCCAAATATAAGAAAAGAGGCTTTCCCTTCCTGTCCACACCACCTGATGAGATATTGTAATTTCAACGTCGAAACAAAATGTACAACTGCCTTGCTTGGGGCGAAATGATTAAAAACAATATATATATATATATATATATATATATATATATATATATATATATATATATATATATATATACATTAATTTATTGTTAACTAGCAGTATAGCCCGGCGTTGCTCGGGTGTAATGAAAGCTTTAAAACTAATCCATGGTCCTGGAACTCAGACTCAGCCTAAAGATTACTTGTGTGAAGTTTGGTGAGAATCGGATAAAAATTGTGGATTGTATGAAGACATACAGACAGATAAACAGACACACACACACACACAAACATCTTGCCTTTTATATTATCGATTTTCTGCACGATTGTAAGAACTGCAACCTTGAAACTTCTGAATATCGTTTCTGAATATCTGAATATCTTTGTCTATGAGTGCATCAAATTTGATTAAAATAAGACCACTCCTTCTCTAACCCAATTTTTTCGATTATCGATTTTCGATATTTATCGGGGATACCTCGACACAAAACCTAGGTAAGAATACTCGCAGACGCTTATAGTACTATTGTGTAAATTTTCAAGAAGATCGGTTCAGCCGTTTCGTAGTCTATAGGTAACGGACACACACACACACACACACACACACACACACACACACACACACACACACACACACACACAGCCAAAGTTCCATTTATAATTAAGTTTAGATTGTCGATCACATTATATTTCATGGAAGTTTTTGTTGGGTGGTAAACTGCTGGCTCGTGGTTAAAGCTGTACGTTTTCCAAAGAGAGGATATTGGAGGTTTATAAGTTAAAATTTTATAGCTCTTATGCCCATCCTTAATCTTTCCCATGTTTTTTGCCAACTTGGTTTTAATTTAATTGGAAAAAAACAATTGTCATTTCGCACCTTGTGTTTGTGACACAGGTAGTTATGTTTAAGCCCAAACTTTTTTTTTTCCCAACAGAATACGAAACATCCTTATGAATTCCCTCAACCTAACGACTATGCTTCACATATTAATTCAATTGATGCCAGGGAATGCAAACGCACCTAAGAAACCTTCGTTTTCTTTACTTCTTAGTCCTCATATATATGATAGATCTTGCCATGGTACCCTAGGTATGATGTTTTAGACCCACGAAGAAGTTCTGTTGCTCTAACCTCTAAATGAACGGCACAGTATATAAATCTTTCCTGATTATTTATCACTCATTAAGATGGAGGTAAACGGTTTCTGCGTTTGGGCGTTATCCATCTGATAGTCAGATATTCGAACGTTTGAGTAACTTCGAAGGAGCCTTCTTCTTCTTCTTTTATGTGCTTGACCCTTCGGGACGTAGGCGAGCATGGCTTTCTACGTCTCCCTATACCTGGTGGCACTTAGCACACCTTCTGTTACACCACGCAATCTTCGTTCCATGATCCACCTGATTAGGTCCTTCAAATATGTTATCCGCTGCTTTTCCCTGTCTCTTTTCCTCTCAATCTGGCCTGTTAGTATCAGGTTCTCCAAGCCCTTCTTCTTCATTGCATGTCCCAGGAACTTCATCTGTTTCTTCCTGAAGCTCAGTATTAATTTCCTTTTCGTTTCCATCATTTCCAGAATCTCATAATTGCTCACATGCTCGACTCATGATATCCTTCTGTCGAACCACATTTTAGTTGGTTGAAGCCTCTCTTTCATCTTTATGATATTGTCAAGGATTCACTGCCATATTGAAGAACTGACATTACATAGCAATCCAGTACTCTCTTCTTTGTTTCTAGCGAAATTGTCCGGTTTCTTAAACTTTACTCAACTTCTGGAATGCTTCCTTCGCCATGCCAATTCGCCTTTGGATCTCTGTGTCGCATTTTCCGTCTTCTGTTAGAACACTTCCCAGATATATAAACATCTGTACCTGCTTGATTTTAGTATCCCCGACCTGTATTTGGCATTTGGGGCTGCTTTTTTTACTGATGACCATGCATTCGGTTTTGTTGCAGTTTATTTGTAGTCCTTTCTTGTCACTCTCTTCAGCTACCATCTGTAGGAGGTCTTGTAGTTTCCTTTCTGTGCCTGCTATCAGCACTGTATCATCTGCGTACCTTAGGTTGTTTAAATTGTGGCCTCTGATGACGAATCAAGGTATAACTTCTAGGGTCCTCAAAACATTCTCGCTGTACAAGTGGAACAGATCCGGTGAAAAGACACATCGTTGTCTTACGCTCCTTTATATCTTTGTATATTTGCTGAATTCGTTACCTGTCCGTATAGAAGCGGTTTGTTGCTAGTAAAGATTCTTGATTACTCTTAAGTATTTCCAAAAAATGATGAGGCTGCCGAGCATCTCCATCAATTCTTTGTGGCGTATTTTGTCAAATGCCTTCGCATAATCAACAAAACTCAGGTATAAGTCTTTCTTCATTTGTATAGCCCTTTCCTAATCATAAATATGGCGTTTCTTTGTTCCAGTGTCTTTGACAAAACCGCACTGTTCTTGTCCTATCTCTGGCCTGATTCTGCTTCTCGCTCTATTCATCAAGATTCGGACGATCAGTTTTGTTATATGGCTCATTAAACTGAAGGTTCTGTGGAGTTCGCACTCGTTTGCTCCTGGTTTCTCAGGCAGTGCTATGAAGATCGACTTGCTGAGGTCACCTGGTATTACACCACTATTATAAATTTCATTTATAAAAGGAACCTATTAGGTGTATAATATCAGGTCTATTATACTGCCATTTTTTAATGGTTTCTTGTCCGTGCAGTAGTTTCTGGTGGGGTCTCCCGATACTGTTATGATTGGTACTGCTAAGGCTATACCTCCGGGCGAGGTAACCCTGGTTATTTATGCATACATCTACAATGGGTTTTTGTTTCACTGCCTACTAGTCATACACCAAACTAACCAAATCAAACTTAAAAGCAATGAAATTGCAAAGGATGAAAACTAGCAAACCCAACCACAAAAGTTGGACTCCAGATATAACTTCTCTTGCACCAGTATGAGAGGTATACGTTCTAACTTTCCAGAAGTGGAACGCCATCTTCCTTAGTCGAAACCTGACATGCTGTTCTTGTCTGAAACGAGTATCTGTGCTTCATTCCCATTACAGGAGCTCGCAGTTCTGGGCTACTCACCCATTAGAACAAAATACGAACATTTAAATTGCCAGGGTCACGGACTCGGTGCCTATATCAATGACGAGTTTCCCTGTGGTAGGGGCACAAAAACGATCTCCCGTATATGTGCTTCCAAGTCACACTTTGGTCTGTATAGTCATTAGAATGAAGGGTCGGTAATCTTTGATCGAATATCAGAGAGGATTGACAATAGCCCCACCGAATTCTTCTTAACCAGCTTTCACATTTGCGGTGACTTCAATGTTCACACCAAAGTGTGCTTAATCTATTCCAACAAAACTGATGAGCAAGGCAGATATTTCTCCATCGCTTATGAACTAACTCAGATACTTGAAGAACCCACCCCAGTCCCGTGTGCTACGGTACAGCAGGCGAACTTCCTTGAACTTTTACTAATATTCTGCCTTGACAAATGCTCAGCAAAATGTTTTACTTCTCCATTGGCACTTTAGACAATTCCTTACTCATCGTTCAGGCTGACACAAAACTAATGATATGCCCTGATTTACAATTCCATAGAATGGTTTTTCGTTATGAGAAGGCAGATTGGGAGAAGATTCGGTCCTATATGACGGAAGCTCTACACGCAAACTTCTTCAAATATGCTGCCCCTAAAATTTTTGCCCTACTCTTCGAATGAATATTTCCTCGAATGAAGTGTTTTATACCCACAAATAGAATTCCAGTAAAAGCCATTCAACCTGAATGGTTTTTGAATGCATTGCAGTCATAGCTCATCGGAAACACGGCTTCAAAGTCTGTCCAAGAAAAGGTTGAACAAAAAAAAGAAAATCGGATCTCGCTAATTCTGGATGATCACCAACAAACTTGTGTAAAAAGGCAAAGCGGCCGTGCCCACTATTGTAAATAGTTGCGAAATTATATCTTCCTCGACAGACAAAGCGAAGCTCTTGGCCTAGGTCATTACCTCAAAGTCAACGTTAAATGTCAAAAGACATCTTCAAAACTTCTTATGTTTCCCTGAGCACGATATCAGTAATATACTAGTAGGCGTCACTCTGGAGTCACTTCTCGGATAAATCCTCTTTCCGATTTACAGAAATGATCTACCTAATAATATACTCTGATCCTATGTAAATATCTAAGCCGATGACACGAGAATATACAGTCGCACCTCAAAAACTATTGACAATCAAAGATTGATAGCTGACCTCTCTTCCAGTCGAACATTAAGTGGGTAAAAATTGCCTGGTTACTTTCAACGACACGGAAACCAAACTGGTTACATTTTATTACCGCCGATGAGACCCCTAACGTATGTATATAGGCTTTAAAATACAACCCGACTTCAAGTGGAACTCTTATATATATATATATTTTTTTTTATAAGCGTTTCACCCCGAGCAAGGCATGTCACTGCCACTACTGCGCAGGGGGCTACGTAGAGTAGAGAAAGGATGATTAAATATAGGAAATGTCAGAGGGTGGGTGATAGGCGGGTAAGGATACCGAGAATGAGGGTTGGGTAGATGAGAGTGTTCTGAGAATAATTGGGAGTTAGTGTGATAGGAGGTGTTTATTGACCCTACATTTAAACACCTGGAGATTGTAACTGTCGGGAAAGCAGACCTGTGGAAGGGAGTTCCACAGGCGGGAAGCGCGAGAAAAGAAGCTGTTGGAGTAGAATTTACGGTTACATCTTATTTGTTTAACTGTAAAAGGGTGGGACCTAGTTGCTAATCTAGTATCTCGTGTAAATTCGTGCTTAGGCGGCACCAGTGATCTAAGCTCATCGGAGCAGTAGCCATATCACGCCGGTGAGAGAGCGGCTGCAGACGGACTGCCAAGTCAGTATCAACCACGTTACAGATCCTCCTTATATACGACTCATTGCTAAATATGCAGCTAAAATGATCGACTTCCTGTACCGCTTTAATACGTACCTGGCTCCTCATCCTATCCTATATCTTTATGATCAGGATCAGATCAGGACGAAAATGGAGTATTGCTGCAATATTTAGGTGGGAGCTGACAAAACTTACTTTCCAGTCTTGACAGAGTTCAAAAGCGTTTTCAAGGTTTTGTTAGAGAAAATTATTTTCCAACTTTCGAATTCTCTCTTACAGGTGGGATGTGGCGAGTCTCTCACTGCTCTTCCACTACTACCTTGGTAAGTATTTGTACGAACTGCATTTCTTGGTTCCTCCAGATCTAACATTCACGGTTAGGAGCCGCCATGCCACTTACATGGTGGCAAGCCACCCACAGTCCCTCCGTGTTCCATTGGTGAGAGGTAAGTTCCACTCAAACATTTTTTCCCGTGAACCACTTCCCTTTGGAACAGACTCCCAAGAGGATGTTTCCCCGATCACTACAATCTTAACTTGTTCAAGAGTCAATCGTTATCGTCCTGTCCTAACCATATAAACTACTCCTTAACCCCTTACCTCAAGTGACCCAATGGCCTTGCATAGGCTGAATCTTATTGTAAAAACATAACAATATTCCTCGTCTCAAACATGCTGGCCTGATTAACAGAGTACATAATAATGTTAATTCCTCCTCTCAAATATCCTGGCCCGGTTAAAAGTTCGAATAATAGTATTAATACTTCCCTTCAAACATGTTGGCCCGATTAGCAGAGCAAAAAATAACGTTAATTCTTAATCTCAGACATACTGACCCGGTTAAAAGAATACAATAATAATGTTAATTTCTCATCTCAGACATACTGACCCGATTAACAGAGCAAATAATAACGTTAATTTCTTCTTATTTCAAACATGCTGGTCTGATTAACAAAAAAAAAAAATAATGTTAATTACTTATATTATTTACATAGTTTTGAATGTTGACCTCAGCTTTATTGCTATATCACGACGTTTCGATCGTTCTACGCTTCAACCTTCTTTAGGTGATTAAAATTTTGAGCTGAGGTAAATTGTTCTCGTTCCATGAGTCATGATCCTTCCGAATGTCTTAGTTATCTCCAGTTTACTCAACTCTGTTTTTTTTTCACCACTGCTGTAACCAGGTATTCACAACACTTCATGTCAAGTCACTGGATTCAACCGATCGTCATATATATAGCAATAAAGATAAGACAACAATCCGAACAATGTAAATAATTAAAATTCCTTACCACAGAAATATAGACAAATATAATAATGTTAGTTCTTCATCGAAAACATTACGACAAAATTGGCGAAATATCACCAAAACAGACCTTCGGGAATGGGTAAATATTAACTTCGAGACGAGGTGGACTGGATGATCTGAAGCCATTGAGTTACCAGCAGGTTCACAAAACCTATTACCACCAGACTTTTTCTTGTCAAGTTTTTGGTGCAATTGAATGAGAAATCGGAGAGCCGAGTTCGAATTCCAGTTGTATTCGTTGCATCCACATACGCACAAGTACCCTTGGTAAAGGTAATAATCCATCTCTTGCACCTCCAGCTATCGGTTGAATAGCAGGACAGATTGAATTCTGTAGCTTTAGTTGACAATCCGTCTACCGCAGAAAACGTACCCAATCGAGTATCACGTATGGCATTTAACTTACTGACTGACTAATATTGAACGATATTGTTTATAGGTAAACACAACGAAAATAATTCCTGAATTAAAACAAGCGATTTCTGATAAGTTTTATATTATTAATGTTAGTCAGTTAAGTGCCGTACGTGATACACGCTTTGGGCGATCATGTCTAGAACGAGACGTAACTGACTGGGCAGAAGATTATCCCTTATCCAGCCATTGCTTTCTGTAGTAGACTGGTTGCCAGTCAACGCTGAGAACCGAATCTGTCCTATTATTTAACCCATAACTGGAGAAAAGAGACGGATTAATAACTTTACCAAGGGTATTTGTGCGTAAGTGAATGCCATGACTTCAACTGGAATTCGAACTTGGCTCCCCGATTTGTCGTTCCGAGTCGATACCCACTGCACTACAACGCACATTATTAAAGTAGAAATGTCGAATGCTTCGTGTTGCTGATAGGTTTACTGTTTGATTGATATTTCTACGGTTCATCAATTACTTTATGTGATAAAATTTTGATTGATTGGTCATTTTTGTGTGTTATCAATTATTTATATAATAAGATATATCCTCAGGGATAATTTGGACAGATGGATTATTTTTTATTAGGTAGGCTTTTTATTAATTGGTATTTTTTCGGCTTGCAATTAATCTAATTAATATGATTTAATTAGTTACATTTTTGATTGATTTGACTTTTTTACGTCTTATCCATTCTTTCCGGCCTGTTTAAGTTGAAATATATTTTGGGTTTTAAGAATAATTCTTACTTTTTGAGGGAATATAATTTGATTATAACAATGATTTTCCAGGTAAGTCCTGCTAATAAAACATGGCCGAGGAAAAAATTGATTAATATTTTTCTCACCTGTAAGCGTAAGTGAAAGAAAATAATTCAAATGAAATTCGAACACCGCTCTCAGATTTCGAAGCGCTGTCCATTACACCACGCGCACATCATTTTATTAGATCGGTGGTCATAATGTTTTGCCTCGTCACAGTTTGTACGCGGAAATTTAAATTATATTTTTAAGTATGCTTAATTGCGAATCGTGTAACTAAATAGGACCGACGGCTTCAAGGATTTCTATCGGGAAACCATTACAAGTATCCGTTCTGGGTACAAATAATCGTGAAGAACGCTGGTTTATATATTGAAGTAAATATTGATGCTTTTAGAGAGTTGGGCGGGAAGCAATGAAGCTTATCCCGATTATTTGATCAAATAATTCACTTTGTCTATTGGGGGCGTTTTGACTGTACTTCTGCATATTTCAATATACAGGTATTTAAACTTAGCGTAGTTAGATCTGATTCCTACGTTAAAGCTTCGTCAAAGCGAAATAAAAAAGACAACTTCTGTTATTTTCCAACCTGTAGCTCTCAAACTAGTAGTAAATGGCAGGTTTTACTGGATATTAAATGAAGACTTTATTCCTGTTCTGTTATGGGCTTCAAAAGTTTCCCTTACGCGCAAATACCCAAGGCTACGATATTAATCCGTTTCTTGCGTCGAGATATGTGTTAAATAAAAAGACAGATTGCGTTCTATAGCTTTGGTTTACAACCAGTACAAATAGTTGGGAAGAACGCTGGTTTATATCTTGATTAAATATTGATGCTTTTAGAGTGTGTGGCAGGAAGCAATGAAGCTTATCCAGATTATTTGATAAAAAAAATTCACTTTGGCTATTGGGGGTGTTTTGATTAAACAGGTATTTAAATTTAGCGTCGTTATATCAGATTCCTACGTTAAAGGTTTCGTCCAGGCGCAACCAAACAAACTTTTTTTTTATTTTCTAACCTGCAGTTGGCAGGTTTCAATAGATTTTAAGTGAAAACTATATTCCTTTTCTGTTACGGGCTTGAAGAGTTTCGCTTACGCGCAAATACCCTTGGAAAAGGTATTAATCCATCTCTTTTCTCCAGTTATGGGTCAAATAACAGGACATATTGTGTTCTGTAGACTTGGTTTGCAACTCGTCTACCGCAGAAAATAACGTTAACCTATTGCGAAAACATCTTCTGCCCAGTCGGTCATGTCTCGAGTGAGACGTTATCGCCCAAGCATGTTTCACATATGGCACTTAACTTAGTGATATGAATTTCAATTTTCATCTTTACATTTGGAGAACATTTTGCATCATGATAGGTTTGCCTATTGTCCGGTTCACATACTTCCCCGTTATTTTGTACAGGTGTAGATGTTTATCCCTTGTTTCCTGTTTAGGGTTGGGTTTCTGTTTCCTTCTAAAGTTAGCTTCAGCTCTACACTTCCAGCATTTTCTTTTACTTGGCTAATATAACTCCACACATTGAACCTCTACCTTGGGCGGCTCTTGGGTTTTGTATTGGGTGAACATATATATCCATATAAAGCCTTCAAAAACAAGTTCTGTCCGAATTTCTGGGATGAGGAGTTATTTACATTTGGACTATCGTTTCAATTTTATTTCCATCCGGCTTTCATCAGGTTATTGTCCATCCTGGTAACCCTCAGAATATTTAAAAAATGAATTTTTTATTTAATCTACGAGGTTTGATTGATATACATATTGTTTTACGTCGATGGCACAACTCAATGTTTTCTGCGTTATGCAATCATCAGGTGCATTTTTAAAACTGACTATTCAATAGTTTTAAACTATCAGTTTGAAAAATGCACCTATATAAAAAAATCATTACAAATCATAATAATGTCTTAAATCAGTACGTAAACCAAACTAACAATAACTATCAAAATAATAAAGAAAACAAGAATACAAACTTATGTAATTGTCGAAATCCTAACAATTGCCCACTATAAAATAGGTGTCTAACAAATTCTATTGTATACCAATATAATATAACATCAAATGAAAACCCAACAATTAAAAAAGTTTACATTGGATCTATTAAGAACACTTTTAAACAGCGTTGGGGTATGCACTTAACTTTCTTTAAAAACAACACGTGACAAAAGCAAACATCCCTTTCTGCGTATCTGTCGAAGTTAAAGGATACAAACAATACCCCCAAGGTAAAATGAAAAATTCTGAAAAAAAAAAAAAAATGTATGTTTTTCTACGACATTTATCCTTTGTGCCGGAGTGAAAAGCTGCAAATTTCAAGGTCCCTTCCTCAAAAAAAAAAAAAAAAATGTGGAACTATTGAAACGTAGAGATGAATTGATGACTGTTTTATGTAAACATCGAAAATATTTTTCGTTAAACTTTAATTAATCATAACGTTGCATTTATAACTTGTACTCCAATATAACTTAAAAATTAAAATGTAATTTACTAAAATAAATGACCCAAAAATATTAGTAGGTTTTCTTAACTACAATATACCTTAGTATACTAAAATTATTCAGTTCTAATTTCAACCTAAAAAAATCTCAGCCCCTTAAAAAAAATCTTTAAGTTATTTAATTGCAAAGTTTCATTGATAGCTTATGCTCCAATATAACTTTAGAATTATTTTACCAAAATAAATAACCCAAACAATACTTAATTTGTTTTTAAGCTATCATATAATGTACCATAATTATTAAAATCCTGATTCTAAACTATACATTCCACACCCTTTACTCATGAAACAAGTTCCAACAATGTATTGTACTCAGACAAAATAATTCTATTTTAATTAAAAAAAACTACAATGTTTCATTTATAACTTATGCTGTAATATAACTTAAAAATAATAATGTTACTAAAATAAATGATCCATAAAATACTTAATTAGTTTTCTTAACTACAATATACTTTAATATACCATAATTATTTAATCCTAATTCTAACATGAATATTCCAGACTCTTTACTCATGAAGTAGTTTTAAAAAATCCAACTTGCTGTCAAAAATTATTTATCTATTTAAGTATTTGTGGTCCCACTATGTACCTTACTCAGAAAGAATAATTTTCTTTAAAATGTAATTAATTATAATGTTTCATTTATCACTTATACTCCAACATAATTAGAAAAATAAAAATTATTTTAGTAAAATAAATGACACACACAATACTAAATAGCTGTTTTTAATACAATATAACTAAGTATACCATAATTATTTAATCCTAATTTTGACGTAAACATTCCAGATCCTTTACTCATCAAATATTTAAAAAAATGTATTGTTCAATAAAAAAAAAAAAATTAAAATCCAACCTCCTGTTAAAATTATTGTCTACCCATTTAAAAAATCTAGGGTCCCACTATGTATCTCATCCAGACAAAATTAAAAAGTGACATGTTTAGATCCAAGCCATTCTGCCCGCTTTCAGAACCAAAACCATGGTTACATAATTCTCATTTTTGATTGAACAATATTGACACACCTAAAGCATTTCCTCCGACTACCACTCCCTAATTTTCTAAATAACCATGAATTAATCTTATATTATAAAAATAATTCATTTTTACCATTTATTTTAACATATTACCTGAAGAAGAACAGTATTGTTCTGAAACATGGACATTTTGTGTAGCGATATTATGCTTTTATAAACCCTTGTAATAACAGAATTACAATATGTATATCCAAGTATAGGGTAGGTTTGGATGGAATAGTATTCCGTATCCAAAGAAACACTATTCTTAAAAAAGTGCTTAATATGTGTCTTATAAAATGATCACTTGATAAGGAACAAACAGTGTTGAAACAAAATAGCTACTTTTGTAGCGATATTATAACATATTTATGTTATAATTTCTGAAAAATATATCAAATCTCATATATATATATATATATATATATATATATATATATATAAACAGAAATCATTATTTGGCTTTTCAGTTTTTATAGTTGTTATAGTAACATTTAGAAATGTTGGAAAAATTTAAAAGTTATCGTATATAAATAAGAGTTTCCTTCGTAATTAACAGACACCCTATATTGAACAGGCAAAGAGGCTCATGCCTTGTTCCTTGTTTATGATATGGTTTCCGGCTTTCTCTTTTCCAATCTTTTCACTCCTTTTTCTTTTTTTTTCAATTGGAGTAGATAGACTACACTATCGTCCGGTTCTCACTCCACCCACGTCTATTGAACAGGTGAAGAGGCTCATCCCTTGTTTCCTGTTTAGGGTGTGGTTTCCGGTTTTCTCTTTTCCAATCTTTTCACTCCTTTTCCTTTTTTTTATTCAATTGGAGTAGATAGACTAAACAATCGCCCGGTTCACACTCCACCCACGTCTATTGAACAGGTGAAGAGGCTCATCCCTTGTTTCCTGTTTAGGGTGTGGTTTCCGGTTTTCTCTTTTCCAATCTTTTCACTCCTTTTTCTTTTTTTTTTCAATTGGAGTAGATAGACTAAACTATCGCCCGGTTCACACTCCACCCACATCTATTGAACAGGTGAAGAGGCTCATTACGTAGCTCCCTGCGCATCAGTGGCGTTAACGCCTTGTTCTTGGTGATATGATTAAAAAAATAGTTTTAAAGAATTATTAAAATATGAAAGTTTTTTTTTAATTCGTTACTTCGAGCTGACTTTCGTCGATTCTTATCTTCAGCTTAAGTATTTTCGAACCGTTTGCGAATCGATTCTGGTTTATTCATATGAATCAGTTAATATAATTTAGATCGCATTATAACTGAATGGATAATGAGATCTCTACTTGCACGAAAGAATAATATTCGATTCCAGTTGAAGTTCAGGATTACGACGTGAGTTTTTTTTGAGGTCTGCAAAAAAGAAATCTTCCTACTTTCTCTCCATCAGGTAGACCGGCAACACCTTCAAGGCAAAAGTATGGATTTTCCTCCTTATTTTTAGTCGCTAATAAAAATCGATTTATTTTCTTTCTTCTAATCTTTGAATATCCGTTTGATTTTATTTACATTCTTTTACTTATTCATGTAAACACAATATTTTTTCTTTTTCTTTCTCTTTTTTTGCACGTTTTCTATCTTTCTTTCTGAATGATCGTTGTATTTCTTTCATTCTTTATTCCTCTCCTTCTTATCCTTTTCAATGAATATTGCATTCCTTTCTTTCTTCATCTTTTTTTGAATGATCGTTGTATTTCTTTCTTTTTTTCCTTGTTAATGATCATTGTTTTTCATTCATTGATTGCTTCTTTTCCTTTTCAGTTAACATTGTTTTTCATTCATTTAACCATTCTTTCGTGATTTTCTTCTTCATTGATTTGTTTTTCTTTCATTCATTCATTCATTCTTTCATTCATTCTTTCTTTATTTCTTTATTTCTCTTTTCTGTGTTTTTTATTCATTCATTTCTTTCTTTCTTTCTTTTTATTTTCAATAATCATTATTTTTCTTTCTTTCTTTCTTTCTTTCTTTCTTTCTTTCTTTCTTTCAGTCCTGTTATTATATTCCGCTCGTTGTTTTAATTTTTCTCGATTTCTTTCAAACTTACATTTCTCTTGCTTTTATTCTGTAGATTAATTTCTGCTTCCTTTTTGTTGCTCTCTCTTTCATTTAAACGGTTATTCTTATTTATTTATTCATTCGATGTTCTTTGTTTTTTCGTTTTTTTTGTGTTTCTTTCTTTCCTTTTAATGGCCATTGTTTTCTTTCATTCACGCATGTCTTTCTTTCATTCTTTCTTGATTTTGTTTTTCCTTTTCAATGATCACTTTTTACAGTCATTCATCCAGTGTCTTTCTTCTTTTTCGTATCATTGTTTTTCTTTTATTCATCTAATGTCTTTCTTTCTTTCTTTCTTTTTATTGATCATTGTTTTTAATTCATTTATCTAATGTTTATTTTTGTTTCTTTCTTCCCAATGATTATTTTCATTCATTCATCCAGTGTATTTCTTTCTTTCTTTCCAATGATCATTGTTTTTCATCCATTCATCCATCCAATGTTTATTTTTTTCTTGTCAGTCATCATTGTTTTTCTTTCATTCATCTAATGTCTTTCTTTCTTCCTTTCTTTCTTTCTTTCTTTCTTTCTTTCTTTCTTTCCAATGATCATTGTTTTTCATCCATCCAATGTTTATTTTTCTTTCTTATTAATCATCATTGTTTTTCTTTCATTCCTCCAACGACCTTCTTTCTTTATTTCTTTTCAATGATTATTGTTTTTCATTAATTTTTTTAATATCTTTCTTTCTTTCTTTTTTTCTTTCTTTTCACTGTTTTTCATTCATTCACCTGGTGTATATACTTCGTTCTTTTCAATGATCATTGTTTTTCATTCATCCAATATTTCTTTGTTTTTCATTCTTTTCCTTTTCAGTGATCATGTTTCTGTTTATTCATTACTCTTTCTTCTTTTCTTTTCCATTTCAGTGATTATTGTTTTTCATTCATTCATTTATTTCTTTCTTTCTCTTTCACATGCCATTTATTTATTTATTTTTCTTTCTTTGTTTTATTCTTTTTTTCTTTCACTCTCTCTGAATTACTTCTGCCAAGGTTGTTTTCTTGACTTACCCTGTTTTCTCAATTTTCTTTTTTCTTTCGTTTTCCTGACTTTAAAAGTTATTCTCATTCTTACTCTCCTTTCGTAGCTTTTGTTCTTCGACATCATTTCACATCTACAGGCCTTCTGACTCTAAGAGTGAAAAGTCTCCCTTTTTCAAGCGCTTAATATACCTACATCATTACGAAAATAACCGCAAAATTTGGTAACGTCTTAAAGGAAATCAATACTTTTCTCGCTGTAATGTCGATGGCCGAGGGACACATCGCTTCGCATTGTCCATCCCCGCAAAAAGAAAGCTAAATCTCCTGTCGATAGAGGTATTTTCTTTACTTATAATCACCACATTTCGAAAATACATGTACTAATAATCTCTAATAATGGCGGCTGCGTAGCAGTTTTGTCTGCGACAATCACTATTAAGTTTAAGAGTACTGTAATATCTAAACTTATTTATAAATGGAATTTTGTCTGTGTGTGTATGTCTGTGTGTGTATCCGTTACCTATAGACTCCAAAACGGCTGAACCGATTTTCTTGAAAATTTACATAGTTGTACTATAAGCGTCTGCGAGTGTTCTTAGCTAGGTTTTGTATCGAGATACCACCGATAAATATCGAAAATCGATAATAAAAAAAATCGAGTTATAGAAGTAGTGGTTCGATTTTAATCAAATTTGATACACTGATAGACAAAGACATAAGAAACGATATTCAGAAGTTTCAAGGTTGCAGTTCTTACTGCAGAAAATTGATAATATATATATATATATATATATATATATATATATATATATATATATAAAAGGCAAGACGTTTGCGTGTGTCTGTTTATCTACCTGTATATCTGTATTTTTTCAGCCCTTTTATTTTAGTTTTTGCTTCGAGTTTGGCTCTAAGTAGGAATAATTGTAGTTCTTAGTCTCAGTCATGATATCATTTACTCAGAGGACTTATGTAGCCTTCAAAATTCGGTTTACGACGAAAAAAGCTTATTTGATATCGAGACAAGGAAATCAAAATTTGACTTACATCCATTCATTTTTCTTTCAGTCTACGGTTTTGCTTTAACTGGAAACAACTATTGCTTTTTAGTCTTTCGTGCCAACATCCAAAAAGTCTGAGCTCCAGGACCATGGATTAGTTTTAAAGCTTTCATTACACCCGAGCAACGCCGGGCTATACTGCTAGTCATAGATACAAAAGCGAAAAGAACCCCACGTCTGCTTTAGATGATTTCTTGGCACGAATAGCTAAGGAAGTTAAATAATTCTTTAACTCACATAATGTTCAATATACCAATCTAATATTTTTTAAAATTTCATCATAAGGATTCTATGTTCGTGTTTCATCCGGCAAACATTGAACAGTCTTACTACAACATACATGAAGCCTTCTTAGGGTCAGAAATTTGGATAAGTCTTAATTCTTACCGAGCTGTGATTGTGCTCTCTGAAACGGTGAGAATGTCGAGAAAGAGGATGACGTTTGTCATCTAACGTTGGGGCAAAGATCGTAGCAAAGAGTTTTTGCATTATCTGACGAAAATGAAGTGTCCTCGGGATATTCTATGACACTTTCGGCGCGACTGAGTATTTGGTTTGGAGATTTTTAAGAACTGCGAGGATCCAAGATGTTTGCTTTCGACCTTGGATAACTGCACTTTGAATTTCTAGATTTTTTCTTGAAATGGTTGCAAGCAGTTCTGAATTCAGCAAGTGTTCTACCACAGAAGGATTGGTGACTGTTAAAAGTACAAGGATAGCTTTATTGTTGGTAATTTTATCATCAATATATACTGTTGGTAAATTCATTATAGATACTTCTGCAGCTTTTTCTCTCGCACTTCCCGCCTGTGGAACTCGCTTTCATATTCTTGCTTTCCTGACAGCTACAACCTCCAGGAATTTAAATTGCAATGTCAATACTCATCTATTAACCACTTGTCTCTAGTTCTTTTACCACCGCATATATCCTCTCCTTTCTCTCCACCTTTGCAACTGTCATCACACCTGTATTCCCATCCATCTCCTGCTCCTTTCTAACTGGTTCGTCTTCCTCTTCACTCTCTTCTAATTAATCTTTTTACTCTTATGTAGCCCCCTGCACATCAGTGGCATTACCGCCTTTCTTGGGGTGATACGATTATATATATATATATATATATGGGAATTTCACTATAAATACGTATTGTTGGTAATTTTGCTATAAATATGTACTTCATGGTTATTTTGTTACAAATATATATTGTTAGTAATTTTACTATGCATTAATGATATTGGTAACTTTGCTATAATTATGTATTAATAGCAATTTTGTGAAAGGAAAGTCAGTCAGTTAAGTGCCATACGTGATACACACTTTAGCGATCATGTCTCTTCCGAGACATGACTAACTGGACACAAGATTATCCCGCAGTAGGTTGCCATTGCCTTCTGCGATAGACTGGTTGCCAACCAAGGCTACAGAACCCAATTTGTCCTATTATTTAACCCATAACTGGAGGGAAGAGACGGATTAATACCTTTCCCAAAGGTATTTGAGCGTAAGTGAATGCAGGGAATTCGACTGGAATTCTCTTTCCGAGCCGATATCCACTGCACCACGATGCACATCCGCAGAAAGGAAAGTAAGTGAAGGAAAAGAAAAGAGGTGAAGGAAAGTTAAGAAAAGGTAAATTGTTAGAAGAAAAGAAAAAAGATGAAAGAAAGAAAAAGAGGTGAAAGAAAGAAAAAGAGGTGAAAGAAAGAAAAATATTTGTCAAAAAAGAAAATAGACGAAGGAAAAGAAAAGAAGTGAAGGAAAGGAAGGAAGGTGAAGGAAAGTAAGAGGGCTGAAGGAAAGAAAAAAACTGGAAGAGAAGAAAAGAGTTGAAAAAATGGAAAAGAGGTGAAGGAAAACAAAAGAGGCGAATAAAAGGAAGAGAGTTGCAAGAAAATGAAGAAAGGTAAAGGAAAGAACATTTGGTGAAAAAGCAATGAAATGAATGAAATGGAGACGAAAAATCAAACAGTTATTATTTTTTACTTGCGTTACGTGGATGCTGATCCTTTGTAAGAAGGAAAGAAGAAGAAAAAAAGAAGTTAAAACTCGCACAACGAAAAGCAGCAAGAGGATAATTTGGTCAAAGATTCCCAAGTTAAAAAAAAATGTCAATTCTAGATCTAATAGAATCTTTCTGCTACAAAATATCGCGTTCTAAATGCTTGCGAACATGGTTCTCCTTATTTCAAGTTAACAGGTGTCAAAATAATTCGACAAATGAATATTCAGTTAACTTTCCAAATACAACATGGTTTCTCGGCAAATATTTAAAACACTAAGCGACGAAGACCCTCTGTGATCGGCTGATGATACTGAACAATAAATCTGCTTCAAGCAAGTAAAGAAGAAAGTACTGTCAGGAAACAGAATTTTTGCATTTCACACACACACACACACACACACACACACACACACACACACACACACACACACACACACACAGAGAGAGACAGAGACAGAGAGAGAGAGTTATAACGTTTAATGTACCTAGTTTTAAGTAGAGTTATTGATACTAATGTAATTTTAGGCATTAATGTAGTTAGCAAATCTTTTCCGTGAACTGCAAAATCGTATTACCCTTAGTATTGCTAATGTTGGAGGACACGTGGAAACTTAAATAAAATTTCACTAAAACGTTAAAAAATATAGATTTACTTCTTTCTAATCGTTTTTACAAATTATTTCTATCGCAAATACAAATAAAGTTATACATTTTTTAAAATTCACACGAACTTTATGGACACCCTGTATATATATATATATATATATATATATATATATATATATATATATATATATATATATATAATGGTGTCAGATGCGTAAACGGAGAGGATAATCTAAATAGATCTTTTTAATATGAACTATCAAAGAGATAGATGGATACATACAGAGACCTCAATGGGTACTTTCCAGTGCAATATGATATACGTAAATTAAAAAAACTCAACGTATCATCTAAGGTCGTTATAAACTGTAATTTAATTTAACCGGTAAGTTTTTGGTACCTATCTCATCAAACCGCAAATTAAAAAGGGGCTTGACTTCTTGGTTTCTAAATGTTCTGATAAAATTAAACCATTTGTAGTTTGCCATCTGCTGAGATTAGTTACAAAAACCTACCGTCGAAAAAATTATAGCTTAAAACTGCCTTAGAGTAATATAATTTATAAAAGATTTTCGATTATTACAATCGGTAATACATATTTCACCGCGTCCTGATGTTATTATCGCGGCTCTTCGCACCCAAATATTACAACAGTTGGTCCTCAAAATATCTCACACAAATTGTTTTTCTTTTATTTAATTTTATATAGACGCTAACATGTCCATATTAGAATAGACCTTTGTAACGGTTATTTAAGATTTTTCGCCCATTCGAAAAAGAACGGCAAAGAAAGAGGAAAGCAAGGATAAAGAAAAGATAGACAATTGATGAATGTAAAGAAGAGAAAAAAGAAGAGAAAAAGGGGAAAAAGAAAAAAGAGAAAAAAGAAAAAAAGAAAAGAAAAAGGGGAAACAGAAAAAACAGAATGGAAAGCAAGAAGAAAAAAAAGGACAAAGTGATACAATAAGATAGAATAAGGAAATACAGAATCACGAGAAATAAATGTTGAGTCCATTTATCGTAATAGCGTCTCAAACCTCCTAACTGTTCTCTTAGAAAAACATGGAAATTATTTAACTACGTAATTTAATTTCAAATATTATGGGATATATTTACGGTACAAATATATATATATATATATATATATATATATAAAGCTGTATAGTTGTGGTAGCTTTCAAGACGGTATAGCTATTGCTATATTTCAAGACGGTATAGCTGTGGCCAGCTTTCGTGATGGCATAGATGTTGCCAGCTTTCGTGATGGTATAGATGTGGCCAGATTTTGTAATGGTATAGCTGTGGTTAGCTTTCGTGATGGTATAGATGTTGCCAGCTTTCGAGTATCTAGCTGTGGCCAAATATCAAGACAGTATAACTGTTGCTAGCTTTCAAGACGGTATAGATGAGACCAGCTTTCAAGACGGCATAGCTGTGGCCATCTTTCAAGTGTGTATAGTTGTGGCCAACTATCAAGATCCTATATCTGTGGTCAGCTTTGAGGACGGCATAACCGTGACCAGATTGCAAGACGGTAGAGCTGCTGCCAACTATCAAGGCGGTATAGATGTGGCCAACTTACAGGACGGTGCAGCTGTGACCAGCTTCCAAGATAGTGTAGTTGTGATTAGCTTTCAACACGGTATAACTGTGGTCAACTCTCTAGACGGTATAGCTGTGGCAAGCTTTCCATACGGTATAGATGTGACCAGCTTTCAAGTATGTATAGTTGTGGCCAACAATCAAGATGGTATAGCTGTGGTCAGCTTTGAAGACGGTATAACCGTGACAAGATTTCAAGACGTTAGAGCGTTGCCAACTATCAAGGCAGTATAGATGTGGCCATATTACATGACGGTGTGGCTGTGACCAACTATCAAGACAGTATAGTTGTGTTCGATTGCAAGACAATACATCTGTGACTAACTTTTAAGATAGTATAGCTGTGGCCGGCTTTCAAGATAGTGTAGTTGTGGTTAGCTTTCAACACTGTATGACTGTGGCCAACTATTTAGATGGTATAGGTATGTCGAGTTTTTAAGATGGTATAGATATGACAGGCTTTCAAAGCTGTATACCTGTGACCAACTATTAAGACGGTATAGCTGTGGCCGCTTTATAGATGTGACCCGCTTTCACGACGATATATACATGTGACCCGTTTTCACGACGATATAGATGTGACCCGCTTTCAAGACTGTATAGTTGTGGCCAACTATCAAGATCGTATAGCTGCAGTCAGCTTTGAAGACGGTATAACCGTGATCAGTTTTCAAGGCGGTCTTCTGACCACTTGTACAGCTGATACCACGTCGAATTGCTTCAATTCGCATCCCTTACGATACTAGACGAATATTCCCTGATTTTAGACACGTCAGTGTATTTTACTGACCTAGCTTAGGCTGGGGGAAAAAATAAAATAAAATAAAATAAAAATAAAATATAAATAAATGAAAATACCAGCGTATAGGAGAGTAAACTTGCCAAGAAAATCTGCTATCAAAACTAGCTGAGCTTGAACACCGACTTCTGGTCATGCCGAGAAATACGTCACTATTTTACCTCCGAGGCAGACCAGAAGTAGATATTCTCAATGGTTTTGTTATTCGAAACCACAACTTGGAAATAAATAAACACGTAAATAAATATAGAGAATGAAGAAGAAAGCTATGGAACCCAACCTTTTCCGAGGTAGTTCGCATTTGCAATGTCGGCTGGTTTCCGCCTAAAACTCCGATCAGGAACCAGTAGATATTTACGATGACAGTAGAGGGCGCCTCAACCACCGGCGACCCGACCACCAGTCATCTTCTCAATGATTATTTATTTGGTTTTGGTTCCTATACGCTTTCCACCCCTACCCGCAAAGATACTCATCTTTCACGTTTTTGACTTGAGAGTTCAGTCTAGTTTGAAATTAGGAAGCTCATATTGAAGTAATGTGTAAGGGAGGCAGGAGTAGATAGGTAGATAGATCGGGAAGTCGGAAAGAAGAAGAAGAAGTGAAAAAGAAAGAAGAAAATGGTAAAGCAAACGGACTGGAGGAGACATTGAGATATATTTAGAGGTGAAATTGATAGAGAGAGAAATAAAAGCCAGGGAATAAAAGAAAAGAAAAAAAGAAATTGAAAGACAGAGAATCAGAAAGAAACGTGAGCGGTAGAAAATAACTTTAGTAAGGAGGATGTGCGTTGTGGTACAGTGGATATTGAATAGGAACGAGGAATCGGGGAGCCGAGTTCGAATTCCAGCTGAATTCCTTGCATTCACTTACGCGCAAATACCCTTGGGAAAGGTATTAATCCGTCTCTTCCCTCGAGTTATGGGTTAAATAACAGGACAGATTGGGTTCTGCGGCAGAAACCAATAGCAACCTACTGCGGATTAATTTTCTGCCCAGTCAGTCATGTCTCTTTCGAGACATGATCGTTCAAGCGTGTATAACGTATGGCACTTAACTGACTGAAGGACTAAATCTCAGAGAAAAAAAGGGAGAGGAGATTAACGAAAAGATGAAGAATGGAAGGGATTGAAAGTGAAAGAAACAGAAACAAACATGAGAGGAAGGAAATTACTTAAAAAAGAGAAAAAGAAAGATGGAATAACGAGAATGATAAAAGGTCTTAAAAAGAAATAAATAAACAGTGAGCAGTAAAAAGAAAGAAAGAAGGAAAAATGTTAAGAAATCAAAGAAAGATACGGCAGGGAAAGTGAGAGAAACATTATGAAAGAAACGTGAGAGAGGCAGAAAATAAGGAGAGAAAAGGAGAGATGGGTTAACGAGAAGATAAAAGGCCTTAAAATAAAAGGATGTAACAGTGAACAGAAAGAAAGAAAAAAAGAAAGAAAGAAAGAAAGAAATGAAAATGTTAAAAAAACAAAGAAAGATACGCAGGGAAAGTGAGAGAAACATTATGAAAGAAATGTGGGAGAGGCAGAAAATCACTTAAATAAGGAGAGAAAAGGAGAAAAAAGGAGAGATGCGTTAACGAGAAGATAAAAGGCCTTAAAAAGATAGGATGAAACAGCGAAAAGAAAGAAAGAAAGAAAGAAATGAAAATGTTAAAAAAACAAAGTGAGAGAAACATTATGAAAGAAACGTGAGAGAGGCAGAAAATCACTTAAATAAGGAGAGAAAAGGAGAAAAAAGGAGAGATGCGTTAACGAGAAGATAAAAGGCCTTAAAAAGATAGGATGAAACAGCGAAAAGAAAGAAAGAAAGAAAGAAAGAAATGAAAATGTTAAAAAAACAAAGTGAGAGAAACATTATGAAAGAAACGTGAGAGAGGCAGAAAATCACGTAAATAAGGAGAGAAAAGGAGAAAAAAGGAGAGATGCGTTAACGAGAAGATAAAAGGCCTTAAAAAGAAAGGATGAAACAGCGAAAAGAAAGAAAGAAAGAAAGAAAGAAAGAAAGAAATGAAAATGTTAAAAAAACAAAGAAAGATACGCAGGGAAAGTGAGAGAAACATTATGAAAGAAACGTGAGAGAGGCAGAAAATCACTTAAATAAGGAGAGAAAAGAAGAAAAAAGGAGAGATGCGTTAACGAGAAGATAAAAGGCCATAAAAAGAAAGGATGAAACAGCGAAGAGAAAGAAAGAAAGAAAGAAAGAAAGAAAGAAAGAAAGAAATGAAAATGTTAAGAAAACAAAGGAAGATACGGAACTGAAAGTGAGGGAAACATAAAGAAATAAATACGTGAGGCAGGGGATCGCTTCAACCAGCCATACTGCGAAAAGTAGTCAGTAATGAAAAGTTTTGCACTTGTTCCAGAAGCAAAATGTAATGTTTGCGGAATCTTTGGAGTAGATAGACTAAACTTTATTGGAGTAGATAGACTAAACTATTGGAGTAGATAGACTAAACTATCGCCCGGTTCACACTCCACCCACGTCTATTGAACAGGTGAAGAGGCTCATCCCTTGTTTCCTGTTTAGGATGTGGTTTCCGGTTTTTGTCTTTTCCAATCTTTTCACTCTTACGTAGCCCCCTGCGCATCAGTGGCGTTTTTGCCTTGCTTGGGGTGATATGATTAAAAAAAGAAAAAAAAATTAACAGTAACATAACGAAAAAATAAAAGAAAGACAGATAAAAGGTCTTAGAAAGAAAGAAGTTAAACATGTCTTAGAAAGAAAGAAAGAACGGTATTTACATTATTCGGACTATTGTCTGCATCTTTGTTGCCATTTGTACGACGTTTTTCAGGTGCTGGGAATTTCGAACCAAACCCTTTATTACAATTACTGAGGTATATGAACTCTATTCCTTGCGCAAAGCCTCGATTGGAAGCCATGAGTTATCTCCCTCTAATCCTGCAAGTTACTTATTCACCAATGCTATAGCCTGGTATTGAAATCACAACTCTTTGGGTCAAGTCACTAGAACTAACCAACGTCTGTATCCACTGTGCCACATGTCCTTGAGGACAATAGTCCGAATAATGTAAATACTGTAAATACAACCTCATCTCAGAAATACAGAGAAATACTAAAGAAAGAACGGTAAGAGGCCTTAAAAAGGAAGACAGAAAAACCCTAAAAGTTTTTAGAAAGAAAGGTATAAGTGATTAGAGAAAAATTACAGAAAGGTAACATCCTAAGAAAGAAAGAAAGAAAGAAAGATCGGTAAAAAGCTTTAGACAGAAAGACAGAAAAAACGTGATAGTCCTTAGAAAGAAAGGCATTAGGTAAGAGAAAATAGAAAGAAAGAAAGAATGAAAAAAGAAAGAAAGAAAGAAAGAAAGAAAGAAATAAAGGTAAACAGCCTTAGAAAAAATTAAAGTTTAAATCCTAATACATAAAGAAAGAAAGAAAGAAAGAAAGAAAGAAAGAAAAAAGAAAGAAAGAACGGTAAAAGGCCTAAGAAAGAAAGACAGAAAAATATAAAATTCCTTAGAAAGAAAAGTATTAGGTATTAGGTAAGAGGAAATAGAAAGAAAGAAAGAAAGAAAGAAAGAAAGAAAGGTAAACAGCCTTAGAAAAAATTAAAGAAAGTTTAAATCCTAATACACAAAGAAAGAAAGAGAGAGAGAAAGAAAGAAAGAACGGTAAAAGGCCTAAGAAAGAAAGACAGGAAAATGTAAAAGTCCTTAGAAAGAACGGTATTAGGTAAGAGGAAATAGAAAGAAAGAAAGAAAGAAAGAAAGAAAGAAAGGTAAAAGGCCTTAGAAAAAATTAAAGAAAGGTAAGTGATCTAATAAATACATTAAGAAAGAAAGAAAAAGAAAAAACGGTAAAAAGGTCTTAAAAAGGAAGACAAGAACTGTAAAATTCCTTAGAAAGAAAAGTATTAGTAAGAGGAAATAGAAAGAAAGAAAGAAAGAAAGAAAGAAAGGTAAAAGGCCATAGAAAGAAAGAAAGGTTAAAATCTTTTAGAAGTGATAAAAGAGTCATGTGAAAAAGCAAAGAGATAAAAACTAAACGAGAGAAAAATGTGAAACATCAGAAGAAAAATGAAAATGGTGAAAAATCCGAAAGATTAGAAACGCCAGGAAAAACAAAAAGAAAAAAAAGAAAAAAAAGACGTAAGATAAAAAATAAAGGTTGCAGCTTTATGATATCTGGTCATCATCGAGAAACCAAACTGAAAAAGCTACAGTAAACGACCCTGAATCTTTACAAACGTAATTATCAACACTTGAGATAACGTAAAAAAAAATAAAAAAAAATTTCGAACCTCACTTGCAAAAAATAAAGCCTAATTTCATTTTTCCTTTGGCGAGAGATCTATAGCTTTTAATTGTTCTCGTCTCATTCTGTCTTACGTCTTTCAATTTCTTTCGGGATATTCCGTCAGTTAAGTGCCATATGTGATACACGCTTCGGCGATCAGGTCTTGAAAGAGACGTGACTGACTGAACAGAAAATTATCCCGCAGTAAGTTGCCATTATTTTCTGAACCGACTTAATAAAAAATTATCCAAATGTTGAAGAAGTTTTGTCTTTATTTTCACCTGAAATTAAAGCCAAAATACAATGTTTAGAATGGCTCATGATTAAACATATATATATATATATATATATATATATATATATATATATGAAACTCCAAAAACAAGTTCTTTCCATCATTAAAATTATTTAAAAAACACGTTTGAATTTGTGCGATGAGGAGTTAGAATTATTTATATTATTTATATTGGAATATCATTTCAATTCTTGTTCCCTCCGGCTTTAATCAGATTAATATCCATCATGGTACTTGTTCTGAATATTTGTCGCCAGTTTGTTGTGGAGTTTTGGCGAAACATTGCCTCAAAGTTGTGCTAACCGGTTTAATTTCAGGTGAAAATAAAGACAAAAATTCTCCAACTATTGGATAACTTTTTATTAAGCTTTCGGCTCACATGAGCCATCTTCAGAGTTGTTAACGGTGTTTGATTAATTCCTGTTTGGCTGTGTGTATTTGCTGTTTAATGAGATTCCATTGAAATTTCTTGGTGTTAGGATCTTTTAATGCTGCGGCATTTAGTAAATTTAGTATATCGAGGCAGCAGTTAATTTTTTGAAAGTAATTTTCTGAAAGTAAAGCCAAAATACGATGTTTAGAACGGCTTATTATTAAATATAATAGACATTAATTGTCTCTTATTTTTAACAATATATATTTAGAAAAAGATATATATATATATATATATATATATATATATATATATATATATATATATATTAATCATTTCACCCCGAGCAAGGCGGAAACGCCACTGATGTGCAGGGGGTTACATAAATGTAACAAGATTAATTAGAAAAGAGTGAGGAGTACAAATTAGTTAGAAAGGAACAATAGAAAGCAGGTGCGATGACAGATACATAGGTGGAGAGAAAGGGAAGGTTATACAGGGGTGGGGAGAGAGCTAGAGTCCATTGGTTAGTAGATGATTATTGACTTTGCATTTAAATTTCTGGAGGTTGTAGCCGTCAGGAAAGCAAGAATACGGGAGCGAGTTCCACAGGCGGGAAGTGCGAGAGAGGAAGCTGCAGGAGTAGAATTGTCGTCTGCATTTGGCTAACCTGACTGTGAATGGGTGGGACCCAGTTGCCAGTCTGGTTACACGAGTAAACACCTGTTGAGGAGGCATCAGTGACTTATGTGTGTGTGTGTGTGTGTGTGTGTGTGTGTGTGTGTGTTCACCCAATACAGCACTCAAGAGCCGCTCAAGGTGCTGCTTTAATGTGTGGAGTTATATTAGTGGAGGAAAATACAAGCGTTAGAAATATAGACTTTTGAAGGAACCGGCAAACCAATCCCTAAACAGAAAACAAGCAATAAAACTCAAACCCTGTTCAAAAGACCAAATGATAAGCGAACTTATC
The DNA here is from genome assembly GCA_037127315.1 of Ascarosepion bandense. Classification (NCBI taxonomy): domain Eukaryota; kingdom Metazoa; phylum Mollusca; class Cephalopoda; order Sepiida; family Sepiidae; genus Ascarosepion; species Ascarosepion bandense. The sequence goes on from JBBBDQ010000331.1 coordinate 156,156, forward strand.
AACTTATTCTGATGCAAAATCTTATCCTAATGTAAATTGATACTCACATCGCTCAGTTAAGTATCATACGTAATACACGCTTGGGCGATCATGTCTTGAAAGAGACATGACTGACTGGGAAGAAGATTTTCCCGCAGTTGGTTGCCATTACTTTCTGCGGTTTAATGGTTACCAACCAAGGCAACCAAGAACTAAATCTGACCTGACCTTTAACTCAAAGCTGAAGATAGAAGAGACGAATTTATATGATTTTAAGGGCTATTTACGGGTAAGTAAATACAACTAATTTCACTGAAATTCGAACTCGGTTCTCTGATTACTCGTTCCAAGCCAATATCTACTGCACCACAACGTATCATTTTACTCACAGTGACATTATTAATCCAAAATTGTTTTTCCTGGCATTCTTAACCTTTGGCTAAATTGCATATTTCGTCAGAAAAGGACGATTCCTGTTTTATTTCAATGAATCTTTTGAAGAATATCCTTTTTCGATCTCTTGAAGCATATGGAACCATTTACCTGAGTAAAGATGCTGCATCAACCAAAACATGTAGTGAGAATATCAAGAGTATAAGCTGCTTGGAGAAACCTCCTTATTTATTTTCATGCGGCAAAGTAACGGTTAGATTTCTTTAATTTCATTTTTATCCATTTCCTTACCGATATTAACCCTTTGTTTTTTCCCGCTCTTTCACTGAAGGTTTCACTGAAGGTTTTAGTCTGACTCAGCAATAAATTCTGTCCGCAACATTATCTTGTAAGGCATGATGAATATTGGAGGTGATAGCCTTAACTCTAAAAGGAAGATTTAAATTTGACCGCTATAAATGTTTTTGTGCTAAATAGTAATTCTTCGAATTCTCCATATTTTTCTGATTATTCTTTTTCTTCTTTCGAAGTGGCCATTTTTTTTCGCAGTGGATTCTTCTTCTATAGTCATTTGTTGTTCTTGTTGTTCATGTTTCTTTGTTGTTGTTGTTCTTGTTGTTGTTCTTCTTCTGTAGTGACTATGGTTGTTGTTGTTGCTCTTCTTATTCTTCTTTTCTGTAGTGATTATGGTTGTTGTTTTACTTCTTCTCCGTAGTGATTATAGTTGTTGTTGTTGTTGATGTTGTTGTTCTTCTTTTTCTTTTTGTTCTTCTTCGTCTTCTTATTATTATTCTTTGTCTGTAGTGGCCATGGTTGTTTTTTTTTCTTTTTCTTTTTTTTCTTTCATATTGGCTATTGCTGTTGTTGTTCATCTTTTGCTGCTTCTTCTTCATCTTCTTCTGTAGTGGCTATGGATTTTGTCTTTATTGGTGTTGTTGTTTCTGTTGGGATGTGCGTTGTGGTACAGCGGATATCGGCTCGGAACGAGAAACTGGGGAGCCGCGTTCGAATTTTAGTTGAATCCATTGTATTCACTTACGCGCAAATACCCTTGGGAAAGGTATTAATCCGTCTCTTCCTTCCAGTTATTGGTTAAATAGCAGGACAGACTGGGTTCTATAGCCTTGGTCAGCAACCAGTCTACCGCAGAAAGCAATGTCAACCTACTGCGGGATAATCTTCTGCCTAGTCACTCATGTCTCTTTCGAGACATGATCGCCCAAGCGTGTATCACGTATGGCACTTAACCGACTGTTTCTGTTGTTCGTTTTCTTCTTTTTCCTGAGTGGCTATGGTTGTTAATGTCGTTGTTGTTGTTGTTCTTCTTCTTCCGTAATGGCTATTGGTGTTGTTGTTGTGTTGTTGTCATTTTCTTCTTCCTCTTCTTCTTCTTCTTCTTCTTCTTCTTCTTCTTCTTCTTATTATTATTATTATTATTATTATTATTATTCAGTAGTGGCGTTGTTCTTGGTCTGGCTATGGTCGTTGTTGTTCTTCATCTTCTTTATTTTTCTTCTTCATTTTTCGTAGTGGCTATAGTTCTCGTATTTGTTGTTGTTCTTCTTCTTTTCTTTCTTCTTCTGTCATCTTTGTGGTTATTGTTGTTCTTCCTTTTCAACATCCGTACTAGATATGGCTGTTCACGTTGTGGTTGTTGTTGCTCCTCTTCTTCCGTAGTGGCTATGTTTGTTGTTGTTGTTGTTGTTGTTGTTCTTGTTCTTCTCCTTCTTCCGTAATGGCTTTGTTTGTTGTTGTTGTTGTTGTTTTTCTTTTTTTTCTTCCGTATTCGCTGTTGGTCTTTTTTCTGTAGTGGCTATGGGTGATGTTTTTGTTGCTCTTTTTCTTCCGTAGTGTCTTTGGCTCTTGTTTTTGTTGTTGTTGCTCTTTTTCTTCCTCCGTAGTGACTATGCATGTGATTGTTTTGTTGATGTTTTTGCTGCTGTTGTTGTTGTTGTTTTTCTGTAGTGCCTATGGTAGCTGTTTTTGTTGATGTTCTTCTTTTTCTTCCTCGTCTTCTTTATTTGTTGTGGTTGTTGTTTTTGTTGTTGCTGTTGTTGTTGCAGTTCTTCTTCTTCCGTAGTTGCTATGGTTGTTGTTGTTATTCTTCTTCATTCTCTTTTTCTTCCTTAGTTACTATAGTTATTGTTGATGTTGTTGTTCTTCCATAGTGGTTATGATTGTTGTTGGACCTTTTTTCTTCTTCCGTAGAGGCTATGGTTGTTGTAGTTGTTGTTGTTGTAGTTGTTGTTGTTGTTCTTATTCTTCTTCTTCCGCTGTGGGTATGATTGGTCTTGTTCTTCTTCTATTTGCATAGTGACTACGTTTGTTGTTGTTGTTGTTATTGTTGTTGTTCTTTTTTCATGGTAATTATGTTTGTAGTTGTTCTTTTTCTTCTTCTTCTTCTGTAGTGGTTATGGTTCTTGTTTTTGTTGTTGTTCTCTAACATCCGTAATGGCTATGGTTGTTGCTGCTGCTCTTGCTGTTGTTGTTCTTTTTCTTCTTCTGTAGTAGCTATGATCGTTGTTTTTTTATTTTGTTCTTCTTCATCCGTAATGGCTATGATTGCTGTTGCTGTTGTTGTTGATGTTCTTCTTCTTCTTCCTCTTCTTCCTCCTCCTCTTCTTCTTCTTCTTCTTCTTCTTTTGTGTAGTGGCTGTGGTTCTTGTTGTTATTTATCCTTCTGTAGTGGCTATGATTATTGTTGTTGCTCTTCTTCGTCTTCTTCTTCTTCTGTAATGGCTATGTTGTTGTTTTCCTCCTCCTTCTTCAAACATATGTTCTTTTCTTGTTTTTCCATATTGCTTCCTTTGTCCTTTTATTCCTCAATGATTTCCTTCCTTCCAGCCGCCGCCATCGTGTACACTTCAAAATTCTTTTTAACACATGCATGATTTCAAATGCTAAAACTTTCAGGATAGTCTTTTTCTTTTTCCTTCCCGTGTAATCCAAGAAGCATAGGGCCAAAAAGCCATTTTTACCCGTCGATATTTTATTGACTGCTTCAGGTCAGTCGGGTTCAGCGCACACGGCCGATCTAATGAAATCTCTTAAGGCTCTCACTGACATTTGATGGCGCCACGCACACACAGCGCACGAGCAAGCATGAACTTCCCTTTCAAACGTCCATTCTCTTATTTGCGCATGCGCTAAACTTGAAACTTGTCTGTCTTTTTAAATATTTTAAACAGTTTGTTTTTCTTTCTTTCTGTTTTTGATTTCACCTCCTTCCGCCAATATTTTTAATTAGAAATCTCTCTCTCTCTCTCTCTCTCTCTCTCTTTCTCTGTCTGATTACAACGGGATTTATAAGATGTACTAATGTAGGAACTGTTATCAGCTGGGAAGAGGAAATAAACGAAACAAGTTCGAATTCCGAGCAAGTTTGTGGCTTTAAGTTTTTACTAATTTCATTAGGGAAGGCATGTAGCAACTCCCGATAACCCTCAGCTATGGGTTAAATTGTTTATAAAAAAACATTGGTTGGTTTCATATCCGAGTCTTCACAAAATTCCGAGCAAGTTTGTGGCTTTAAGTTTTTACTAATTTCATTAGGGAAGGCATGTAGCAACTCCCGATAACCCTCAGCTATGGGTTAAATTGTTTATAAAAAAACATTGGTTGGTTTCATATCCGAGTCTTCACAAAATCACTGGTATCGATATTTTTCACCTGAATTCCTTTTTTTATTCATTTCACTGATAAACAAAAAGTCATGTGTTTTATGAGAAATTGGAGAGCCGAGTCTGAATTCCAGTTCAGTCCGTTATATTTATTTTTTTTTTTTTGGAAAGGTATGAATTTATTCCCCCCCCCCAGTTATGGTTAAATAGTAGGACTTGTATCCGGAAAGAAAATCATTGTTATTCCCCCAAATGAATAAAAATAAATAAATAAATAAAATGAATAAAATAAAATGAAATGTTAATTTGATATTTAATTGGAAAAGAAATAATTATTCTTACAATCAAAATAATATGTTCCGGCTTTAAATAATGCACAAAGGTTTGATAAACTTTAAAAACAAAATCAAATCAGTCGCCATTTTTTGCACTTTTTAATTGTTTTTATTTATTTATTTTTGAATTCCTTTTCTCCAAGTTTCTACTTAGTGTCGTGTTTAAAAGCACGAAAAAGAGTGACAAGCTTGTCAAGTTGAAAAACCAAGTGAGCTTCTTGATTGTATTTTATTTTTCACAACTACGTACTGATAGCTATGAAAACTAAACTATCTTATTTTTGTTAACAAACATTCTTGGACAAAGCTCAGCTTTGAATCCAACACCGGTTGCGAGTTTAGCTAAAACTTCCAATCTGTCAAAAAAAAAAAAAATTTCTTAAAATTGAAACCACAGCATATTATGGTTTATATATTTATTGATCTCGTTAAAACTGTTCACCAAGCACTTGAGCAACAATTTTATTTCTTACGATTAATTCTGTCTGTCTTCCTCTCTTTTTTGTCTTCCTCGCCCGTTCACTCTTTATCAGGGGCATTCTTGCCGGTTCTTTCTCGTCAACTTTTCGTTTTCCTCATTTATCTCGCATCCAAAATAAACTTACGACATAGCCAACAATAAACACATGGCTGAAACGAAATCCTATGAGACGGTCTTTATTAATATTAATTTCTTTGCTCATTCGATGCAACAAGCAATGAAGACGGATGTTGTATAGATGATCTAATACATCGTCGGAGTTTTAAACTACAGACATTTTTTGTTCATAACTCTACAGATGAAGAGTGAGAATATAGGTCGTAGATCCTTTGGTTCCATTGCAGTAAATATACTGCCCCCTAATATTCTTTAATGAGAAACAATAATTCAAACTGATCATAATTTTAAGATGCTAAAAAATGGTTTTTGGTTTATAGATTTAAACCATTGGCAGCGATGTCACCATATTTTGGTAGCTCAAATTAAGCTGGCTTACGGGTAATATCACGTTTAAAGACAGTACGATCATCGAAGTTAAGCAACGTCTATCCTGTTCAGTACTTAAATAGGTGACTACTCAGGAATGCCAAACTTTGATGATGACTCGGAATTTTCAATCGGAGAGCCGAGTTTCGATTCCAGTTGTGTTACGCACAAATATCTTTGGGAATGTATGAATCCACCTTTTCTCTCCACATCTATGGGTTAATTATTAAAACTCGTATCAGTGAATCATTATTAGCTCCACCAACTAAAAAATTTACAGTATAAAATATTTTTCTGGCTTTAAATAATCAGCAAATCATTGTTAAGCCGTAGAACATGAATCAAGCAATCAAAATCCTAGAGCAGACTGGGATTCGTTCCGAGACTTCCTCTGTGACGTCCCTTGGAACAACGTTTTTAGTCTTCCCGTCGAAGACTGTGCATCCGAGATCTCCTCCTGGGTTAAGGCTGGCATCGATGCTTTCATCCCTGCCAGGAAATTTCTGCTTAAATCTCATTCGTCTCCCTGGTTTTCGCCCGCTTGCTCGGCCGCCATTGCCCACCGGAATCATTTCTTCCGGTTCTATCGTAGCCACGCGTCGGACAAAAACGGGCGCCTTTTCGCCTCAGCTCGTAATAAGTGTAAAAAGATACTTAACGAAGTTAAGATGTTGTTTCGGCGTGACGTGGCTTCCTTGTGCCTCTTCTATAAATATTTCACGGCTTCCGCTCCGATGAACTTAGATAGATGTGCACGAGGTCCCACCCTTTTACAGTGAAACCGATAAAATGTAACCGCGATTTCTACTCCAACAGCTTCTTTTCTCGCACTTCCCGCCTGTGGAATTCCCTTCCACATACTTGCTTCTCCGACAGCTACAATCTCCGGGAGTTTAAATGTAAGGTCAACAGACACCTCCTAACACACTAACTCGCACCCATTCTCTCAAACACTCTTCCTATGTACCTTTTTAGTCGTTTATCAATTTCCTTCTGACATTTCCCATATCTAATCGCTCTATCAGCACCTTCCTCTATGTAACCCCCTGCGCTATAGTGGCAGTGGAATGCCTTGCGTGGGGCGAAATGATTAAAAAAAAAAGTTTACGTCGTGTCTCCAGATCCTGGTGACAGTTATATAATCCTTTTGCGTTGTTTCGCCAAATCTCAGAAACATCTAGACATATTTCTTTATAGAGCATTATCTGCGGCTTACTGTGACATTTTGCAAAAGTACATGTAGAACTCTGCTTCAGTCGACTTTTAGTTGATTGCTTTATAAATGTAACAGTCGGTTAAGTTCCGTACGTGATACACACTTGGGTGATCATGTCTCGAAAGAAGATTTTCTGCAGTAGGTTACCATTACTAGGCAGAAGATTTTCCCGCAGAAGGTTGCCATTACTTTCAGAGGTAAACTGGTTGCCAACCAAGGCTGCAGAACCGAATTTGTCCTGCTATCTAATCGAAAATTATTCATAAAGAGAACTTTGTGTGTGTGTATGTGTGTGTGTCTGTGTGTGTGTCCGTTACCTATTGACTTCAAAACGGCTGAACCGATTTTCTTGAAAATTTACAGAGTTGTACCACAAGCGTCTGCGAGTGTTCTTTGCTTGGTTTTGTGTCGAGGTACCCCCAATAAATATCGAAAATCGATAATCGAAAAATTCCGGTTATAGAAGGAGTCGTCCGATTTTAATCAAATTTGATACACTCATAGACAAAGACATAACAAACGATATTCAGAAGTTTCAAGGTTGCAGTTCTTAAAATAGTGCAGAAAATCGATAATATATATATATATATATATATATATATATATATATATATATATAAGGCAAGATGTCTGGGTGTGTGTGTCTGTTTATTTGCCTGTATGTCTGTATTTTTTCAGCCCTTTTATTTTAGTTTTTCAACTATGATACCATTTACTCAGAGGACTTTCTCAACCAACTTATTTAGCCTTCAAAATTCAGTTTACGACGAAAAAAACTTATTTGATATCGATACCAGGAAGTCAAAATTTGACTTACATCCATTCATTTTTCTTTCAGTCTACGGTTTCGCTTTAACTGGAAACAACTATTGCTTTTTAGTCTTTCGTGCCAACGTCCAAAGAGTCTGAGCTTCAGGACCATGGATTAGTTTTAAAGCTTTCATTACACCTGAGTAACGCCGGGCTATACTACTAGTTTAACATATATCAAGAGGGCGAAGCGGTGGATTAATTTATTTCTCAAGAATATTTACGAGTAAGTGAATGTAACGAATTCAACTGAAATTCGAACTCAGCTCTCTGATTTCTCGTTGCTATAGATGTATCTTCTTTTTTATGTGCCTTGACCTTTCAGGATGTAGGCGACCATGACTTTCCACGTCTCCCTATCGCTGGCGAATCTTAGCACGCTTTCTCCTGTTACACAACGCAACCCCCCTTCTGTCATTCACCTGCTCAAACCCTTCAAATATGATATCCACTGCTTTCCTCTGTCTCTTTTCCCTTTTACCTGGACTGTTAGTATCAGGTTCTCCAAGTCCTCCTTCCTCATTGCATGTCCCAGGAACTTTAGCTGTCTCTTCCTGATACTCAGTATTAATTCCTTTTTCGTTTCCATCCTTTCCAAAAAAACATCATTGATCATATGCTCGATCCATGGTATCCGCAGCATCCTTTTGGAGAACCACATTTCAATCGCTCCAAGTTTTTTCTTCATTTTTGATGATATTGTTCAGCATTCACTGCCATATTGAAGAACTGACATCACATAGAAATCCAGTACACTTTTCTTTGTTTCTAGCGAAATTTTCCTGTCTGTTAATACTCTACTCAACTTCTGGAACACGTCCTTCGCCATGCCAATTCGCTTTCGGTTCTCTGTTTCGCATTTTCCTTCTTTTGTTAGAACACTTCCCAGGTATTTAAATTTTAGTACCTGCTTGATTTTAGTATCCCCCACCTGTATTTGACATTTTGGGAGGGTTTTTTGCTGATAACCATGCACTCGCTTTTCTTTCAGTTTATTTGTAGTCCTTTCTTGTCACTCTCTTCAGTAGGAGGTCTTGTAGTTTCTTTTCCCTGTCTGCTATCAGCACTGTATCATCTGCGTAACTTATTTAAATTGTGGCCTCCGATGACAAATCCTGGCATAACATCTAGGTTCCTCAGGATAATCTCGCTGTACAAGTTGAATAGATCTGGTGAAAAGACACATCCGGATTTGGCAAAAAAAAAAACAAAAAACAAAATAAAACGCAGCTTTAGGAATGATCAATAATTGATTCAACTAGAATATTAGTAATATTAGTAATTTTTTCACCAATAACGACCTAGTTTTTAATTCCTCTTCTACATCCTTCTCTATAGTGTCGTGTTTATTAGTGCAAAAAGAGCGATAATCCTCTCCTGTAGAAAATCTAATTGTGACTTTTTCGTTTATTTATACACTAAGATTAATAGGGATTAATAGCCATATTTATTTAACTTAAACTTGGCAGCAATTATAAAATGAGTTTCAGTTTGAGTTTTGCTTAACACCATATCAGACTCTGTGGATTATTTAATGCCAAAAAAGTGGGGTTTTAAGGTATTTTGATTTCGTAATGTTCGGTTATAGTGGAAAGGTTGATTTAGTCAAATTTTAACGAAATTTTTTTGTTTTTATTCTTTTTTATTTTAGAAAACTGAAAATGTCTTCCAGTTTTGTATTAAAAAATGTTTTGCTGAAAATCATTTTTTTCCTTCAAAAATGTATTATGGTAATAATTTTTTTTCTTCAAACATGTATTATTGGTAATATTTATCTTTCAAAAATGTATATATTTCTATAAATGTCTATTTTTATACTTTCATGGTGTTTAGACCCCGCTTTAGGGGTTAACTATTTACCCATAGCTGGGACCCTAACAGGTGCTACCACTTCGGGTCAGAGATAACCTGGGAACAACAGCAATTAAGAGGTGGTTCCATGCTCCTCAAAACCTCCAAATCAGAGACCTTACTGCTGGATGCAGTTTATTGTCATATCCAGGAACCAATTATAAAATGAATGTAAATCGTATTTTAAAAGATGAAAACGCTTCTTTATTTGCAATAACGCATTTCATTGTAAAAGTAGCTGTCGCTCTTAATGGGTGACATGGCTTCTGAGGTTTTAAAAAAATTAGAGGCCATTTTCTTAAAAATTATTAACACCAAACTATCTTATTGATACCTAACATATTCGCTTCCAAAATATTTTGGCGTGATGTTCCCTCACTTATCAATAATAATAATAATAATAATAATGATAATAATTGATTTGTTTTTTACGCTTTATCAACCTTTTGCAGGTTATTTAAAAGCAGAAAATATGTTTAGATTGTAAGAATTTCAGTAATAATAATAATAATTTTCAGATATAAGTCCTACTAATTAACCCATAGATAGCGGGAGAAAGTTGGATTCATACATTTCCCAAGGGTACTTTTTCAAAAGTGACTGTAACAAACCCAACTAGAATTGGAAATCTATTATCCGATTTCCAATTCCGAGGCGTTATCCTTTACACCACCTGCACATACAAGCTTACAGCATCAGGTATTACCAAGAGGTCACTCTTCTAGTTTCTGACCATGCTTGTCGTTCCTTAACTTTGATAATCGTATCCCTCTTTGTACTCTCAGTGTGAACGGATATTGTATTTCGTAGATATTTAGATTGCAAACATTTTTTTAGATAATAATAGTTTTGCGGATACAGTCTTATTAATTAACTTATAGCTGGAGTAAAAGGTGGATTTATGCCTTTCGCAAGGGTATTTGCGCGTCAGAGAACATAACAGACATAAAGGGAATTGGAACACCGCTCTCTGTTAAGCAAATATAAGCCATTATCTATTACATCAACCACACATTCAAGCTTAGAGCGCTTAGTATTCCCAAGCGGTCACTCATCTTGGTAAAGACCAGGCTCGACGTTGCTTAACTTCGATGATCGTACGGGAACCAATGTTTCAACGTGAATAATAATAACAATAATAATAATGATGGTGGCAGAGACTGAAAGACAAAAAGCAGAATCTAAATAAAAAGACGAAAGTGTATTAAATAAGAGAAAGAAACAGCGGTAGAAGCACCCCCTTCGCTCTTAGTAGGCCATCGATGACCCGTCGAAAGCCACGGGTCATCGCTGTCGACGAAGTGGGCGTCGATGCTTATTTAGCTTTTTTTACAGGTAAGGGTGTCGACCCGACGCAAACCCCTTTATCCACCGGGCAAGTTAGACATGTTGCCAATCAAGTTTATAGAACCCAATCTCTGCTATTATTTAACCCATAGCTGGAGTGAGAAGAGATGCATTAGTATCTTTCTTAAGGAATCAAGGCTATAGAACCTAATTGGTTCTAGTATTTAATTCATAGCTGGAGTGAGAAGGGATACATTAGTACATTTCCCAAGAGCATTTGCATCTATGTGAATGCAATAAATATAACTGAAATTCGAACTCGTGCCTTCGGACTGATATCCGAGCCGATATACACTGCACCACAACCCGCATCAATAGCGGTAGAAAAACGAAAGGACAAAGTTAATGAAAGGAAAGGGAATTACCCAGAATGCAATTTGATTTTAAGGCTCAGAGCAAATGTAAAACAATTTGGATGAAAGAAAAAAAAGAAAGAAAGAAGTAAAACGATAAAAGCAAAAAAAAAAAAAAAAGAAAAGAAAAAGTTGATAAAGAAGATAAAAAATAAGAAAAGAAATTCGGAAAGAAATGAGCCCATTTTTGAACGAATAACAAGAAATTTTAAAAAATAGTTTTGCGCATGTGCGAATCGAATAATGGGCGCCATTCATAGCAATCTACATAAAACCATTTTAAAGCAGTGCCATTAACCCTCTTCCGAATAAGTTTTAAATTTCAGCATCCATAATCATCTCTGTTTCATCAGGCCATTATAACCGGATAGTGCTGGCTGAATTATTGGCCAATCAACGACGCTTATGCTGTCCGCATGATGTTCTTTATGACGTCAATATTTTATTCAATAAACGAGGAGAAGCTGCTCCACACAGAGTTCCACACGAACACAGACTTGTCAGACTCTCTGCATTCGGGCTGAGAGGAACCCAGACGAAGCTAAGCCGAAGAGCAGAGTCTCGTCTATGGAAAAGTAGACAAGAGCCAGACACTGCCTATGCATACGCGCTCGTTATTCGAACGTAAAATTAGGCCTTGTACCACATCCCTTCTCTGTAGAGAGGTCTTGAGTAAATTCCACTCGAACTCGAACCTGTCACGCAAGCTCTCTGTCTCAGGGAAGAGAACGACTCTGCCGGGGCTCGGTCTACGGACTGAGACTCTGTTGGGTAAGAGAAGGCTCTCTGCTTTCGTAAAGAGTTCGATTCAGTCGTTGCATCGTTTACGGACGGTAACTCAGCTGAGAATTATAGACAGCCTTAGTACCCGACACACCAAATGTGTGGGATGTGCAAATTTGACCCTTGGCCTCAGTGCCCGCGCTTGAGTTCCCCACGTAAGGCCCGTCCTTGTGTCACACCCCGTCTCATTTGCTGTAACCAGGGTAAATACCCTGAGTTCCGGTCGACTTCTAGCTTGTCGTACTCTCTATCTTAGGGAGGAGAGGGAGTTATGTGTACGAGCAGAGGCTCGGCTGGGGAAATATTGGCAAGAACACAATCCCACGTATGCAGGGACTGGATATTTTTCCCTAGTGTACCCGCTCAGAAGCCCCAACGTTAAAACTGACCTTGTGTCGATTTAAAAATCCCGCCTCTGTGGGTAGGGCTTGGGTAAATACCCAGAGTTTGGTATACTTTATGAAGGCCGAAATACAATTCGGATAAATCATTGGGATAAGAAATATAACTATATGGTTAATCGCTTCAAATAATTCACGGGACCAGACCAAATTATGTTGTAAATTGGTATTCAGTCAGTTAATTGCCATACGTGATACACGCTTAGGCGATTATGTCTCGAAAAAGATATGACTGTCTGGGCAGAAGATTATCCTGTGGTAGGTTGCCATTACATTCAGCGGTAGATTGGTTACCAGCCAAGGCTATAGAACCCAATCTGTTCAGTTGTTTAATCCATAACTGGAGGGAAGAGACGGATAAATACTTTTCTTAAGGGTATTTGCACGTAAGTGAATGCAAGGAATTCAACCGGAATTCGAACTCAGCACCTCGGATTTGTCATTCCGAGTCGATATTCATTGCACCACAATACACATCGATATTACAAAGTTAAATACGATAAATATATTTTTGAATAATAGAATGTAGATTAGCATTACTCGATGGCAAGTTTCCCTCTATCTGTTTGTTACTTCTTGTTTTGTTACTGTCCGTCACTAAAATTTTCCGTCTCTTTCTAATTCTCTCTCTCTCTCTCATGCTTGCCTGTCAGTTTCCTTTCTCTCTCTCTCTCTCTCTCTCCTCCCCTCTCTGCATATATGGCTCTCTGTCTCTCTCACTCTCTCTTTGTTTCATTATATCGCTGGTTTTCCGACGACATTTTTTCTTTTTTCTCTTTATATTTCTCTGTCTCCTTCTCTTTTTTATCTTTCTTACCCACTTTCTTTGTTTCCATCTCTCTCATCGTTTCCTGCATATTTTTTTTTCTCTCTCTCTCTCTCTCTCTCTCTCTCTCTGTTGTTTCTGTATTTCTCTCTCAATTTCAATTTACCTTTTTCTTTTTCCCTTCTCGTCTCTATCTAGCTGCTTCTGTCTTTCTCTCTCTCTCTCTCTCTCTCTCTCTTTCTTTACTTCTCCTTTATTTTATTTAATCCCTCTTCCTGTCTGAATTTTTTTAATTTTTTTTGCATTTCACTCTTTTCGTTTCTCTAACTCTCGCTTTCCTTATATTTTTTTTTCTTGCTCTGATTCTATTCATGATTCTGGTCTACCCTCTAACTTCTTTTCTCTTTCGCTCTCTTTCGATCTCTCTCTCCCTTTCCTAATTTCTCTCTCTCTCTTTCTCTCTCTCTCTCTCTCAGGCTTACGGCCATATCACGTTGAATACACCGCTTCTAACTCGATCACCGAAGTTAAGCAACGTTGAGCCTGGTCAGTACTTAGATGGGTGACTGCTTGGGAATACCAGGTGCTGTAAGCGTATAGTGACGGATGTGCGTTGTGGAAAGAGAAATCGGTGAGCCGAGTTCGAATTCCAGTTGAATATCCTGCATTCACTTAAGCACTGGTACCCTTGGAAAAGTTATTAATCCGTCCCTTCCCTCCAGTTATGGGTTAAATAACAAGGGTAGGACTTGGGGACCCTGCCCTTAAAAACAAATCCCAATGAATCTTGATACGCGAAAAGAAAAAAGTATTACTAGACACAAAAACTTATATAAAAAAAAAACAATAAATTGTTGAAAGAAAAAGGTATTACCGGCAATAAATAAATAAAATTTAGTCGGCAATAAATGACCCGCCGAGGTTGACATGCCATAAAAACAAAACAACCAACCAAGAATCTCTATCTCTCTCTCTGTTTTTGTCTATCACTCTGTCTCTCGTTCCCTGTTTCAATATTATTTTGGCTCTTACACACGCGCGCGCACACACACACACGCATATTAATATGCATTCTATGAAGATCGTCAACCAAAACAATGCGATAGAAAATAAAGGTATTATTGTCAGAAATGAGACAGCTTAGTGTCCTAATTACAAATTAGAGACACCAAAATCAAATAACTACAAAAATAGGCAGGAAGTGTTTTCATAGAGTACAGAAAATACGACAACGAAATTCGAAGTTGCATTTGGATAGCGACAGATGCTTTCCAAAAGCTAAGCAAATTATTAAGAAACAGGAAAATTTCGTGAAAAAAAAAAAATCTGTAATATCGGTCGTCCAATATAACAGTGAATGCAAAACGATTCCGATGAAGATGACGATGAAGAAGAAACTCGAGGCAACAGAAATATGGTTCTGCTAGAGGATACTCAGAATACCATAGCTTAACATGTGATGAAATGGAAACAATAAAAAAGACATACTAAGCATGGGAAAATAAGAAAAAACAAATATTACTAAGATCTAGAAAGGACAGGGAATTGTAGAGAATCATGATCGTCAACTTCCTGAAATCCCCAAAAGCCGTGGACTTAGATTGAATTGAGTGGCTCAACCAGGATTCTCAACTTACAAAATTCTTGAAATAATGGCGTACAAAGACACAAGTAATAATGTCAGAGACGAACATCAATTGATTAAAAGTTTCTTCTCTGTCTCAAGAACACGTTCATATTGTCTTAGTACGCACACACACACACACACACACACACACACACACACACACACACATATATATATATATATATATTGTTTATTTGTGCAGCAATCTTTCTTTAATACATTTTTCATTAAAGACAACTGAGAAAGTAAAGCGGTTAAAATTATTATTTGATTTTTTTTTGTTCGTACAAATGTTTACAGTTTGCAACTTAAAGCTTGTAAAAACTGTTCAAAAGTTTTGCATTTTCGGCTATTATTTTAGTCATTCTCAAAGACGATTTTTTATTTTTAATCAGATATCTGTTTTTTATGCATTTGACTAAAGTTATAGGAATGTTTTATTTTCCGAACACGCTCAGTACGTTGTGGCTGTGTTCGTGGTTAATGTTACCGACTGTTAACATTTCTTTTTTTATTATCAAGGATTACATTATTTTTAATCTTTTTTTTGCATACGAGGCTAATATACTTGTATTTCTTACTAATATGTTTTGGATAGAACCAGATAGGCTTTTTGTCTGTGTTTAAATGAGTCTTGATGCAGCTATGATCGAGTAGGTGCAACGTAAGTCGTCTAGATAGGCATGTAGTAGTTTGACAAATGTAATAATTAATGAGTCGTGTTTGATCAGATACGAAGTTCCTTAAGGGGCATTTGAATTCATAAATAATGTTAGTTCTTTGTAGTTTTGATTTTGCAGATGTTGTCATAAGGTTAATTGTTTTAAGTTTTTTTAATTAGTTTAATTTTTGTGTTCGGCTCGACTGAGGTGGTGAATTTCTTCATGATATTTCTAAGAGAAAATTCATCTTGCTAATAGCTGACATGCATTTGGCTTTTGTGGAAGATGTTAAAGTAATTGTTTTTTTTTCTGTATGTTCAGTATCATCATTAGTTACCATAAAAAGAAATAGTCTAATATGTTGGTAGATGAGGTAGTTAGGAAAACCATTGTTAACTAGTGTCTGTTTTACATTATTGAGTTCTTTAAGGAAAAAGTGAAGAGAGGATGAACTCTTGTGTGCTCTCTTTCGCATTTTCATTTTACCCCTTTCTAAACCTACCAATTACAGCATCCAATCAACCAACGGATTCTTTCAAATTACAAATACTATACAACCTTCCCAAAGTATTTCAGCATCAATCGACTTTGAAAATGTATTTACAAACGTCTCTGTCGATCAAACTAATGACATAATCCTTAACTCCGTGTATAAGCATAATTCCATTCCACATTCATCCATCAAACTAGAAATTTTCTAATAATCTGAAAACATTTTCTCGCTTTAAATAACCTGCTAAGCCGTAAACAAAAATACGAATCAATCAATGGGTTTTTAATTTTTGAAAATTAGAGACTGATTATTTAAATATTGTCCTTTTAATTCGATTTTTTTAATAAATAAAACTTAAAAAAAAATTATTTAACTTTTAAGAAGACGAAAGAAAAGTTCCGATTACATAAAATGATTGTACACTTTTCTTTTATTAAAAAGTTAAAATTATCTAGCTTTAGGCTTTTATAGTCGTGTCTGTTTGTTTAGCGACATATCAACTTATGGGTCATTTAATGTTGAACTTTAATTATCTTGGGAGCAATACAATTTTTTTTTTTACAAAAATGTATTGCTAATAATTTATTTTACTATGAAAAACTATTGCTGGTATTTTTATCATAAAACTTCTTATACTTTTATTATCGTTGGGAGTTAACTATTTGCCTATAAAGAGGACCCTAACCGGCGCTACGACCCCGGGTCAGGATTGATCTGGAACAAAAGCAGGTAAGAAGTCATTTCACGCTTTTTAAAACCACCCAGTCATAGACCTTGATGCCGGATGAAGTTTATCGTCCTATCCAGGACAGAGTAGTGTCTGTGGACCTTGAAGATTAGAAAACATGTTGTTGCTTTTGCGCAGATGCTGTGTAACAGATTATATATCTCTCTAAGCAGCTTGAAGCTGAAAAAAAAAAGGCTAGGAAAATTAATCGGACTAATAAAAGATCTGAGATGATCAATGATGATAATATGCAATAGTTTAAAGAAGAAATTATTCCATCTTAGTAATAAGTTATTGTAGTTGAACATTATGAATAATAATAATAATAATAATAATAATAATAATAATAATAATGATAATAGGAAAGTTCTATAACGTTTATGCTAAGATGGTTGGTTATTTCCTGTAATTAATTAATCAACGAACGGAAAATTCCAAGATGAACAAGATCACCATCATATTAAGCGCGTTTTAGTTGCACATCTTCACGATGGCAAAGTTTCTTTCTTTCTGACGCGTTGATTATCACTAGATCCGTTTGTTCATTACAAGCTAACCAATTTTGTACAAAGACATACAGTTTTTTTGTAGATTTATATATTTTTATACTTGGAAATAAAAATATTTAACTTGGAGACAAATATTCTGTTGAAATATTGTTTAACATTGTAAAACATTGTGGTTTTACTTTTCTTTTTTCTTTCTTAACTGTTGAAAAATATTGGAAAAGCCCCATCAACCAATTTTATAATAATAATAATAATAATAATAATAATAATAACAATTTATTGGCTGTTTTTTGTTTAGCGGCATATGAACACTTTGCAGATTATTTAAAGCCAAAATCTAAACATTTTCTTCGCAATTTTATTTCATTTTTAGAGATCATATTAATTTTGTGATACAAGTATTACTAATTAATCCATAGCGGAGAGGAGAAGGGGTGGATTAATAGCTTTGGCCAAGAGTATTTGCGAGTAAGTAAATTTAAGGACTCATAATGGAGATTTTCTAAGCGCAGCCCAAAGCTGAAAGTATGGGAGACTCAGTGAGGATCGAACTCACTACTCAATTGTAATGGTTCTAGTAAGAAAAGCTTGCTAACCATTACACCACTTCGAGGTGCATAAAACGAATCACAATGGATTTGGATCTCGGCACTCCGATTAATAATTCCGAGATATTACACAAGCCGCCAATCCAAGCTCACAGTATTCCAAAGCGTTCACCTATCAAGGATCGATGTTGCTTAACTTCGGTGATCTTATGGAAACCAGTGTTTAAATTTGATGTAGCTGTAAGCCAATAATAATAATAATAATAATAATAATAATAATAATGATAATAATAATAATAATAATGATAATAATAATAATAATATTACAACCTAAGAAAAGAAGACAAGCAAAATAAAATAAGGAACCGAAATGAAGCGATAATGTTGTCATAACGCACCCATCAAAATAGCACAAGGGAAAAAACAACATTAACCATAAAAGAAAACACTAGTGTCTAGTAGCGAAATGAAACTAATGCGGGAAATAAAAGCAACCAGCGACTAAAAATAAAAACAATGACTATCACAAATAGGTAGGTAAAGAGCATAAGCGACCCTTTGGAGTCGGTTGTGTCAGACGCTATAGACTTCGCAAAGCCATCACAGTGTGAAAAACATTCAAATGAAGTCGACACGTGCAACAGGATATCCGAACGAAGAGGCGAAGCAGTTTGAGAAAAAGAAAATGGTGTCTGATAGAGAAGCTTGCGAATAGAATCAAAGATTTTAGTTGAGAGCTGCCGATGTGCATTGATGACCGGAGAAAATGGAAGATTTAAAGAGAGAGAAAGAAAGAAAGAGAGAGAGAGAGAAATGAGAGGAGAAAGAAAGAAGAAAAAAAAAGAAAGAAGAAAAGAAAGAACGAAAGAAAACAAGATCACTAAACGGTGGAAGTTAGATGGAGATTTTGATTGGCTCCTTAGTGTCATGTGATCCCTGCAAGGAATCTTCTCGTCGTCGACCTACCTCTTTCACTTGCTAAAATGTAGACGCCATTAGGAAATTTCATTTCGTGACCAAATTGGTATCGTAGGGTTTGTGACTGTGAAAGCGTTCGTCTTTAGTTTGAGTGTACGTTTGGGTAAGGTGGATATGTGCAAGGAAAGGGAAATAAAAGCTTGGTAATTTGGTAGGCTGTAATGATAGCTTCCAAATGGTCAAAATTGACGGGAACGTTGTTGGGGATGAGAGAGAAAGAGAGAACAGGAAGAAGATAAGATTGAAAGGAATAGAGATTACTCAGAGAAAATCGCTCAGACACACGCATCATGAATACATTTATACATAGAAAAGGCTATATAAAGTCATACTTATGCCGTATTGCTATCATCAGCAGTAGCCGCAACAACCATTACGATTCCATTACCGGAGAAAATCCTTTCTGAAATCCTTCAATGACGATCGTGACTACCCTATTCTCTACCTTGTGTTACCAGTGAACCCTTCCATCAAATCTCACTCTCTTCTGTTTGATAGTTTCCTCCTGCGTTTGCCATCCATTAGGGACTATCCAACCGTTTTTTCTTCTGTATACTTTCTTTGTATGGTTATATGAGTCGAAGCCATATAGGAAATATTCGGCATCCAATGTTTGAACAATTAGCAATATTTTTGGCTGAAATTTATAAACATCTTCCTAATAATAAGTGAAGCGAGAAAAGATGACTAACCATCAGTAGTAAGAAGAGAGAAGACAAAAGGAACAGTCCAACATGCGAAGGACAAATTGGAGATACCAATAATTAACAAGTATAATTTTTTTATCAATTTCTCGTAAGAAAGAAATGACGTCACTAAAACACAAGGGAATAGTGGTAAGTAAAAGAGAATGAAAATGACTTTAAAAGAAACCGGAAACGCAATCTTAAAATAAAAACAAAGGATAGACCTAAATTCTTGTTCTAAACACCGGAATATATGACACCGAATTTCAAAGGTATATTAGAATAGCGAAAGTTACCTTCCAAAAAAGCAAAATATGAAGAAAAAAGAATATTTCGATGGGAACATAAAAAGCCCAAAACCGTGCAGAACTGTTAGGTATTATCCGTTCTCTTATATGGCAGTGAATACTGGACAATCTCCTCACAAATAACAAACAGATTTGAAGTAATATAAATGTGGTTCTACAGAAGGATGATGAGGATACCATGGCACGAACATGTGAGAAAAGAAACAGTTTTAAAGAAAATAAAAACAAAAAGGTACTTATGCTTGGAATCAGAAACTGACACAGAATTTCAAGGTTGCATGATATGGATAAAGGGCTTCGTAAAATTGAAACTCACATGACAGAGTGAGATCAAAACGATAAGAGAAAAGGAGAGTTAGCAAAAAAGACAAGTTTTTCGAAGAGCTATAAAGGACGTGAAACTGGGGAGAGCCATGATCGCCCATGAAAGAATGCGGCATACATAAGAAGAATTGTGAAACGTGTCGTTTCCATACGGGAAATTTTCGGCAATCATTGTCCGAACAAACAGCGTTACTTTTGATTGAGATATTTAGGAATTAGCGATCTGAAAATTATACAACATATTCTCTTCACTCATATTTTCGAAATATTCACATCTGCTCACTTTCGTATCCAACACTAAAGCATTTGAAGGAATAAAAATATCGAATACGAAACTGAGTACGTATGAATATTTTGAGGAAATCTGAATAAGGAAGATAGGCTTTCCTTAAAAATAGAAAATAGAAACTTACTTAGCGGAGACGTGGCCGAATAAGGCACACTGGATAGAACGTTAGTTTCTCCATCAAAAGAGGAACGTAGGTGTGATCCCGCCGAGGAACGTGATTCATTTACTAAGATTTCTCGAATGCACAAGTAGATAGATGTAATACACACTGTTGGAAAAACAAAGGAGCGTCTATTTGAGATACAAAGTATTCACTATAATAAAGTTGGAATTAATACAAAAAATTGTATAAAAATAAATCATTCTCTCTCTCTCTCTCTCTCTCTCTCTCTCTCTCTGTATATATATATATATATATATATATATACGTGTACGCATCGCTCATTCAGTAAATATGAATTAGAGCACTCTAACTATTGGGCGCGTAATATGATATGTGTTAAAATGACTGCCTTCTTCCACCGAACGCCCGGTGGACCAGGGGTAGAGTCACCGACTGACGCTAATTCGGTCGGGTTTCGAGCCTGGGTTAGGGAGCAATCGGAGTCTAACCGTACTGATGAGCTGTGATACAGCGAAACAGATCTCGCGGATGGCAATATATATAAATATATATATTGAGAGAGAGAGTGAAGAGGACATATATAGAAAAAATTATGTACATGTTCTAAAACATAATTTATAATATATATCGTTTTGAACTAAGTATATATATATATATATATATATATATATACATATATATATATATATATATATATATATACACACACACACAATATGTATATATACATGCGTGACTGTTCAGAAGTTAATTGAGTTCTCTCGGTGACTGGCGTCTGTATACACTGCTCATATACAAGACGTTAAAATTTCCCTTGTCTGATGCCATGCGCCGATGGCTCAAGGAATAGAGACTCCGACTAACACCAAATCGGTCGAGTTTCGATCTCGGCCAGAGGCAAGTGGATATGTATAGCCGGGCTGAAGAGCAGTGATACAGCGAAACGGGCTTGTATGATGACTAATATATATATATATATATATGCTTAGTTAAAAACGACCGACACAGAATATTTCAGTAATTTTTTTATTTAATTTCTTATATGTTTCTCTTTTTTTACTGGAGATAAGGAATCTAAAAATGTTTCATATTTTCTGAATTTTCAAGCGCCTTCAAACACTTCACTGGCTATTTTTAAGGATGTTAGTCTAAATTGGAAATATTGTGTCTACTTGTGTCTGTATTTGTTAGGTATGTCTGCTTAATTTTAATAAAATCCGTTCATACTTAAATCTTTAGCGTGTTATAATTGAAAGCTGTAACGTTGACAGATGATTTTATTATTTATTACTCGATGTTCCGACGTACTTTCAATCTCCTTCCGAGATCCTCTTCCGGGGTGTGAGTTGTGGTAACAAAAAATAACCGCAAAACTCTGTTGCTAAAAATTACTGTAAATTTTCTTTTTGCTTCAAATATAACGGTTGACAAATTGCTTAGCGTTCATTAGAATGTGAAAATCATCCAAAATGGAATTATTTTATGTTGCAATATCATGGTCATGCACGTGTTAAAGCATGAAAAACCTGTTCGTTTTACAAACATTTTAGAACATTCCTTATTAATTGACGGCTTAAGTTTTTTTTAATGAATATTGCCTCGAATATCTGTAGTCAGCTTTTGTTGTTTTTTAGTGTAAGATAGTTGTGTTATCGATCATTATTTTTTATATTGTGAATGTAGACAGGAATGTTGTTGTAGATGCCTAGAAATGGACGAATGGTCAGACATGTGTAATGTGTGATGTCCGTTAATGTAGTTGCTGTAAATCCAATATATATATATATATATATATATATATATATATATATATATTGTCATCCGCAGACAGATCTGTTTTGCCGTATCACAGCTCATCAGTACGGTTAGACTCCGATTGCTTTTTTACCCAGGATTGAAAGCCGACCGAAATGGCGTTCGGTGGAAGTAGGCAGACTTTTTAGCGCATATCATTATACACGCCCAGTAGCTAGAGCGCTCTAATTCATGAATTAGAAATGAAAAAAAAATATATATGTATATATATATATATTTTTTTTTTTTAGAAAAATGCTCATTCAGTGAAATGAATTAGAAATGAAAAAAAAAAATATATCTTTTTTTTTTTTTTAGATAAATTCTCTCGAGGGGCATTTGAATTGATATATAATGTTGATTTTACGTAACACATCAGTTGGTGGGGAGCAGTTATTATGGGTAATTAAATTAGTAGTATTGTATTTTTTATAATTATTATATTCTAAATTTTAACTTTTTATTAGGATCAATGGAAGATATATTAGTACGAATGAGCTTTTTTTAAATAATTTTTTCATCCTGTTTGTTCATCTGATTGAAGCAAAAGAGTTTGATAGGGTCTTTTAGAGAATTATCATATTCTGCTTTATGTGTGTTGAGGTTTTCTTCATCTACAATGTGGTTTGGGAAGTCATTATTAATGAGAGTGTGTTTAATATTTCTTTAGTTGAGAGTAAAATATCTTTTTTGTGGAGGAATTGATTTGTGCTTTGTTAATTAAATTGTGTATACGTGCTATTTTGTAGTAGTTAGGAAATTCGCTCTTATAGTTGAGAATGCAAGAGTTTTTGCTGGTTGGCTTGTTATATGGGGAGGTAGTAAATGTGTTATTGTTTATGTCTATTAAAATGTCAAGGAAAGGGATTTTGTTATCTTTGTTAAATTCGTATGTGAACTTCAGGACAGAGTTCTTTTGAAAGTTTTTTGGAGTTCTATTATTTCTTCTATATTTTTAACTAATATAAGAATATCATCAACATATCGTAAGTAGATGGGGGTTTTAGTGGTGCTAAATATATTATTTTCTAGGTTGGCTATGTAGAAGTTGCGGAAGGTTTGACCCAGAATCGAGCCCATTAAAACACCGTCCCGTTGAGCGTATATATTATTTCTGTGATAATAGAATGGGGCTTCAGTAGTATAGGTTAAAAGTATTTTTTAGTATTTTAGGTTTAATTTTCAGTGAAGGCAGAGAATTGTTATTATATATATTTTTATAATGATGTCAATGGTTTCTCTAACAGGAACGTCAGTGAACAGATTTTCAACATCAAGTGATGCTATGGTTTCATTGTTAGGTTTTCCCGTTTTTAATATTTGTATAAGTTCAAGAGATGATTTAATGCTATATTTGTTAGGTATGTATTGTATAATTAATTGGTTAAGTGTTTTAGTTAGTTGGTATATAGGAGTGGGTATTTTTGATATAATAGGGCGAAGTGGAAAGTTAGGCTTGTTTTTTTTTATAGAACCATAAATATATCCTGGTTTATAGTACCCAATAGTATAGTTTAGATTGTCTTGCTCCGCAATGTTAACTGTGACTAATTTATTAATTTTTGCTTTTATCTGAGGGTAGGGTTATTGGTAAGTTTTTTAAACTTGGTGTGAACATCAAGTAACTCTTCTATTTTTGAGTTTTAGTTAGTGTTGTTTAAAACAACAAATATGTCAGATTTATCAGCTTTCATTATTACTATTTCTGGGTGGTTGTGTAATTCTTTTGCAGCAATCTTCAGTGAAGTCTTTATAAGTTTAAAACAATATATTTTTATCATGTCTGTCTTTTATAGATTCTGCCTTAAGTTCTAGTTCTGTAGTAAGTAACTGCTGTTCTTGGAGTTTAATAATATTTTGGTATAGTGTCTCAATCTCAACTTTTATGTAGACCATTATATTTTTTTGTATATATATAGCGGTTTGGTCCGAGATTAATCAGTTTATTTTGGTTGTCTGTTAATAATCAGAAATGTTTATAAATCTTTTGAAGTTATTGGAGAGGAATATGTTTCCTTTATATAAAGTATGGAGTTTTTTTTTTGAATTTTTAACCTATGTTTACATTTTGATTTGTTAGTAATTACTTTTAGTCTATTTAGAATTTTTTTAAGTGGTTCAGAGTTGGTAATTATATTTAATATGTTATGTATTTCTTGTTTCAGAGTTGTTGGGTTATCATTAGTTGATTCAATCTGCCTTTTCACAAGACTACAATTAAATTGTCAGGTGATGTTGTTATGATGAGCTGCTGGATTATACAATTTAAAATTTGTGTATTTAGGCAGCAAATTATCTTTTATAATCCGTGAGTATGAACAGATTTTATTAAAAATAAGCAGACACAATATTTGCAATGTATCTAATCTAACATATATATATATATATATATATATATATATATATATATATATGTGTGTGTGTGTGTGTGTGTGTGTGTGTGTGTGTGTTTAACATTAATTAAAATATCCCGTCTATCTGAACAACATTTCTACAATATGGATCACTTTCCATTTCCCTTAATATATATATATATATATATATATATATATATAGAGAGAGAGAGAGAAAGAAAGAGAGAGTGAGAGATATAAATATGTCATTTGTCTATGAGCTCTATTGTTAAAATTATTAATATATATATATATAAATGAGTTTTATTTCGGTAGCAATAATTCTTTCAAACATGTTTGATTGAGTAATAATTACGTGAACATTCGAAGAACACAATCCTTGTAAACGAAAAGTACTTAAGAGAACTAATATAAAGTAATAATAGTTAAGAACTTTGGCAAATTTGGTGATTATTCCTAACAATTAATTCCGAAATTTGAAATAGGTAATAAAAATTGATAAACCGAACTTGTTGATATTATTCAGCCAAAAATGTTAGAATATTTACGAGGACTTATCAAAAATTATCGGATCTGTTGTGATGGTAACGGAACTAAAGAGTGAAGACGATTGACAGATATTGACATTCAACTAGCACTAAGTTATAACGTTATCAATCCCTTTTGCTGTTTATAGCGGTGCTTGAGAGGAGAGTGTGTAAAATGTGGTCGTCTCACCACACAATATAGATTCCAGTAGTGGCCATGGCTTGTTCAACAGTTTTTTTTTCCAAGGACAACATTTTCCAGGTTCCGCTCCGTGCGCCTTTATCCTCTGATTAAAAATTCCGAGCATTATCCATTACACCACTCGCACATCTAACCTTACATCACCTTGTATTCTGATCCTGTTATTGACGAAACTCGACGTGCTTAACTTAGGTGATCGTGCGGAAACCGGTAAAGAGAAAGAAGTAGTGAGTGAAGATTATGAGCATAAGAAGAAAAAATGAGGATTGACTCTTGACTTGAAAAGGTCAAGATGAAAATATTCAGGGAAGCAACCATGCGGGAGCTTGTTTGACAAAGTGGCAGTTTTTTAGAAAAAAAAAGCCATCGGAGTGAAAGTTATCTTCTTACACTTAGAACATGGATAAACTATTTGATGATTCATTTCCGCGGAAGTGGCATGGCGTCTCATAGCTGTAAACGTCTGAACTGGTGAGTAAAATGTCATATAATTTATAACACTTGTTCATTCTAACGGTTTATTGAGCTGTATGAAACATTTCAGTGGTTACTGTTAGAAATACAGTCAGTTAGGTTCCATACTTATTACACACTTGGCTGATCATGTCTCGAAAGAGACATGACGGATTGGGCAGAAGATTTTTCCGCAGAAGGTTGCCATCACATTGCTAATTATAGAAACCAGTATGTTCTGCTATTTATCCTATAACTGGAGGGAGGAGAGACAGATTAATACCTTTCCCAAGGGTATTTGCGCGGAAGTGAATACGACGATATTCAACAGAAATTTGAACTCGGCTCTCTGATATCTCATTCCACTGCACAACAATGCACATCCTATGTTTACTCTTGCATATGTATATTTGCTCGCAATTTGACATGCACTAATGATGAGAGCTTTCCCGAAAGTGTGCTTGTAAATAATTATACGAAGTAGGAAAAATAACTTTTTTTTTTTTGGCGAACATACTAACAGTGACGACGAGAAATTAAACTATGTCGGTTTAATTTTTTTTTTTTTAATTTGCGGAAAGAAAAAAAATGTATTCTTAAATCTGGAATAATTGTTGGCCCAATGGGTAAAAATACAAACACAGCAATAAAAAATTAATAGAAACAACAAAATTAATAGAAATAATTAAGAAGAATCGGAACATTTTCCGATTTATTTCACTTCTGACGCAGTGGCAAATGCCATAGCTGAATTCACATATAGTTTAGAAAGCGGAGGAGAGTAAGTAATAATATAAATTATTAAGAAATTAAGAAATCTCAAATGGATTTTGCGAAGTAAATAAGACACACCGGTAAAACAAATGAACAAGACAAGATTAAATAGAGAACTTCAGTTCAGGGCCAGTCTTCCACTCAAAGTCTACCATGATTACCATGCATTGCTGTCTAGGAGACTAGCATCATCCATTCTAATGGCAGGCAGGAATGTTTATCTACAGTGGTTAAAGGAGAGCTGTTTCGTTTTGGCGGCATTAAAATTTAAGAGCCATTTCCTACCCTATTCAATCACAGATTCTAGGTTCTTTTGATGTGCAACAGTCAGGTTTAATTTGTCAGCCTTGGTAGATTTCTTATATTCAATATGAAGAAGAACCAGTTGAAATTTCCATGGTACGTAATGAGGAGAGAAGGATTGGAAAATTTTGATACAGGCGACAAGAAGACAAAAGGAACAGGACGAGCTTAAATAAATAAATGGCGGATCACGATTTAAGATATATAACGAAAAGAAATATTAAGAGTTATGAAGGACAGGAAAATGTGGAGAGACATGATCGCCAATAACTCGAAGGTACATGGGAAATAGAATAACAATGTTTTAAAAATGTTTTTTTAAGTCTCTTCGACAAATACTTTCACGGCTTTTGTTTTGACGAGTTTAGCTCACTGGTGACCACTCTGCATGAATCTACTCGAGGTACTAGACTAACAACTAGGTCCCACCCTTTTAAAGAGAAACCAATAAAATGT
Source organism: Ascarosepion bandense (assembly GCA_037127315.1). Lineage (NCBI taxonomy): Eukaryota > Metazoa > Mollusca > Cephalopoda > Sepiida > Sepiidae > Ascarosepion > Ascarosepion bandense. Next base: position 183,115 of record JBBBDQ010000331.1, read on the forward strand.
AACCGCAAATTCTACTCCTCAGTTTTTTTTTCTCGCACTTCCTGCATGTGGAATTCTCTTCTGTATACTTGCTTCCCTGACAGCTACAATTTCCAAGAATTTAAATGTAAGGTCAATTGCCATCACTTATCTCTCTGTCTCGCATACTTTCCCTCAAGTTCTTTTCTCCGTCCACTCTACTCTCATCAGCTCTCTTCACACCAGTGCCCCCATCCTTCTCTTACCCATTCTCTGACACCCCCTATAACTTGTTCCCCTTTCTCATCACTCTCCTTTTATGTAACCCCATGCGCTCCAGTGGCAGTAAAACTGCTCTGCTTGGAGTGAAATGTTTAAAAAATTGTTAATATAAAGCAGAAAAAGGAGAGACACGATGAGGCGTCGTTTTGGTTCTAAATGCTGTCTATGTACAAGACTAATCTAAGCCTTCATATGAATGTCATATAAGGCGTTTAGAAATTTGAAAAATTAAAACTTATATGTAACCGCTTTCCCTAATCAGTGATTAAAAATGGCTTCAAGATAATGAAATACCTTGGTTTTAAAGAAGAGCCTTCATCAAATCTTAAACATTGGAGCTACATAATTACGAAAAGATGTTAACAAAAAATTCAACTTGAGTATATATTAAAAAGAAATTGTTAATAATCAGTATTTATTTATTTTAAATGTTTATAATTAAACGCCTGGAAAAAAGTATGATTGATGCATTTTTTTCTTTCAGTCACATCTCTACTGGACACAGGATAAACTATCTGCCTCAGACTTTTTCTGTAAATAATTCTATCTATCTATCTATCTATCTATCTATCTATCTATCTATCTATCTATCTATCTTAATGTATTCATCTATTTCAAAATATATATGGATCTATTTAGATCAATGTAGCCATCTGTTTATCAATATCTATCTATCTATCTATCTATCTATCTAAACGTGTTCAACTATTTCAAAATATCTATAGATCTATCTAGATCAATGTAGCTATATATCTGTCTATTTATCTAGCTATCTATCTATCTAAACGTGTTCAACTATTTCAAAATATCTATAGAGCTATCTAGATCAATGTACCTATATATCTGTCTATTTATCTAGCTAGCTCGCTATCTATCTAAACGTGTTCAACTATTTCAAAATATCTGTAGATCTATCGAGATCAATGTAGCTCTCTATCTATATCTATCTCAATGTATTCATCTATTTATCAATATCTCACTTCCTCTATCTCTTTATCTCTCTCCATTTCTCTCTGTGTGAACGTCTTCATATATTTATCTATTTCTATGTATCTGTCAATTTTTTAATTTCTCTGTTTATCTCTCTATATCAACGTCATTATTTATTTCTCAGTATCTAGATAATTTTGAATCTATCTATCTATCTATCTATCTATCTATCTATCTATCTATCTATCTATCTATCCAATATACTCATAGATATGATGTGAGAGCGAATGAACTGACGTTTCGAAGGAAAAGGTCACTTACTGTTCTCCTAATCTTTCCAAGTTTCCGATATTTGGCGCATTAACAAAAGATAACTGAAAACTGAGTGGTGCGTTTCAAAAAGCGGGTAGGTGCCGACGTTCTGCTTACGTATTGTATTACTCCGCACTCTGTCGCCATGGCGTGTAATATGACACACGTCGTCAATGTCAGTTAGTCAATTATTTAACCCCACCCCCTTTTTTTTCCATTCGCATTATTATTTATCTCTATTTATTCTTACTTACCTTTCTCTTGTTCAATATAAGCATTCCCTACTTCTCTTACTGGGTATTATTCACTTTAGCGTTTCTTTATTTTTCGCACGCTTTTTCTTGTTTTCTTTTTCTTGTTTTCTTTTTCTTTCTTACTATCGTGTATTTATTCTATTTTACAACGTGTTCATTTATTGATTCTTCTTTATTTTTTGTTTTTCATCACTGTCTTTTTTATATTCTTCTTTATATATATATCGTTTTTATTGCCTGTGCCTTCTTTCTCTCCTTCTTTTTCTTTCCTTTTTCTTTCTTTCTTACAAAGCACACCTCACCATTACCATTTTAAACTCAGTTCTGCTTATTCTTTCTTTCTTTCTTTCTTTCTTTCTTTCTTTCTTTCTTTTCAAGGCGTTTTCTATTCTTTGCATTTTTTTATTTACACGTCCCTTGTCCTGTAAGCCGAGTGTATCCCCTATTGGGGCTAAGGCATCGTCCCCCATCGAAAGGGTTCGTAAGTGTTTGTATTCTTGCAGAATTAATCTAAAGTATAAACACGACCTACATTTATTTATATACACAAATTTACCTATAGACTCAAGTATAAACGTGACATGATATCTTTCTACTAAATCCATTATAAATGCTACCTACCGCGTCCTATATATACCCATTGACTCAAGTATAAATACAACATATGTCTACCTATTGAGTCATGTATAAACACGACATATGTCTACCTATCAGATCATATATAAGCACGATTCATACCTACCTAGTGAATAAACAGGATATATGTCTACCCACTAACTCAAGTATGAACATGGCTTCTGTCCACCTACTGACTCAAGTATGAACATAGCTTCTGTCTACTTACTGACTCAAGTATGAACATGCCCTCGGTCTACCTACTGACTCAAGTATGAACATAGCTTCTGTCTACCCACTGACTCAAGTATGAACATGGCTTCTGTTTACCTACTGACTCAAGTATGAACATAGCTTCTGTCTACCTACTGACTCAAGTATGAAGTGGCTTCTGTCTACCTACTGACTCAAGTATGAACATAGCTTCTGTCTACCCACTGACTCAAGTATGAACATGGCTTCTGTTTACCTACTGACTCAAGTATGAACATAGCTTCTGTCTACCTACTGACTCAAGTATGAAGTGGCTTCTGTCTACCTACTGACTCAAGTATGAACATAGCTTCTGTCTACCCACTGACTCAAGTATGAACATGACTTCTGTCTACCTACTGACTCAAGTATGAACACGACCTATATCTACCTTTTGTCTCAGGTATAAACATGACATATATCTACTTATAGACACATGTATAAACATGACCAACTTAAACTTATTGGATAAAGATTTATATCTACTAATCAATGTTGATCAATAGTCACTCAGTCGGTTTAGTGCCATACGTAATACACGCTTGGGCGATCATGTCTCAAAAAAGACATGACTGACTGGGCAGAAGATTATCCCGCAGTAGGTTTTACGGTAGACTGGTTGCCAGCCAAGGCTATAGAACCCAATGTCTCCTATCATTTAACCCATAACTGGAGTGAAGAGACGGATTAATATCTTTCCCAATGGCATTTGCGCGTAAGTGAATGCAAGAAATTCAACTGAAATTCGAACTCGAATTCTGGATTTGTCATTCCGAGTCGATATCCACTGCACCACAAAGCACATCACATAGTCAGTCGGTTAAGTGCCATACGTGATACACGCTTGGGCGATCATGTCTCGAAAGAGACATGACTGACTGGGCAGAAGATTACCCCGCAGTAGGTTGCCATTGCTTTCTGCGGTAGACTGGTTGCCGATCAAGGCTATAGAACCCAATCTGTCCTGCTATTTAACCCATAACTGGAAGGAAGAGACGGATTAATACCTTTCCCAAGGGTATTTGCGCGTAAGTGAATACATTGGATTCAACTGGAATTCGAACTCGGCTCGCCGGTTTCTCGTTCCGAGCGGATATCCACTGTACCACAACGCACATTACCAGTGCTTTTTTCGAGTAATGCCGAATTTAGGTATAGGCTTAGCAGACTTCAAAATCAAGAGCCTAGCCCTTCAAAATCTAAGGAGGACCTCCAGCTAAGGTGTATGATATTAATGTTTAATATATATGTCATACGCATTTTTTACACATGCTGTCATAACGCATTCTTCTTCTTCTTCTTCTTCTTCTTCTTCTTCTTCTTCTTTTTCCATGTGCCTTGTTCTTTCAGTACGTAGGCGATCATGACCTTCCATGATTCCCTATCCCTGATGGCTCTTAGCAGGCTTTCTCCTGTTAAACCACGCAACACCCGTTCTGCGATCCACCTGCTCAGGGCTGTCAAGTACGTTACACGGTACTTTCCCCTATCTCTTTTCCGCTATCTGGCCAGTGAGCATCAGATTCTTCAAGCCTTCCTTCCTCATTGATTGTCCCAGGAACTTAGGTATTTTTTCCTGATGTTTAGTATTAATTTCCTTTTCGTTTCCATTCTTTCTCAAACCTCATCATTGCTTACGTGCTCGATCCATGATATCCGCAATCCTTCTAGACTCTAAATAACCCTTCAGTAATTTTATACAATCACCGCCATCCTCAGCGTTACTCAAATTGTTTAATTTAACACTCTTCCATTTTCTTCTATTCATAGGATTTATAGGAGCCATACAAGTGGATTAGCCCCGGGTTCTCTTCTAAATTCGTAATTTGGTAATTTTCTAAGTTTTACAAATTTTTGAATAAAAAAGATCTTCTTAAATTTTTCTTTTATAAAATGGAAACTATTCATAAAAGTAAATAATAAATATTGCATTATACTTGGTTCATATATTTTTATAATCTTGTAAATAAACATTAACCAGATAGTCAAAAGTGTAGATTAATAGCCTCATAACAATCAGTAACTGTAATTATAAACTTTGAACAAATTAAGTTTTCCAGGCTTTTCTTTCATTTGTTCTCATCACATAAATTCACTAAAATAGGCTGGTAGCATCTCTTTTTCATTGCTGTATTTACCTATAGGATTAGCAGACTGAAGTCTAGGGCCTCAAAATCTAGAGGGTCTCCAGCCAAGGTTTATACTATTTTTTACACTCTCTTAGATCTTTCTTAGACATTCTATAATAACCCATTGTAGGTTTTAAATAACCCTTCGGTAATTGTAAATGCTTGTCATCATCCTCGGCTTTACTCAAATTGTTTAATTTAACGTTCTTCTATTTTATTCTACATGCGAGAATGCGGGATTTGAAAGGACCTCAAAAGTGGAATAGACTAGGTCCTCTTTTTATGTTAATTCGAACCTCTCACCACCGTTTGAAATTCAGTGCGTAGACATTTTTTAATTCTGTCAGGGCTGGGAAGCAACTCCAGCCCAAATATGAGAGCCGTAGACCATTTGTAGTTTGATATGAACGACAAAATAAAGAAAATAACAACAGGTTATCATCATTTTGTCTGTATAAAAGTGGCTGTAGGGATAAAGTTAGTTAAAAATAAGTCATTAATTTAATCCGGAGTGGAATATTAATCTTGCCTTCAGTGACTATGCTTAAGGATATTGAGTTCAGTTTCTAGCATTTCTCAAACATTATCAGGCCAGAACAAGCTTTACAATATTCAAAACACATTTCCTTTGATTCATTCTAATGATTTCATACAGAGTAACTATAGTGGGTTGCTTATCTATTCTTTTCCCGTTAGTGAGAGTCCGTTTAAGTGAAGGGTAATTGTATGCTGTTTCAGGGTAACGGAATTTGGCCTTGTGGTAGATGGCCCACTATAAGTCATATAATGATTATAAAATCAAGAAAAGCAAATTGAGTTCAAAATAACATTGATATATACACATGTCAGTTAATGTTTTACAATTAAAGCAATACTTGAATATAGGCCCAAAGAAGGTTTAAATGTTCCTGACAAATAATAAACTGAAAAAGATTAAAGGCTTAGGAATGTGGGGAGCGTAGGTATGTGAGGAATGTCTTTGAAGTAGTCGCTCCTTAGGTCAGTAAGTACTTTTGAGACAGGGAAGAGTGATGATAGGTGAAGGGAGGCGAAAGTAGTAGCCGCTTGACTAAGGTCAAGGGGATATGGATTACTCTCGCCTGTCACCGTCAGTCTGTCTGCTGGGGTCTTGTCTGTATCCGCTTTTTATATCTGCTTTTTGGATCAAAAGCAGCTCGTATTTGGTTCTGGGCTTCCCATTGGCTGATAAATAAAATTCGCGTAGGCTCGCGAAATGGTAATTTGATATTTGATTAATTTTTATTTTTCAACCGGAACATCTGCGCGAATACACCTGTGCAGAAATGACTTTTGTTCATTTGTTTTTGATTGGTATAGAGCAAACATCCGGTCCCTCGCCTTTTCTCGGTATCACTACATAACACAAGCAAATACTAAAAACACATATTCGGAAGGAAACAGATGACATTTCCTTTCATTCACTCTAATAATTCCATAGAGATGGATACAAGCAAATACTAAATGCATATACAGAAATGAAGCAGAGGCTAATATTTCCAAAGGGCATTTGCTTCAAATCACTCTAATGATTCCTTATAGACTGGCAGAAGTAAATGCTAAAAGCATACATAAAAAAAGAGTAGAGACCAATATTTTCAGACGGCATTTCCTTTCATTCTAATGATTCCACATAGAGTGACACAAGCAAATGCTAAAAGCATATATATGAAGGAGGCAGAAGCCACTATTTTCAGAGAGCATTTCCTTTCATTCTAATGATTCCATATAGAGTTACACAAACCAATACAAAAAGCATATATATTAAGGAGGCAGAGGCCAATATTTCCAGAGGGCATTTTCTTTTTTTCGCTCTAAAAATTCCATATAGACAGACATAAGCAAATGCTAAAAACATATATATGAAGGAGGCAGAGGCCAATATTTCCAGAGGGCATTTTCTTTTTTTCGCTCTAAAAATTCCATATAGACAGACATAAGCAAATGCTAAAAACATATATATGAAGGAGGCAGAGGCCAATATTTCCAGACTGCATTTTCTATTATTCACTCTAATGATTCCATATAGATTGGTTGGTTGGGGTTTTAGGGCATATCAACCACTATTGGTTATTTAATGCTAAATCTGGTTTGTTTGTTTGTTTTTTTGTTTTTTTTAATCATATCACCCCAAGCAAGGCGATAACGCCACTGATGCGCAGGGGGCTACGTAAGGGTAAAAAGAATGGAAAAGAGAAAGCCGGAAACCACATTCTAAACAGGGAACAAGGGATGCGCCTCTTCACCTGTTCAGTAGACATGGGTGGAGTGTGAACCGGGCGATAGTTTAGTCTATCTACTCCAATTGGAAAAAAAATAAAATAAAAAAGTGAAAAGATTGGAAAAGAGAAAACCGGAAACCGCATCCTAAACAGGAAACAAGGGATGAGCCTCTTCACCTGTTCAATAGATGTGGGTGGAGCGTGAACCGGGCGATAGTTTAGTCTATCTACTCCAATTGGGAAAAAAATAAAAGAGTGAAAAGATTGGAAAAGAGAAAACCGGAAACCGCATCCTAAACAGGAAACAAGGGATGAGCCTCTTCACCTGTTCAATAAATGTGGGTGGAGTGTGAACCGGGCGATAGTTTAGTCTATCTACTCCAATTGGGAAAAAAATAAAAGAGTGAAAAGATTGGAAAAGAGAAAACCGGAAACCGCATCCTAAACAGGAAACAAGGGATGAGCCTCTTCACCTGTTCAATAAATGTGGGTGGAGTGTGAACCGGGATTTGTAGACATAATTTTAGGATGACGTCCTTAAACCACAGCTCGTTTACTCTTACTTGAGTTAATGGTTTCAAATGTTCCTATCTGACATGGGTTATTTTATTTAATATTGCTAATTAATTAATTTGCAGAGCCAATTGATATGCGACACACCAAGTACACTGTTATCTTTTTCATGGCTACCAAACATTTCAGCCACTCTAGTTTGATCAGTTCCTTGTAGAGATTATCAGAATTTATGAAGTTATGCTACACTGAGTAAAATGCTGTGTTCCCCATGACCAGCCAGATGAAGTCCACAGCCATAGTCAAAATAGTGCATCAACAACATCATCTACTCTTCCTAATCAGCTCCAGTGCTGATCAATTCCTTGAAGAGAGCATCAGAATTTTTTTTTTTTTTTTTTTAAGCGTTTCACCCCGAGCAAGGCATGTCACTGCCACTACTGTGCAGGGGGCTACGTAGAGTGGAGAAAGGCTGATTAAATATAGGAAATGACAGAGGGTGGGTGATAGGCGGGTAAGGATACCGAGAATGAGGGTTGGGTAGATGAGAGTGTTGTGAGAATAGTTGGGAGTTAGTGTGATAGGAGGTGTCTATTGACCCTACATTTAAACACCTGGAGATTAGAATTGACCAAGTTATACGACACTTAGTACAATGTTATCTTTTTCATGATCACCAACCATTTCAACAGCTCTAGTTTTGATCAGCTCCTTGTAGACAGCATCAGAATTAATGAGGTTATGCTGAGTACAATGTTGTCTTTTTCATGATCACATTTTTCTTCAGAAATTTGTCATGTTAACAATTTTTATTCAGAAATGTATTGTAGGTAATAACATTCCCTCTACAGTGTCTTGACCCCAGCTTGTTGGTTAACTATTTGCCCATAGCTGGGATCCTAACAAGTGCTACCACTATGGGTCAGGGTGGACCTGGGAACAACAGCAATTAAGAGGTGGTTCCATGCTCCTCACAACCTTCCAATCAGTGTCCTTGCTGATGGATGCAGTTTACTCTCACGCACAAGAGCGATTTCATACAGAGTGACACAACCAAATGCTAACAGCATATATAGAAAGTGGCCAAGGTCAATATTTCTAGAGGACATTTCCTCTCATTCATTCTAATGATTCCGTATAGATTGGCACAAGCTCATGCTAAAAGCATATATAGAAAGTGGCCGAGGTCAATATTTCTAGAGGACATTTCCTCTCATTCATTCTAATGATTCCGTATAGATTGGCACAAGCTCATGCTAAAAGCATATATAGAAAGTGGCCGAGGTCAATATTTCTAGAGGACATTTCATAACTGCATATATAGAAAGGAAGCAGAGGCTAATATTTTCAGAGAGAATTTCCTTTTATTCACTCTAATGATTCCGTATAGAGTGACACAAGCAAATATGAAAATAGTTTATTAGTTTATATTTATAAGTATTTTATTTATTTTTACATTATATCAATGTTAACATTGAGGGGAAACAACAGCTCTAAGCGTACAATGACTTATTTTACTTGTTCACTATTATCTATTAACTTTTCTCAAAATTCTTATTATTTATTTTTTTTTTTCGGAATCGGTTAGAATTTATTTAGTAGGTACCACTTCCTGCAATACTTAAAGTACATACAAACAATTACTAGAAGGCATTTCTTGCTGAAATTCGGAGTTATATTGTAGTTACTTTTGAGATTATTTTTTTTCTCTCTCTCTTTTTTATTTTTATTTTTTTTAGCGTATCATATCGTTGCAAGTTTATAGTAGATCGAGTCAAAATGTCCAGCTTTGGATCATTCGTAAGATGCGTGGATTTTTATGACTGTCCAATTTTATCTTTTTTATTGGTGAATAAAGGTCAGAAAAACAGATTTTGTTGTTCCCATGGGAATCTTAATATAACATTCGGATGTATGTAAATATATTATTTTTTAAAAAGAAACGTACGCATACACATATATGTTTTCTATGCATATTTATATATATATATATATATATATATATATATGTTTGTGTGTGTGTGTGTGTGAGTGTGTGTGTGTGTGTGTGCAGAGAGAGATAGTGAGAGAGAGGAAGAGAAAAAGAGAAATAGATACGTACACTATATATATATAAATATGAATTAAATATGCATACATACATATATATATATATATATGTATGTATGTATGTATGCATATTTAATTCGAAACAGTATAACTTTCCAATTCATACATCTTTATTTAGATGTTGCACACACACACACACACACACACACACACACACACACACATATATATATATATATAAAGAGAGAGAGAGAGGGAGAGAGGGAGAGAGAGATGTGTGTGTGTGTGTGTGTGATGGATGATTTGTTATTTAAATTATGCAAAAATGAAAATAACACAGACATCTCATTTTAACAGATATATTTACCAAAATTACGCAAAAACATCTTCACATACAATAGAGTAAATTTATTTGGTAAAATCACCATTGGCTTCAATCATTGCCTTCGAATGACTTCGGATCTTTTGCAACTCTTCTTGGCGGTCTACTGGTTTTAGTTGTTGAATATTGCCATCAGTTCATGTTTGGTGTAAGTACAAGTTCTGTTGGTCTCTCGCTCTGTGTTGGGCGCAATTGAGTGAGACACCAACAGAAATTGACAGATTATTGAGACCTCTAAAAACAATAATTACCTTGAATATCCTCTGCTTCTGCTGATTTCAATATTACCGTTTCGCGTCATATTCTTCCAGGAATATCAGCTGTTTTTTCTGATTGGGAATACATGTCCTTCTTGTCACCATTTATCTTCAGACTTCCTCATTGCTCATTTGTTCTTTCCATTTTATTCTCAGCATCCTTCTGTAGAACATCTCTGTTGCCACAGGTTTCCTCTTCATCTGTGGAAAAATTGTTCAGCGCCTACTGTCATATATCCTAAATAGCAGTTTGGCGCTTTTGTCTTTGTTTCTAATGAGAATTAACGGTTTCTTAGTAATTCGTTTGGCTTTTTTGTAACTGAAATGTGTCTTCGGATTTCGGTGTCATATATTACGACTTCTGTTATAACACTTTGTATATAGTTAAATTGACGTACTTGCTTGATTCAAACGTTTTCAATTTGTAGCACTACATTAAAAATATAGTTAAGCGAATTCCAATTCCGTGCAAAAGAAGATGCCGGAAACTTTCGCATTAATTCAATTAATGTTCCCGCTCATACGAAACAGTGTGTTTACTTAAAAACCAAATTTATGTTAATACGATTTGAAGCCTAGATCAAAACCGTCTCGTCGGTGCCTTTCATTAGTCTGTCTAGCACTAGGCCACTCCCGCTTCGGTTAGCTTAGGGTGGATTACTGAAATGTTTTGTATTGAGTTATTCAATTAAAGATTGGATACGATTTTTAATTGAATTTTTAAAGAACCTTAGAGAAACATCTTAACCTCGACGAACTTATTATTGATACGATTTTGATAAGAAATTACAGAAAATGACAGACAATCTATATTTGATAACGTCTGTTTCGTCGGTGTTTGTTTCAGCTGCTCTTTCAAAGCGTTGGTAGTTAGAAAGATGGCTGCCAAAGGTTGGGTGGATGTGAGTATTTGGCGGATGGAGGTATCCACGTGATGTCACTTAGGCGATTGGAAGTAAATAAACAAGCAGAAAAATATGATAAATACATGGAACAAACGTTGTTCAAAAAGCTTAACAGTTGCTTGGTCGAATATTGGGCTAAATTTAGGAAGAGATAAAACAATTTATGTCAGTCCGCTCATATCTATCTATCTATCTATCTATCTATCTATCTAACCTAGAGAGCCAACGAACCTACCAAGGTTTCACCTAATTGGGTTTTCAGGGAAGGTTGGCTTCCAACCTTCCCTGAAGATCCAATTAGGTGAAACCTTGGTAGCTTCGTTGTCTCTCTAGGTAAGATATTTACTTTTTTGCTCTACTTGAGTATTGAGCGCTTTTTGTTTTAGGTTACTCGTCTCGGTATTTTTTCTTTGGACTACGTACTTTGACTGATGTTCAAGTGCTTAGCTTTTTTATTACCAGTTTTTCCTTCCGCGCATGTACTCGGAAGGTTTTTTGAAACGAGTATAGCGATAAGTTTGTTTATATATATATATATATATAAACTATAGAAATAAATTTATAGTATTATGTAAACACCGTAAATATTTCACCTTAAAATTTAATTAATTATAATGTTCATTTATAATTTATGCTTTAATTTTACATAACAATATATTGTAATAAATTAATGACCCACACAATACTCATTTGGTTTTACTTCAATATACCTTATTTACTTTATTCAAATTTTAATCTAAACAATTTATCCCCTTTAACAAATACAGTAGTAAAAAAAAATTAAATCTTTAACTGCTGTCAAAATCCAATGTCTACATTTTTGAATTTCTAGTATGTATCTTCCCCTTGACAAATGAAAGGTATCATCAATTTCCTTCATGAAAACTATATATTCAACTTCATAGTTCAACATAATTCTTACTTTTGACTGCGTAATGCAGACACACTCATAATCATATTATTTAACTTCCTCCATTTCCTTAATTTTTTGAGTAACCATGTATTCATTTTATAATTTCTAAAATAAATCGTTTTCAGCATTTGTTTTAAAATATCACCTGAAGAAGAACAATGTTCTGAAACAGAAAATTTTTGTGTAGTGATATAATGATTTTTATAAACGATTGTCATAACAAAATTACAATAAGCTCAACTTTGTATTGAGCACTTTATAATAGTAAATGCAATGAACAGTAGGTTTTTTAATCTATCTCTTCTTTCATTTCCTTACAATACATACACACACACACACACACACACACACACACACACACACACACACATATATATATATATATATATATATGGGCGTTAGCATATTAGCAGTAAACCTGGCAAAGCGGAGAATAGGTTATGAGTGGTGAAGAGGCTGATTGGGTGATAATTAGATGAGTTCAAGGGATCTCCATAGTTTTTAAATGCACAGAGGAGGACGTCCAGCAAGCAGGAAAATAGGAAGCAGAGAGGCAGTAATTATAAAGTTTGGAGAGGACAGAGGAGAGATCAGGGGCACAGTTCTTTAAGACAGTTCCAGGGATTTCGTCATCTTGACTCGTCTTATGTGGGTCAAGCTTCGAAATTATGTAAGAGACCGGAGAAGGAATTATGTTAACGTCCCTCAATTGAGTCTCAGCTCCGGTTATTAATTATGTTTGTTTTAATAAGAACTGATATTATTAGTTAAAACTCGTGCAATATAATGTTAATATAAATAAAAGTTTATCTCTCTCGAAGTTTTTTGACAAGATCCCTAATGTTTTTAATATGTGAAGTGTAAATTATTCCAAGAAATAAGGTTAAAATTTTTGCTATAAATTTTTCTAGTGAACATTTTCAATACCAAGTATACGGGTTTGATCGAGTTTAATTTAACAAATGGATTCAATCAGTTAAGTGCAATAAGTGATACACGGTTTGGGCGATCATGTCTCAAAACAGACATGACTGACTGGGCAGAAGATTATCCTTCAGTAGGTTGCCATTGCTTTCTGTGGTAGACTGGTTGCCAGCCAAGGCTATAGAATCCAATCTGTTCTATCATTTAACCCATAACTTGAGGGAAGAAACAGATTAAAACCTTTCCTTAGGATATTTGTGCGCAAGTGAATGCAAGAATTTTAAATGGATTTCCAACTTGGATTCCCGATTTGTTGTTCCGAGTCGATATCCCCTGCACTACAACGCACATCACTAGAAAGTTAATAATGTGGATATCCCTTTTGAGTGTCAAATTTTCCAAACCGTCTCTTCTTTTTATGCCTTCCAGTTGTATCAGCTGTCTCTTTCTGTGTTCTATTTGTTTTTATTTATCTAAAGAAATCATCGTTGTACACATGCTCTTTCCAATGCAGGAAAAATTGAACGAATATCACACTAAAATACACAGATATTATATGTAGCTATATTTCTGATATGAGGTATTGCATTTATTTACACTATTGACAGTGTTCTTACCAAAAGCTTTGATTGAATCCAGTGACTTGACTTAAAGAGTTGTGAGTTCAATACTTGGCTACAGCAAAGATGAACAAAAACTGATACTGTGATATCCAGAAGTGCCATGACTCATGGAGCTAGAACAATCTACTAAATAGTCTAGATAATATGATCTAGGAATAAAAATGTACAAAGCAGGCTTCCCTCTATTTTTTATTGTCAAATCACATTGAAAATAGCAGTTCTCTTTCGATAAGGGAAATGAAAGTGTCTAGCCCAGTCCGTACTAGAAGGGTATTTTAAACAACATCCGCCAATCCGAAATATGTTTTGACTTTCTTCTACTATGTGCCCTGTCCCTTCAGGACGTAGGCGATCATGACTTTTCACGTCTCCCTATCTCTGGTGGCTCTTAGCACGCCTTTTCCTGTTACACCATGCAATCCTCGTTCCATCATCCACCTGATTAGATCCTTCAAATATGTTATCCTGTTTTGACTTTAAATAACCCAAAATGGGTTGATAGAACGTCAAAAAGAAATCACTCAAAATCTCTATTATCTCTGAGATTGAAAGCGACCCCCAAGATTAGTTTTACAAACATCTTTTGTTTCATGCCAATTTTATTGCGATAATATTGACTTACAAAATAAAATCTGGCATTTTGCAGATACGAAATAGAGACATATTATGAACATAGTAATGCACAGTGAGGCGCGTATATATTCATTTGTACGCATAGAATAAACTTATTCATATATTTAAATATACCAACACATTAATATATATATATATATATATATATATATATATATATATATATATGCCTATATTTACTGTTTTCATAGCATATACATATTCAATAATCATTGGTTTAACACACACACACACGCACGCACACACACACACACACACACACACACACACATATATATATATATATATATATATATATATATATATATATAAGTGGGTACTTGCCTGTACCATTTCCACTGCTTTCCTCCCCTTTTAGCCAAAGAGCGAACGCCTGTCCAAATTGTTCGAATCAAGAGATGTCTTGTTGCTGGCAGCCATCTTCTTTTGACTCTCGGTAACATAAGAAGACATTGGCAGCCATTAAGTCTCATGAAATATGCATTTGTCATAGATGCCTTGCCACCTCAACTCAGCGGCAGTTCAATTTTGGCCATTAACCGTCCAGTCCTTCCCTTTACCACAGCTCGATATGACCATTACTTTCTATATTAGTATTATTATTATTGTTGTTGTTGCCGTTTGCTATGATTGTTTTTTTTTGTTGTTTTTTTTTTTTAGAAATTGTTTTTCGAGACATAGGTACATTGCACTTATTACCATTCTCTCTTTGAGTTGTATTCTTGTATGGTCTGTATTTCTACCCTTTGGTGACGAAATAATTTTTTCTAGCTTCGAAATTCTCTTCTTTCTTTTTCTTTCTTTCTTTCTTTCTTTCTTTCTTTCTTTCTTTCTTTCTTTCTTTTACTCTTTATTCTTTTGCTCTTTCCGAATCTACTAATCTTTCTTTCTTAAAATCAATTTCTTATTTTTTTTTAGTCAGTTTTGCGTATTTGTTTGTTTCTTTCTTTAATAGTATTGCCTTTTCGTTCATTATTTCTTCCTTTTTTTCATTAAACTATTTTATTTGTTCTTTTTTTTCTTGCTTATTTTTGTTTGTTTTTCCTGATTTCTCTTCTGTCTCTTTGTTTCCTAATAATGTAATTATTTGTTCAAACATTATTCTTATCTCTATTATCAATTCGCCATTTAATCTGTTATTTCACTTATTCGTTCATTTATTAATTCTTTGTTTCTTTGTTTCTTTTAAACACTTTATCAGACAATGCTTCGTTATTTCTTTGACGTTTTCTTTATTTCTTTTCTTTTTTTTCATTGAATAAATCTGCGTTCGATTTTTTTGTCATTGATTATTATTCTTTTTTGTCTTTCTGATTTCTTTATTTCTTTTCAAATGGTTATTTATAAGTTATATCATCGTTGTTTTTCTTATTTTTTATTATCATTGTAGAGCATTTTTCATCCCATTTTTCTTTCTTCAAACTCTTTGATACACGAGTATGTTAGTGGCCCACTTCTTTCTTTAAAATTCTTTGATTAGTGGCCCACTTCTTTCTTTAAAATTCTTTGATTAGTGGCCCACTTCTTTCTTTAAAATTCTTTGATTAGTGGCCCACTTCTTTCTTTAAAATTCTTTGATTAGTGGCCCACTTCTTTCTTTAAAATTCTTTGATTAGTGGCAGACCCTTTCTTGTTTTCCACTGTTACTTAATTATTTTTTTCTTTATTTCTTTATTTATTCTTTCATTCTTTTTTTCTTTCTTACAATTTTTGAATTAGGGTTGTATTTTCTTGTTCTCCTCTCATTCTTTTTTGATGGGTGGAAGTGTTTTACCTCGTTTTTCACTCAGCACTTTTTTCTTTCATTCGTTTTGTTGGTTTGTTTGTTTGTTTCGTTTTTTTTTTCCTTGTTTCTTTCTTTTTAATTCATTGATTATCTGATGTATAATCTGCCTCGATTGTTACATCTCTCTCCTTTCATTTGTTTATCTTTTTTTTCATTATTTCTTTATTTTCAGTTAATTTATTATGGGATGTATTTTTTTTTTTGTTTCACTCGCCCCTTTTTTCTTTCTTTCTTGTTTCATTCTTTATTATTTTCAATTCATTGACTATGGGATCTATTTCCTCTTACTCCCCTCTTCTTTCTTTCATTTTTGCCTTCTTTTCTATTTATTGATTATAGGATTTTTTCGTTTTTAAACACCTTCTTTCTTTCATTCTTTCTTTCCCCTATCCAGGTGATAAATATCCTCCTTAATTTCCACCCCTCTTCCTCCACACGCTTAAATAGAAACATTCATAGGCAACTACAAATGCTGTTAATCGCGCGTATCTCCATGAGCCATAAACCTTAGAATAAGATCTTTACGCTTTTGAATTTCTAGCTATTAATTTATACAACACATAACAGCCCTATAATATATATATATATATATATATATATATATATATATATATATGCTACTGCAAGTGTTCGGTTCAGAGACAATGTCCTTTATTCCATAAAGATGGACAACACTTGTCAGGAGACGGACAAGTTAGCGCAATAATAATTATCGCATTTCCGATTCAATAAAAAAAACATCTTCCCTATTTTTTGTCGCCTTCCGTCTAAAAGAATGATTTTCTTGTTTGTATAAACCAAGCATCTCTTTCTTCCCTTTCAGTGGAGTTGTTAAAGCTGATTTATAAGGTTATACAGAAGATCTATTTCTCTGTATTTGACTGATTGTCCTCACAGTTATGGCGGCTGGGAAGGAGAAATCAGAGAGTCGAGTTCGAATTCCAATCGGTTTTAAAATACAATCTGATTAGTTGATTATGATCAGACAGTAATATTTGCACCCAAAATTGGTGGTCTTAAAATTTTGTTGTCAAAAATTGGGAATGCCATGGTCCAGTGAGCGTTGCTGATGACAACAAATACCTTTAGGTAAGACATGAATTCATCTACTCACGCAAGCAAGGAGTTGAATAATAGGATTCTTATATTAGAATCATTGTTATTCTAAAAAAAAACTTTATGCAATATTCACTTGTACAGAAAAAAGCAACTATTCGTACAAACCAAAAACCCCAAAATACCTACCCATAAACTCAAAAATATATTTCGGCTTTAAATAACCGACAAAAAGTTGATTAGCTCTAAAAATCGATTACTCAATCAACTATTCATACAGTTATTTCCAAAGGTTAAGTTAATTCTAATGGTATATTGTAGAAAGGTGGCCAATGAATCCAAAATAAATTGATTTGATTTTAAAGCAGACCTACAAACTTGATTGAGAATTATTTCATATATCAAGACAAAAGACCAAAAATCGATTAATTGTAAAAAATTGATTAATCAATTAACTGTTCATACAGTTATTTCTAAAGGTTAAATTAATTTTAATAGTATATTGTAGAAAGGTGGGTAATGAATCCAAAATAAAATAAATTGACATAAAAGCAAAACTACAAACAGGATTGAGAATTATTTCATGTATCAAGAGAAAAGACCAAAATTGATTAACCGTAAAAAATCGATTAATCAATCGACTATTCATACAGTTATTTTCAAAGGTTAACTTAATTCTAATGGTATATTGTAGAAAGGTGGCCAATGAACCCCAAGTAAATTGATTTGACTTCAGAGTAGACCTACAAACTCGATTGAGAATTATTTCTTATAACAAGACAAAAAACCATATATGGGTTACGGAAAACGTGAAGATTATGGGTACTGCCGTTGTTTTCTGGAGCTGAAATGAAGGGGAATGAGAAAACCCCATTTTCAGTCATCTCATTTGGTTATACTTTTAAATATTATTATTTTTTATACTGTTATATATTGTAAATAACTAACCTAGAGAGCCATTTTTTGTAAGAAAATGTTGCTACCCCCACTTTGGTTTTTGGTGTTTTCTGTTTCGACCACGTGGGTTTCTGAGTTTTTCATATTTTTTCGCCTTTTTTTTTAGCCTCTTTAGCCAACTTTCCCTGAAGATCCAATTAGGTGAAACTTTGGTAGGTTCGTTGGCTCTCTAGGTTAGTTATTTACTTTGTTTTCTCTACTTGCGTATTGAGCGCTTTTTGTTTTAGGTAACTCTTCTTGGGTTTTTTCTTTGGGCTACGTACTTTGACTGATGTTCAAGTGCTTAGCTCGTTCTTTTTTTTTCACCATTTTTTCCTTCCGTGTATGTGCTCGGAGGGTTTTTCGAAACGAGTATAACGATAAGTTTACACACACACACACACACACACACACACACACATACATACATATATATATATATATATATATATATATATATATATATATATATATATAACCTAAAGATCCAATACACATCAAATATGAATTGGAATCTGACAGGATGATAATATAGTGATCATATAGAAAACGTCAATCGATCTAACGTTTGAAACTCTCATGCATATAGAATTATCTACGATTGTGATACACGTGATACATATAAAAAAAAATATCAAAAATACCAAAGTTCTGCTATTTTGTCAGTTTTTTCTCGGACTCTGACAATCTTTATTAAAAGGAAAACATTTTAGATTGGTATAAGTTTCGTATTTGTTCTTTATGTTATATATATATATATATATATATATATATATATATATATACTAGCTCGGGTGTAATGAAAGCTTTAAAATTAATCCATGGTCCTGGAGCTCAGACTCAGCCTAAAGAATATTTGTGTGAAGTTTGGGGAGATTCGGATAAAAATTGTGGATTTGTATAAAGGACATACAGACAGATAAACAGACACACACAAACATCTTGTCTTATATATATATATATATATATATATATATATATATATATATTATCGATTTTCTGCACTATTTTAAGAACTGACACCTTGAAACTTCTGAATGTCGTTTCTTATGTCTTTATCTATGAGTGTATGAAATTTGATTAAAATCAAACCACCCCTTCTATCACCCGATTTTTTCGATTATCGATTTTCGAAATTTATCTGGGGTATCTCTAAACAAAACCTAGCTAAGAACACTCGCAGACGCTTATAGTACAACTGTGTAAATTTTCAAGAATATCGGTTTAGCCATTTCGGAGTCTATAGGTAACGGATATACACACACACAAACACACAGAGACAAAGTTCCATTTATAAATAAGTTTAGATGTATGTCTGTATGTATATATATATGATAGGCAAGGGGTGTTTGAAATAACACTGATCCTAGGTAGATAACACAAATACTACAATGGTTTTAGACTGAAGCACCGATCCATAATTCATTCATTTCTGACGGGTAACATTCTAGTACATTAAAAGAATAAGTTTAGTATTTTTTATGCAATTTCTTGTTTGAACATCAGACCGCTTGAGAATTAATTCTCTTTTGAATTTGTTTTTGTTTCGCCAAACTTTTAATGTGTGGCGTTAAATTAGTTACTGAAAACAGCAGAGAAGTCAATCAGGTTCAGAGTTGTTTTTCCTCTTTTTCTCACTCAACCTCAGTGTTCAAAATGTTCATATTTATACGCCGATCCGAAGTGGCCCATATAATTCTGAATAAGTTTGTAAATGTTCTTACTTCTGGAAAAAATATTTGAAGTGTAATGATTGCCATTAATAATTCATGGGTTTTAATGCACCTCATTTAAATGTGGAGCATGAATTATGGACTAAGCCTTCTTTCTCGAGCCACCTGCTTTTCCAGACTTTATCTTGTGTCAAACGATGTACTTCCAAAGCAAAAGTAGTTCCATGACTCTCCAGATTTTCTCTTGAATTAAACGATGTACGAGGATCATTCAATACATAAGGTGAATTTTTCGGTATAAAACTTCTAATACTTAATAAAGCTTACTTTTTTTCTTTTCCTTTGCTTCTTTTTCAAAGGGTTTTAATATTTTTTGCAGATTGAAAAAATACTTTGAGAATCTGGGAGATTAACAAAGATGGCCGACCAAGAAGCATGCTTCAGGATTGAACAGAAGTCAGTTATCAGGTCTTTAGTTGCTGAAAGGTGCAAACCAGTTAAAATTCATAGAAGAATGTCAACTGCGTAGGATGCCACATGTTTCAGCAAAACAAAATGTCTACAAGTGGGCTAAATTGTTTAAAGAAGGATGGAGCAGTGTTGAGGATGACGACAGGTCTGGAAGGCCTGCAAAAGTGAGGCTTCCTGAGGTGATCGAATCAGTCAATGACCTCATTCAGTCTGACAGAAGAAGGCTGACAGTGGATGACATTGCAAGAACTTTGAGCCTATCTGTTGGGACAACACACAAAATTGTCCATAAAGCCCTTGCCTACTCGAAGTTTAGTTGACAAATGGAATTTAGGACAAGCTCCCGTCTTGCTTTTTCCCGGTCAGTGTAAACATTCGTTTAATTAACGCTTCCAGTGTGGAGCCAAAATGTCCCTGTCACACAGATTAAAGACGCTCACAGATATTTAGAAACTCATTTCTAAAAATATTATCCTTGGTTCAACATCTATATTTCCTTCCCGATTACGAAAAGTAAAAACGAACATTTGAAAGAAACAAAAAAAAAAATACGCATAGTTCTTTCAACCACACACCGAAAAACAAATTATACAAGTAAGTATTTTTTTTTTTGTTGTTGTTATAAGCGTTTCACCCCGAGCAAGGCATTTCACTACCACTACTGCGCAGGGGGCTACATAGAGTGGAGAAAGGATGGTTAAATATAGGAAATGTCAGAGGGTGGGTGATAGGCGGGTAAGAATACCGAGAATGAGGGTTGGGTAGATGAGAGTGTTGGGAGAATAATTGGAAGTTAGTGTGATTGACCCTACATTTAAACACCTGGAGATTGTAGCTGTTGGGAAAGCAGTCATGTGGAAGGGCCCACAGGCGGGAAGCGCGAGAAAAGAAGCAGTTGGAGTAGAAATTACGGTTACATCTTACCTGTTCAACTGTAAAAGCGTGGGACCTAGTTGCCAATCTATTATCTCGGGTAAATTCGTGCTCAGGCGGCACCAATGATCTAAGTTCTTCGGAGCAGAAGCCATGAAAGTACTTGTAGAAGAGGCACAGGGAAGCCACATCACGCCGGTGAGAGAGTAGTTGCAACCGGTCTGCCAAGTCTGTATCAACCACGTTACAGATTCTCCTTTTTATTTTGTCAAGAAGCCCAATGAAAGTAGCAGGGGCACCCGACCAGATGTGGCAGCAGTATTCAATACATGGGCGGATGGTAGATTTGTAGATTTTATAGAAAATAATTGAGAATATAAGATTTGTTATTTTTTATCATCTATGAGATAGATGTTGTAGTCAAATAGAAGAAAGAAACTACGAATTTAGATACCTTTACTCAATTATCAAAAAACAAACAAAAAAAACACAAAAAAACACCATATCATTTTGTTAAAATGGTACAAACTTGATAAAAAAAAGTTTTATCATAAAAATGTTTATGCTATTATTAATAGGAAAAATCAATTTTGTTTGTTATTATTGAAAAAAAAAAAGAAGATTTAGATCCTTTCTAACAGGTTCGAAATTTTAATTAAAATTTAATTTTTTGTTTCCCTCAGTGGTTCATACTATGTTTACGTATGGTGATTATTAAGAAAAGGGAGTCGGTCGAGTAAAATGATTTTGGGAAAGGTATTAATCCGTCTCTTCCTTCCAGTTATGGGTAAAAATAACAGGATACATTAGGTTCTGTAGCCTTGGCTGGTAACCAGTGTACCGCGGAAAAAAATGGCAACCTACTGCGGGATAATCTTCTGCCCAGTCAGTCATGTCTCTTTCAAGACATGATCGCCCAAGCGTGTTTCACGTATGACACTTAACTAACTGACTGATACTTTTCCTCGCTCTCGAGCGCCGATCGACTGATTTCTTTTTCATATCTCAATGGCTCTTCACATCTATAAATCAAATCTGTATCTTCATATAAGCCTATCTTTTGGTTTACCTATGTACTTCGGTGATGGATGTGAGGCTATTTGTTGACGACATTTAAGTAATGATTTTAAGAAATATCCTTTGGTGTCTAATAAAATATTCAACATTTTACAAACTATCAAAAAGTCTTGACACAGCCTAATATCAAACAATCAACGAAATATTTGAGTCACTCTCTTTTCTATCTACCTATTTATCTCGGGAAAGGACAACTCAACACCGCCGACTGAGCGCTTAAACAACTCTAGACAAAGAACTCAGCACCAGAAACACATCTTTTACTTATAACCGAACTAGCAGTATAGACCGGCGTTGCTCGGGTGTAATGAAAGCTTTAAAACTAATCCATGGTCCTGGAGCTCAGACTCTTTGGACGTTGGCACGAAAGACTAAAAAACAATAGTTGTTTCCAGTTAAAGCGAAACCGTAAACTGAAAGAAAAATGAATGAATGTAAGTCAAATTTTGATTTCCTGGCATTGATATCAAATAAGTTTTTTTCGTCGTAAACTGAATTTTGAAGTCTAAATAAGTCCTCTGAGTAAACGGTATCATGGCTGAGACTAAGAACTACAATTATACCTACTTAGAGCCAAACCCGAAGCAAAAAATAAAATAAAAGAGCTGAAAAAAATACAGACATCCAGCCAGATAAACAGACACACACACACACACACACACACACACACACACACACACACACACACACACACACACACACACACACACACATCTTGCCTTTCATATATATATATATATACATATATTATCGATTTTCTGCACTATTGTAAGAACTGCAACCTTGAAACTTCTGAATATCGTTTCTTATGTCTTTGTCTACGAATGTATTAAATTTGATTAAAATCGGACCACTCCTTCTATAACCCGATTTTTTCGATTTTCGATATTTATTGGGGGTACCTTAACGCAAAACCTAGCTAAGAACACTCGCAGACGCTTATAGTACAAATGTGTAAGTTTTCAAGAAAATCGGTTCAGCCGTTTTGGAGTCTATAGGTAACGAATACACACACATACACAGGCATACACACACAGAGACAAAATTCCATTTATAAATAAGTTTAGATAATTTATTAAAAATTAAAACCTTAATTAGTGAATATTTTTCTCAAGTTTGGCATTTGGAAATATATTATCTAAAATATGAACCAGTTTAGTTTTAAATATTTTAAATACAGTAAATCGTAATTTATTAAATAATTTTTAATGAAATAATGTCGATTTTCTTTATTAAAAGATAAATTACATTACGATTTAGTTTATTAAAAACAAAAGCAAAATCTAGTGCATGTTTTACATATCTTTTCAAATACCTTATTTGAAGAAAAATATACACTAATTAACATTTTAATCATTAATAAATTACTTTTATTCAGTTTTAGGAAGATGTTCTGCTCGTCGCCCCCATATATATATATGTGTGTGTGTGTGTGTGAGAGAGAGAGAGAGAGAGAGACAGACAGACAGACAGACAGACAGACAGAGACAGAGAAATTTAACGAGAGATAGTGTATTAAATATTTTCTCTGAGTGGCAAATTTTCCAAGTTCACTTGTGTCATAATGTATTCTAGAAATTTCAACTATCTCTTCCTGATGTTAAATATAAGTGTCCTTTTGTTTCTATTTTCCATAAACGTTTGTCGTTGCTGGTGTGTCCAGTCAATAATATTCTAAGAATTCACATATAACCTCATTTCTATTGACTCAAATCACTTCTCCATACGTGATGAGTCCAGCATTCAGTGTCAAATAGGAAGACTGATATTGCATAACAATTCAATATTATTCATTGTTTCCAACGAAATTTGATTGTTTCTTAACGGCAAATGCTTCACAATTTGCACCATCGACTCGTCGCGGCAATTGCAGCGGTCTCGTTCGAACCGTTACGGCCTACGAACAACGGGAGACAGACGATACAACGCAGCTAGTCATTCGACATACCAGTTTCCACCTCGTGAGCCGGACAAAGAAAGCGAGGACGATTATCAGCGGCGGGCCAGCGCTCATGCAACGGAAGACAAATAGGCAGAGGCGGCAGTGATGTCGAAACGTTACGGCCTGCTAACAACGGGAGACAGACGACACGATGCGGCTAGTCGTTCGACATACCAGTTTCTACCGCGTGAGGCGGACAGAGTACGAGGAGAGGATTGTCGGCAGCAGGCCAGCGAGTGAGCTTGCGTGCAACGGAAGACTCAGCAGAGGAAGCGGCGATGTCGAACAGTAGTCGCATCGACCAACGACGATTCGCACGAATAGCTCACCAAGCCTGGTGGTAATCGAGCAGCGGGCGAAAAATCGTTAGTAGTGCGGCGACGATTGGCGGCAAACTCCCCCAAAACCTCTTTGCTTAACTTCTGTTTTCTTACCACTTGATGCTAATATCTTTCTTCTCGCGTTTCTTTGCTACTTAGGGGTTTCAATGGGGCATTCCAGAGCTTTCTATTGTTAATAAACTTTGTCTAAGGTGTTGTAATCTGGGAAGTTAGATTGCCAGTTATAAGAGGCGATGCGGTTGCAGAAAAACTCTAATAGCCGCTTCTACTGCTCATGCAGCATGAAACAGAGTCATGTTGTTAGACATAGGGACTTACTAGAAGCTACTCTCTTGACCTAGGGCGGGAACATCTCCTCAAGTCACTTGACGTAGGCATCTGTGTTGTCAGTGAGACATTCACTAACAAATTAGGGAATTCTTTTCTTATCAGAACGATCATAGTTAATTTTCCGAGCTGCTTTACCTTTGTAATCACTAATAGACTCATTTAACTCTTTCCAAATTCACTGCTTTCTCCTCAGATTGACAAGCAAACACTCTGAAATATTCGTGTTGGAGCTTCTGGCGCTACTTAGATGTATCACAAGGCCGAAATTATGGAGTACCCAGTGAAGATCGAACTCACTACTCAGTTGTAACTGGTTATAGAGAGACAAGCTTTCTAACCATTACACCACGTCGAGGTGCCTCGTAGCTCAGATGTGACACAAGGCCGAAAGTAAGGGTCTCCCAGTGAGGATCGAACTCACAACTCAATTGTAATGATTCTAGCGAGACAAGCTTGCTAACCATTTACACCACTTCGAGGTTTCCAAATAATAAATTGTCTAAGCACTACTTCGATGTGGCAAAAGGCCGAAAGTATGGGGCACTCAATGAGGATCGAACACACTACTCAGTTGTAATAAGTTCCAGCAAGACAAGCTTGTTAACCATTACATCCGCCGAGATGCCCAAATTTCTGGTGGAGTGAATTTTGTCATTGCTCTTGAGGGTGGTCCCATTTGGTAGGAGACCATTGGCAGATCACCAAAGGAATGATACCGCCAATGTCTTTATTGCAATCAGGGTAGTTCATGATAGCTTCATTGAATCAATATCACTCCATGTGATATTATTTGAACTAAGAAACAGCTGCTCTTCTTCGAAATTTTTGATTTCTTCAATCATAATTCTTTTTTTTTTTTTGGACCCTGTTTGGAGAAAGACTGCTTGCATGTGCTACCCAGGTCAGCTCGATATATTCACCCCATAATCTTTTTGGGCACAGGCTGGATTTTGCTTCTTGAAAGGAGGTGAAATGGATCCGCCATGATGTCTCTTGAAGTTTCACTCATCTCGGATTTGGGTGTCTGGTAAGCTTGCTTGCTAATTTTTGTTTTTCTTTTTGTTGCTAGTTTAATTTTGGAAATGTATTTATTTATTTCGAATTCCAGTTGAATTCCTTGCATTCACTTCCGCGCAAATACCTTTGGGAAATGTATCAATCCGTCCCTTTCCTCCAGTTATGGGTCAAATAACAGGACAGATTGGGTTCTATAGCCCTGTCTGGCAACCAATCTACCGTTGAAAGTAATGGCAACCTACTGCAGGAAAATCTTCTGCTCAGTCAGTCATTTCGAGACATGATCGCTTAAGTGTGTATCCCGTATGGCAGTTAACTGACTGATTTATTTATCTTATTTTTTTTTTGTACTACACATTTTTTTCTGTTTTCTTGCATAAAGCGGTGGTTACTTTTAAAAAAATTGATTCCTTCAAGTTAAGAATTGAGTCAGCACTTTTTGCGGTAGCAAAGGCTTATATTATTTATTTTGTCTTTTCTTTAATCTTGTATCGGAAGGTACTGGAAAACTCTTATATTGATATGAGAAGATGTCGATTTCCGGCATTGGTATAGAGTCCTACTGTAGTGAAGCAGAAGTCAACTCCAAGCTACTTGCGCAGGTACTTGTTACACTGTTACATCTGCCGAATGATTTGAGACGGAGTAATATCATACATCTGCAACAGTCACAGATTTCGGGGCAGCAAATCTTGCTTGCTCTAAGCTTTAAGTTTAGAGAGAAGATGGCGTCTATCGATGTATTCAATCCGTTTAGTCCTACTTTTGCACTATTTTTAATCATTCTTCTCGGCACTGGCTCACATTCGAGCATCGGATTGTCATTTCCTCTCTAAACGTTGGTGGCGTGTGTAGAGATGGCTGTGAATCAAAGACAGTGAACAGAAGACATTTGATTTTACTCGACAACACTTAGAGACGAAGAGACGGAAAATCCCACTCACTTGACGATTGAGACAGGCGTGACCTGGAAAGCCTGGTTGCATCAGCCTGTCGGATGCTTGGTCTATCAAGGTCCTCATTGGTTACACCAGCCTGACTGGCACTGCATACTTCCGTCGAGATCGTGCAAATATTTGCATTTTTGCCTTTGGGGTCTTTGAGGTTTGGTTGTGTTCAGTCTGGTTCTTCCTCTTTGACTTTATAGCCATGGTTGGCCCTACAGATGTTGAAAAGCTTAATTCTTGGGATCACTGGGACAAGTAAGCATTCCACTATGACAAGAAACGTCTTTATTTATCTAACACTGGATGTCGGAGTAAAAATTTCGTTATTAAATGTTCCATTTTGACTTATTATTTAATGGCAATGATAGAAACGAATCAATAAAGAAGAAAAGAATTAAACAAATAAAAGTATAAAATTACTGGCAGTATAGCCCGGCGTTGCTAGGGTGTAATTAAAACTTTAAAACTAATCCATAGTCCTGGAGCTCAGACTCAGCCTAAAGAATATTTGTGTGAAGTTTGGGGAGAATCAGATAAAAATTGTGGATTTGTATAAAGGACATACAGACAGATAAACAAACACACACAAACATCTTGGCTTTTAATATATATATATATATATATATATATATATATATATTATCAATTTTCTGCACTATTGTAAGAACAACAACCTTGAAACTTCTGAATGTCGTTTCTTATGTCTTTGTCTATGAGTGTATCAAATTTGATTAAAATCAGACCTCTCCTTCTATAACCCTATTTTTTCGATTATCGATTTTCGATATTTATCGAGGGTACCTCGACACAAAACCTAGCTAAGAACATTTGCAGATGCTTATAGTACAGCTGTGTAAATTTTCCAGAAAATCGGTTCAGCCGTTTCGGAGTCTATAGGTAACGGACACACACACACACCCACATACACACACACACACACAGACAAAGTTCCATTTATAAATAAGTTTAGATCATTAATTATATGCGATCAGCATATTATTGATGTATCTAAAAAATAAATATTTGGAAGATGAATAATAAAGGAAGAAATTCAGAACTAAACAAAAATAACGTTTCGACACAAAACACTTCTTACATCCCGCCGGTGAGAAAGTGGCTGGAGTCGAGCTGCCAAGTCTGGACCTATCACGTTACAGATTCTCCTTTGGAGCCTGTCGAGAACACTGAGATGAACAGCAGGGGCACCTGACCATATATGACAGCATTATTCTATTCACGGACGGATGGTTGATTTGTATATGTGCAAGATGGATAAGGAAAGCACATCCTCTTTACGCAAATTATTTTATCGAAAGATTCTTATCAGCTCAGTTTCGCCTCCGAAACGTAAACAAAGCAATTTATTTCATCATTGTAAACGTCATTGTTTTGGTGCAATAGATATCGACTCGGAACGAGTAATCGGGGAGCCGAGTTCGAATTCTAGTTGAATCCATTGCATTCACTTTCGCGCAAATACCCTTGGGAAAAGTATTAATCCGTCTCTTCCTTCCAGTTATGGGTTAAATAACAGAACAGATTGGGTTCTATAGACTTGATAGACAACCAGTCTACTGCAGAAAGCAATGGCAACCTACTGCTGGATAATCTTCTGCCCAGTCAGTTATGTCTCTTTCGAGCGTCTAACACGTATGGCACTTGACTGACTGAACGCTAAAAGAGTACTAGATTGCTATGTGATGTCAGTTCTTCAATATGGCAGTGAATGCTGGACAATATCATCAAAGATGAAGAAAAAACTTGAAGCAACTGAAATATGGTTCTACAGAAGGATGCTGCGGATATCGTGAATGGAGCATGTGAACAATGATGAGGTTTTGGAAAGGATAGAAACAAAAAAGAAATTAATACTGAGTATCAGGAAGAGTCAGCTAAAGCAATGGCAACCTACTGCGGGATAATCTTCTGCCAAATCAGTCATGTCTCTTTCGAGACATGATCGCCCAAGCGTGTTTCACGTATGGTACTTAACTGACTGACTGACAGTGGATAAAATTCCAAATAGGCATATACGCTGACGACATTACGGTTTACTATTGTCTCGATCAAAAATCTACCGAGGCTGACAAAGAAAACCTCACTACCGAGCTTGAAAAGTACCTCCAATCCATGGTGAACTGGGGTAAGAAATGGCTCGTAAATTTTAATGCTTCCAAAACAAAGCTGCTATCTATTAACAATCGTTTCTCCCGCCCATTAGCATTAGTCTCCCTGAAAGTAAAACACTGCTCCTCCTCGGATTAACTCTCACATCCGACCTCAAATGAAATAACTATATAGAATCCATAGCTAAATTCGCTGCTAAGAAGGTCGTTTCTCTGTGTAGGGTCAGGAAGTTTTTCCCTTCCCTAACAATCCTGCACCTATACAAATCTACCATCCGCCCGTGCATTGAATATTGCTGCCATATCTAGTCAAGTGCTCCTGCTATCCACTTAGGTGTCCTTGACCAAATCCAACGGAGAGTCTGTAATGTAATCGATCCCGACTTGGCAGCTAGGGTACAGCCGCTTTCTCACTGACGCAGTGTGGCTTTCCTGTGTCTCTTCTACAAATACTTTCACGGCTTCTGCTCCGATGAACTTAGCTCACTGGTACCTCTTATATATGAATTTCAGCGAGCCACAAGATTAGCAACTAGGCCCCATCCATTTACTGTGAAACCAATAAATTGTAAACACAAATTCAACTCTATTAGCTTCTTTTCTCCTACTTCCCGCCTGTGGAATTCTCTTCCGTATACTTGCTTTCTCGACAGCTACAATTTTCAAGAATTCAAATGAAAGTCAATAGTCATCTCCTGTCTCACTAACTTACATCCACTCTCTCATGCTTTTTTCTCCGTCCACCCCAATCATCAGCATTCTTTTCCTTCTCATACTCTCTTCCTGACATATGTAACCTGTCACTCTTTCTCATAACATTCCTCCTATGTAACCCCAGCACAACAGTGGCAGTAAAATGCCTTGCTTCGGGCCACACGACTATAAAAAAATACTTCGTGTTTGAAATAAACGTCCCATTTTTTAAACAGTGTGTATTACATTTATTAGCTTGCACATTCAAAAGATCTTAGTAAAGAAACTGAGCTCCGCGATAGATTATGAGTTTTCTTGAAAAAGGGTGGGGTGAAAATATAACCTTACTTGGAAAAACATTTCTATGATCAACTGTAAAGCACCCAGTATGAAGCAGTAGTTTCCCTACAAAGAGTGACGTGGGTTCGATCCCTTCCGGAGATTACGAAAAATTTGGTGTTTAGTCATTTGGTCAGGGTTTGGGAAATATTTTCTGAATTTCAATAATTTTTAATAATTAAATAAAAACTAAATAAAAAATTAATAATTAATTAATTTTTTAATAATTTATAATTTTTATATATTGACGCGTGGTTGTGCGCTGTGATGCAGTATATATCAGCTCGGAATGAGAAGTCGAAGAGCCGAGTTCGAATTCCAGTTGAATTCGTTGCATTCACTTACGCGCAAATACTCTTGGGAAAGGTATTAATTCGTCTCTTTTCCTTCCAGCCAAGAGTTAAATAGCAGGACACATAGGGTTCTATAGCCTTGGCTGGCAACCAGTCTACCGCAGAAGTAATTTTTTTTTTTTAATTGTATCACCCCGAGCAAGGCGGTAACGCCACTGATGTGCAGGGGGCTACGTAATAGTGAGAAGATTGGAAAAGAGAAAGCCGGAAACCACATCCTAAACAGGGAACAAGGGATGAGCCTCTTAACCTGTTGAATAGACGTGGGTGGAGTGTGAACCGGGCGATAGATTGATCTATCTACTCCAATTGAAAAAAAAAAAAAAAAGAAATCAAAGTGAGAAGATTGGAAAAGAGAAAGCCGGAAACCACATCCTAAACAGGGAACAAGGGATGAGCTTCTTAACCTGTTCAATAGACGTGGGTGGAGTGTGAACCGTGCGATAGATAGATCTATCTACTCCAATTGAAAAAAAGAAAAAAGAAATCAAAGTGAGAAGATTGGAAAAGAGAAAGCCGGAAACCACATCCTAAACAGGGAACAAGGGATGAGCTTCTTAACCTGTTCAATAGATGTGGGTGGAGTGTGAACCGGGTGATAGATAGATCTATCTACTCCAATTAGGGCAACTTACTGCGGGAAAATCTTCTGTGTATCACGTATGGCACTTAACTGACTGATTGACGCGTGGACGTACCAGGATAAAATTGGGATCCAACACTTTCATTCCTCCTTTTTTTTTTCTTGTCTTCTTTCTTTCCTGTCTTTATTCTTTCTTGTTTTTCTTTATCATTGTTTACTTGTCTGCCTTTCGTCGGACTTTATTTTTGCTTTTATCGTTTTTTCTTTCTTTCTTCTTATAGTTCATAATTGTTTTCATTCTTTTCTCCTAATTTTATTTCTTTCCCCCTGTTATTGTTCTTTCTTAATTACGTAATTCCTTCCTTCATTTTTTCATTCTTTCCTTCCATCCATACTTCCACCCTTTATTACATTTTCTTCGTTCTTTCTTTCTTACATTTGTTCCTTCTTTTTTGCTTCCATCCTTTCGTCCTTCTTTTTCTTCCTTCAACAGTTCTTTCATGCCTTCTTTGTTTCATTCTTGTCTCGCTTCTTCTCTTACTTTTTTTTTCCTGTTTTTCCTTTTTTCTTTTTTCTTTATCTCTTTCTTCTTACCTTTCTTATTTCTTTCTTTCTATCCTTGCTACAGTTTTACTTTCTCTTTCTTTCTTTCTTTCTTTCTTTCTTTTCATCACTGTCTTTTTTATATTCTTCTTTATATATATATATCTTTCTTTTTATTGCCCGCAACTTCTTTCTATACTTTTTCTTTCCTTTTTCTTTCTTTCTTATGAAGCACACCTCGCCATTACCATTCTAAACTCAGTTCTGCTTATTTTTTCATTACATTTTCTTTCTTTCTTTCTTTCTTTCTTTCTTTCTTTCTTTTTTTCTTACAAAGCACACCTCGGCCATGCCATTTTTAAATAAGTTCTACTTATTTTTCTAACAATACATTGTTCATCTTTCTTTCTTTCTTTCTTTCTTTCTACTATATTTTCTTCCTTCTTTCATCCTTTCATAACTTTTTCTTTCATTCCTCTCTTGCGACCGCCTTATTTTCTTTCTTTTTCTTCATTGCTTCCTTCCTTCTTTCTTTTTTTATCTTTTCTTTCTTTTTTATTTCCTTCCTTCATTTCCAGCTTTTTCTTTCCATCATTGCTTCAGTTCTTTCTTTCTTTCTTCTGTTTTTCTTCTTTCTTTTTCTTCTTCATTCTCTCATTCCTTCTTTCTTTCTTTCACCTCATCCTTCTTTTTTTTCTTTCTTTCTTTCTTTCTTTCTTTCTTTCTTTCTTTCTTTCTTTCTTCTATACAATTTGGCAAACGACTGACGTCTTACTAAGCCGTGATTAAAAACCAAATACCAAAGATATTTTTGGCTGTGTTTCTAATTTACCGTGTCGACCATCGATCAGGTCAAATTAGCCGCTGATGGTCAGTCATTTGTGTTCGGACGCACTGACCAGTTAAAGTAAAATCGAGATGGTCAGTAAGTGGTAACTAATCTGCTGTTGGGATTTTGTTTTCAGTTTTGGGTAGAAGCGGGGACTTATAAACGGTTGGATAAACAGAGAAATTAAATGAGAGAGAAAAAATGTACGAAAAGAAAAACCCGTCAAATAAGAGGTCGTGAAATGAATGGGGGTGACGTCTACAAGGAAAAGAAGGGAGGAGGGAATTGTGTTTAATTATTTGGGGAAAACGGCACGGATTGAATAGAAGATTGTATAGTGCTAATTTCAATGACCAGTCGAAACATTATGTTTTTAGACGTAGATAACCAGAAGAAGAAAAAGGTGATGATGATGGTGATGATGTAAAGAAGAAGAAAAAAGAAGAACATGATGATGGTGAAGATGGTTGTGGTTGTAGCGCTGGTAAAGAAAAAGAAAAATTGGATGTGAATAAGAAGAAGAAAAAGAAGAAAACGAACGAAGATCAACAACACAAGTAGCAGCAGCAAGAAGACGAAGTTTATCTGATTTCAGTCAGTTCGCGTTGTGGAGCAGTGGATATCGGCACGGAACGAGAAATCGGGGAACCGAGTTCGAATTCCAGTTGAATTTATGGCATTCACTTACGCGCAAATACCCTTGGGGAAGGTATTAATCCGTCTCTTCCCTCCAGTTATGGGTTAAATAATAGGAAAGATTGGGTTCTATAGCTTTGGTCGGCAACCAGTCTATCGTAGAAAGCAATGGCAACCTACTGCGGGATAAACTTCTGCCCAGTCAGATGATCGCCCAAGCGTGTATCGCGCATGGCACTTAACTGACTGAAGTGCCATACGTGAAACACGCTTATGCGATCATGTCTCGAAAGAGACATGACTGACTGACGATGATGAAGAAAAGAAACTTGGCGAGAAGGATAAGAATAAGAAGTTTAAAAATACTTGTAAGTGAAGAAAGTTATTGATTGAAAAGGAAAAGTAATAAAATATTTAAGATTTAGATATTGAGAAAGGAATTTTTAATGAGAAATTGGAAGAATAAAAAGGGAGAGTGAAAGAGAAGAAAAAAGGAAGAAGAAAAAAGGAGAAAACGATGAAGGAAAAGAAGAAGAAAAAAGAAAACGAAGAACAAAGAAAAAAGAAAAAGAAGCAAGAAAACGAAGAAGAAGA